>VWZI01005509.1:2626230-2638039 GCA_013396835.1 Psilopogon haemacephalus
AGAGAAACCTAGGAATGTTACAAAATATATTAGTGCCAATAAATACAGAACAGTACCAGACTCTCAACTGTCAGTATTTGTGATGCAGTCTGAAGGATAGAAACTACCACCTAGGAGATAACTGAAGGCGAATTTTTTAGTCTAAAGAAACAATGACCAAAAAAAAAAAAATTATATATATCTCTCCAGGAAATCCTCCATCTGCCAGTAATATTTCTACAGTTGCCCTCCTAGCCAGTAGGGAGGTCCCCAGAGGCAATGCTTTGTGGGATGATGCAGTGGTGAGCATGGAGTGCGCACCTGCTCACAACCACAGTGGGTCAGCTGTGCTTCCCAGTTGACCAATACCAGAGAAGATGTATGATTAAATAATAATAATGATTAAAAAACCCCCAAACAACCCAGCCTTTGTCATACTCATACATCAGATGTTTCCTAAATTGCTGGCAGGTTTGCACAAGGCACCTGTGAAGTAGCAAGTACCCAAAAGTACCATCCCTGTCACTGAGGATATAAATAGTTCAGCCAGTGGAAAAATCCTCAAATAGATTATTTTTGGGAACTTTTCACCCCTATTTGGGTGTCCAGCACCTTGCTCCCAGAGCAGTGGGGCAGGAACCACTCCTGGTACCAGTAATGCCAGGAATCACTCCCATCACCACATCTCACGTTTTCCAAATTCAGGTTTAAAGCCGTTGGGGTTTGTTTTTCATACTGCTGGCATAGGCACTTAGTGTACCACTGACGTAGATTTCATGTCCAGTTACATCTTGTGGCCAAATAGTGTCATGTTCTCAGAGTGATTTCAACAGCAAAAGGCCAAGAGGGCCTCTAATATCCTTCCTAAACACGATGACTTCCTGTCATTTAAAAAAAACAAAGCCCTCAAATTTTTCAGCTTTATCTTGAAGCATTAATTTTTCTTCCCTCTAAAATCACACGGGATAAATAATCCAATAACCTTCATATCCATCTATTTTACTTGATTTGCCTATAGAAAAAAATAGTATAAACAATCTGACCCACTAGATTTTGGAGCTGTAGTACTCTCAACATTAGAGAATCCCAAGGAGCACTTGTTGAGAAGCATGAGCGAAGTGTTGCTGTTGTTGGCTTTGCTCTCCAACACCCCCATCATTAATGGTTCCTCTGCACATTCAGGCACCAGATCTCATGGCCAAATCCTTAAGAAATTTAATAAATTATAAAATAATTTATGACACAGGTTTGGTTGGGTTTTTTCTTTGTTTAAATATCTAGTACACGTTTCTTCTTGAACAGTTAAAGGTTTTGTTTGTGTTGCTCTCCACGGCAATATTACTGAGCTCAGACACCATCATTATGTCTACTAGTGGGCTGACAGAAATCGAAGGACACTGCATGAATGTTTCCCCTGTCCCTTCCTTCCTACCCTGCACTATTAGAAATGTAAAGTGAAGACCAAACAGCCAACATCTTTCAGACTCAGAAAAAACAGGGTCATCTTTAGGACGGGTGCTGCTGAAGATCTTATTGCCCTTCCAGGTCATTGATAAAACCACAGTGCTATTCACGTACTACAGGTAGAAAATAAATAAATACAGATATATTATGCAAAAAAAAAAAAAAAAAAGAAAAAAAAAAGATTGTACACATAATACATCTGAGGTATTACCAATTTAAATAATGTTTTCATGCTAGTTCAAGCTTCGGTGGCTAGTTAAATTCTGGAACTTGCAATAAATAGATGAAGAATGATTATGCATAAAGTGTATGGGTCTCTTCTGTAAACCTTGTCTGATTTCAACGTAAGAGCATGTTGGGCCAGCTCTCAGGCAAACCACAAATTTTCACAATAAATACAGTTGCAAAAAGTTGTCTTAAAAAGTTCCCGCAACACGGAGACATTTCTAGAAGGGGCTGCGCGCACGACTGGCAACGTTAGCGAGGAGCATTTCTCAACAGGTCTTCCCATACAAAACACAAGGAAATTCATAGGCGAAAAGTCTTTCGTTTTCGTTCTTTCCCCTCCCTCCCCACCCCAACCCATCACAAAAGTTTAGAAATTTTTGCACAAACAGCGAGAGAACTGATTGTAGCTGCAGTATGTCAAAACGTCCGAGTTCTATAAAGACCAAAAATAGTTTGTTTCCTTAGAAAGTCTTTCCTTGTTGGTGGGGTTTTTCCTCATTATTTTTGAGTAGTCTATCGTCCTTTCAGTTTAGTTTGCCCATCCAATTGTTCTTTCTGTTTTGCTTTGCCACCTGAGCCATGTGGGCATTTCACACTTTCACCGTCTCCATCAGTGATGACTTGATGGCATCCTCCAAAAGTTGATTGTCTGTGAAAGGGGCTGGGGTTTCAGGGACGGATTCGGACAAACCAATAAGGGACTCCAAGAAACAAGAGCCCTGATCTCCAGCTTGCGGGAAGCCAGGGAAATTAGGCAACTGAAACTGTAATGCTGAGAAGTTATCAAGGTTCTCATACTCCTTTAAGGAGTTGTAAAGGGGTCCCAAGTTATAGTCTGAGAAGGACTGGAAGAAATCCAAGGAGTCAGAAGAAAGGCTGAGGTCAGCATAGCTCTTGGAGCAGGGCTCTGCCGGGGATGAGGTGCAGCAGGACAGCCCATCGCACCGTGTGTGGGCAGCATCCTCCAGCAAACCCCCGCTGTCCTGGTTAGCATTCTCATCCAGGCACTCAGAGAGGTGGGACAAGTGGCCAGGGATGGACTTAGCCTCACTGCTGTGGTCCTCAATGAAGAAGTCGGCAGGGTGAAAGCAGCTCAGGTCATCCTGGCCATTGCCACCCTCTTCCTCAGCATCCGAGTCATTGAAGTGGAGGATGCGTGCCAAGCCGTCATCGTCCACATCTGACTGAGATTTGTCAGAAGGGAGGCTCTCATAAGGTTCTTCCAGGTCCTCGCTGGGGTGGGAGGAGATGGAGGAGTCTGTCATGTCACTGCTGCAGCTGTTCTCTCCCAGGGCCTCTAAGTCAGGACTGAACTGGAAGGCAGGAGCCATTGGCACCGCACGCTCTTCCAAGGAGCCCTTGCCTGCTGCACATCCCAAAGGCGAGAGCCGCTCCCGAAAAGGAGGCTCGGCCTCCACCACCTTCTCGTTGCTCTGCTGCTGCTTCTCTAGCTCCAGCTTCATGATGGTGTGGATAAAGTGAGTCTGCACACGGGCCTGGTTGAACTCGATCCTGCCCTCAGTGTTACCACAGCCATCCTTGGTGCAGCCACAGGGGAAGGAGGTGTGATCCATCTGGCATGGGAAGAAACAGAGGCAGAAGGTTATGACCAAACCTGGCAGCACTAAATTGAAACCGCTTACAACTCACCCACCCTAAGAAACCAAGTACCAGCTGAGGGGTTTAAAAGCAGAATAAAACTATAATAATCACAAAATAAACATTAAGAAGTTGGATTTCAGTACAATCAAAGACAGTTAAAGGGCTCTAAAAGTCAGATGAGTATGAGCCAGCAGTGTGCCCAGCTGGCAAAGAAGGCCAACAGCATTTCAACCTGTATCAGGAATAGTGCAACCAGCAGGAGCATAGGAGCAACTGTCTCCTTATACTCAGCACTGTGAGGTGCTGGCCACACCTTAAATATTTAAGGTTAGGCCACACCTTAAATACTATGTTCAGCTTTAGGGCTCTTGCCACGAGAAGGGCATTGAGGTGCTCGAGTGTGTCCAAATAAAGGCAACAAAGCTTGTGAAGCACAAGTCTCATGAGGAGCAACTGAAGGAACTGGAGTTGTTTACTGGAGAAAAGGAGGCTCAGGGGAGACATTACTGCTCTCTACAACTACCTGAAATAAAGTTGTAGTGAGGTGAAGGTCTTCTGCCTAGTAACAAGTGATAGAACAAGAGGAAATGCCCTCAGATTGCACATGGGAAGGTCTAGGCTGGATATTAGGAAAAAAATCTTCAGCAAAAAGGTTGTCAAGCCTTGGGAATAGGCTGCCCTCTAGGGAGGTCACCATCCCTAGAAATATTTAAAATGTGTAGATGTGGCACTTAGGGACATGGCTTAGTGGTGGACTTGGCCATGCTAGGTTAATGGTCAGACTTCATAACCTTAAAGGTCTTTTCCAAGATCTGTAATTATATTTAAAAAAAAAAAAACAAAACCAAAACCTTCACACTCTGGAAGGAGGCACATGGGGAAAAATATGAGTTTTTATATATTACATCATGATATTTAATACCTTGTCCATATGATGAGCTTCTGCCCCTCACTGAGCCAAGGACAAATTGCTCAACAGGCAACTGCGGCACTTTTATGTCCCTGTTAGCAGCAGCCACTAGAGGGGGGCTGCGACACATACATGGAGCACTTGTCTGCCTGGGTGCACCCATCCTACATAGCTCCCAGCCTGCAAACAGCACATGGAGGGAGAGAGTGGCACCCAGAGCAGAGAATACGGCTCCCCAAGCACAGCTGAGTAGGATCTCATAAAAGATAAAATGAAAAGCATGGCAAATTAATGGAATATAGAGAGATTACCCCACTTTGCAGGTGGTCTGCACCTCCAGCTGGGGACTGATGACACTCCCACATTCAGCTGAGTGTGCTGGGAGTTGTGACACACAGCAAGGGAAAACAAAGAGGAGGAGAAATCGCAGCCTCGCAGGAGGAGCAAGAAGCTTTTGTTTGCGAAGGCATTGCCACGTGGCCCACCTCCAACAGGAGACCAAGCAGATACAGGGCTCCTTGGGATGGATGGATGAGGCAGGCGCATTCAGGCTGCAAGCTCAGGCACATCCTCACAGTTGCAGTGGCAGTGTGGGGATGGCCTCATGTATCACTTGGGGAGCAGGCACTTTTGAGTAGTGTCTGCTCTGCAGCCTGGGGAACATCTCCAAGAGCTTTTCTTGCCTGCTTTGCTTTAAGGGCAGGTGGGAACAGATGCATTTTACAGACTGCCCTAACTCTGACCTGCTTGCTCAAAACCCTGCTGCTTTTAACATAAACATCAGCTGGAGCTGCAGCTTTTCCCCTGTGCCCAGAGGCAAGGGCAGTACCTGACATTTGATGCCTGCCAAGCTGCAGCTGCAGGTCTCTGGGTCGCAGACCTCCCGGCAGTCACAGCCACAGTCCTCCCGGGATAGGCGGATGTTGTGCAGCTCCCGCTTCTCCTCCTTGTCAATTTTCTTCACCCCCATGGCTTTCAGCAGTGCACGTCTCTTCTTGGCAGGGTAAGGCTGAAGGAAAAAGCCATCCTCTAGGTCCATATTGCTGACGTCGATGTCGTCATCAGAGATGTCTTCAATGGTGAGCTGGTTAGCCTCCTCTGATTCTTTTGTGCCATTCATGGTTAGCTAAGGGCAAAAAAAATGGGCAAAGCATTAAGGACCTGTTGGGAGGTCAGGAGAAACAAGAAAGAAAATATCTGCCCTCCACAGTGGTTCACCCCAGGACCCATATCTGTGTCAGAGCCCCCAAAGACCTGACGGTCACCTGATTTAAGGACTTCAGTCACTTCTCAAAGCAGGAGAACTGAGATGAAAATCCCACACTGGAGGAGTCTGTGTGTTTTGGAGCTCCAAACAAGATTAAGGACTAATGCCCCCATGCCTCAGAGGGACTCCTACTGAAAATGGGCCATTTACTAATGATACCCAGCCCCATACTCCTACTCACTTTCCATTTCAGCGCTTCCAACTTCTCCTCTTTTAATTTCTCTTCAAGTTTCTCCCGACGAACATTTTCCTGCTCCTTTGAAAACTCAGCTAGGGTGAACTGCCGGGAGGAGCTATGTTTGCTCACCATCCCCAGGGTACAGCCCCCGCGACTAGGCACGCTGGTGAACCCCTGGCAGCGTGGGAAGTAAAACACAGTGACCCGGTCAAACTCCACATTGTTCTTCTTTAGCCGTTTGGATTTCTTCAGGATAGATGTAGCTATGGGGGAAGAAGGAAAAAAGGCATAAAGTCAGTACTGCCATCCTGCAGGCAGGATAGAAATATTGTCACCGGGCTGTAAATATTACAAACAAGCAGGACCTGAAATTACTTTCTCGACATGGACATGATGGGACAAGGTTACAACATTGCTTGATGGCTTGTGGCATTTTAGGATCTAACACTTCAAAGGCAAGATGAAGATGGAGGAAACTAAGTTGAGGCCTGATGCAGTGGAGTGACTGATCAGATTCACCCTAAGAAACAGCTGCTGCTTCTCCTTCTCGCTTGACTTCCTCCAGGAAACATACATTTGCTTATTCTTCACATGCAGCAGAGCATAACGAACAAGCAACAAACCATCCTGCATGCCTCTCTTGCTCCAAACCCAAGCACCCTGCCCCACATTCAGGAGTTCACAGTCTGCTCCCCAGGATGCCAGAGCACCAAGACTCCAGCACTGTGTAGCACCAGCTTTTGTGGCAGGGCAGAAAATAGCCAAAATGACTGTTTTTCTGGTACTTCCTTTCACCATCCAATGGGAGGAACTTTGAATCTATAGCTGATTCTCCAGAGACTCATTTGAGAGCAGCTGCAAAGATGTTAACCTCTATGCAGGTGATCTGAGGCTAAACATGGCAATACATGACTCTGGTTTATCTTAAACTGCTGAAACATGCTACACACCATTTAAAGCAGTGACTCTCTAGAGATACCTGGTTCTGCACATTTGCACATGCAAACATAGCAGATGAAGGTGGAGTAATTAGCCAGGGCAACTTCAGAGTCAATGAGCTTCCACGAATGTGGCTGCCCATGGAAAGCACAGCAAAATGCAGTGACGCTGGGTTACAGAACTGCTTTTGCTGCTACATGAGTGTCTCAGGAATGAAAGTCAGCTACAGGCAAATTCCATGGTGGGCTTTTTAGTTCTACCTCTGCTGGTGCATGGATATCTTGCTTGCCCCCATGGAAAACATGGGAAAAAAATAACCCAGAGAAGCTCTTCAGATGCCAGAGTCATAGGCAGCCTACTGTGGGGATGCAGCTAAAAACTCAAGTGGGCTTTGCCTGGTTTGACTGGCCCTAAAGGCTGGGAAAATGCAAGATGGGACAGTTAGCTGCACCCACATTTCACAAGTCTCTTTTGCCAAAAGACAGCGTTTCAGTTTCATATTGAAAAAAAAAAAAAGGGGGAAAAAAAGAAAAAAAGTGTTCAGCCAGCTGCATCAGCAGCTTCTGGTAAGTAGCTGAAGGTTTCACATTGGGCTCTGCAGTGGCTTTGATGATATCTTTGCACTGCACGTTGCATTTTCATAATAACCTTGACTCAATCTTCTAAAACATTAGCTCTTTATCAAGAGGCAAGTTAACTACCACGATCATCTATTGGCTGAGCTGCTGCACTTTGGCATTTGCTCTGCTCTCCCTGCACCCCTCCTCCAAAATGGTTTTCCCATTCCTGACCCTTTTTCAATTGAGGCAGAGAATACAAAAAGTTCATTGTTATGTCACAAAACCTGGGAAGGCAAGCAAGAATGAGACTCTTTATTATTACAAGACTTCTAAAGCCTTTTCAGACCACTGTGTGTTTGTATATGTCTGCTAAATGGACCTTAACTGCTATATACAGTGGGTGTTCAGTCTAATTTACTAGGCTGGACCATTTCTCCTCTGTGAAGATGTTCCCCTATTGTATTTTACATTTTTCCCTTCACACGGCAGATAAAGAATTTTACAACCTTGCCTTCCATGTGTTTCCCTAAAAGCTCTCAAAACTGATATTGCTGGGAAAACAAAATAGCATTTATCTGTACTAACAGCAGAGGCAATGTCAAACGTGTCATGCTCTTTGGCAAAGTACCCAACTTACGGAGGAAACAAGTTCTGAAATGGTAATTACACTACTGGTTAATCATTTTTTAAACTCAGCCTTATGAGTCTTTGCTGTCTGTTTGGTTTTTGCCTAAGGAATAACTTGACAGGGAATTGAAGGATGGTGGGATTGTCCTACAGCACTGGCTTGAAGGAACCTGCACTCCTCTGCACATCCAGGTCCTCGAGTTTCTATTCCTGGACATCTGGACTTCAGGAAAAAAAAAATTATAAAGGAACAACAAATGCTGAGAGGAAGGGTTGAGGAAGACTACCCTAAGGATGCTGGCTGATTATAAAACCAAGACACTCTGGTGTAATGACAGGGAGCTGGCATCATGGCTACTTCCACCTGCAAAGATGTGCTCCAAGGGACTCTTTGCACAGTGATGATCCGCCACCAGGCTACAAGAAGCATGTCTGATTCCAGGAAAGGGGCTGATAGGGATACTCACGAGTGAAGCTTGGTGTTAAGGCAGAGCTGAGCTTGGGCTCTCCATGGGAGCTCTCTTCATCTGACTCCCATCCCGAGGATGCCGAGGAGGAGAGAGGGGAGCAGGAGGAAGAGGAGCAGTAGGTACTGTCATCCCCCAGCTCTTCATATTTCCTTTTCAATACTCCACTCATGGTGACGCCGTATTTTTCATATAACTGGAAAAAAAGGAGAAAAGCAAATCAAGCAAGGGAAATAATAGCAGTTTCTGGTGACAAGCAGGATGGCTTTAACCTCCAGCAAGGTTTCTCCACCAAATCCACCTGGCTAAGCAGGTGCAGTGCCCAAAACCTGCTCCCCTCAAGACCCACTTGCCATGCACACCTGCTGATCTCTCCCTCATTTTAGGACGGCACAGAAAAATCAACTACCACAGACAACAAACTGTCTGGAAACCAATTCAATCAACACAAATGTTATCAAACAATAAGTATTACATTTTGCTTACTAATTCTTTTATGTTAACTCCTCACCCAGATTGCTTTCTATGCAGTTACAGCTCTAACGTCTTGCTAATTACAAAAATAAGCCAGTTTGCAGAGAACAATCTGTTGGCATGATTTACTTGCTACAGCCCCCTGGGGAAACAGACTTATTAAATGAAGCACTGAAATACAAATATATCAGCTGTGAAGAACAGCCCTTCTCCTCACGGTGCCTTTCATAGTCAGTCCCTCCATTCAATAAGCTATTCTTGTTTAGGCTGGGTTATGTATCAAGCATAGTAGCAATTAAGAACAACGCAGCTAACTGAAAACAAAGGAGTTCTGTACTTGCCTCGATTCCTAAATTTTCTGCATGCTTTTCTCCTGCTCGTTTTAGGAAAAAAAACAAAACAAAACACAAACCCAAACAACCAACACCCACCAGAACCACCCCCCAAAAAAAACCAAACAAACAAACAACACAAACGAACAAGACCCCCCCAAAAAAACCCAACCAAAAAATGCTGCTGCATCTTTTAACCCTTGCTTCTATAAAGTTTCTGTCTTCCTGAAAAAGCTACGCACTTTGCCTATAATAGGCTAATGGATATCAGAGCCCACCTAGCCTGGGATGCTCTTGCATAAATGATGGTCTGTTTCTCCTTTTAGACACTGGCAACATCACATCAGATGCTCCTGCTTCTGCAGAAGTCACTGCCACCTGATTTTGAAACCAGTGAGCCATACCCAAAGCTGACAACCAAGCTGCTGCTGGAGGAGGGACTTGCTTTGACTCCATGTGTAAAGCACAGCCACAATGGGGGAAGATGCTGCACTAGCCCAGAAACTCCTTTCCAAGCAAGGAGAGAAATGTGGGTTTCAATAAAACCAGAGGAAATACAGAAAACATGAAGCATCCCTAAAATTTTTATGACATGGAGACAGCCACATACAGCCCTGCCTGGGACAGTGAAAGTGGAGATACTGGGGTGCCAGACACCAGTGACGGGAACCTGCCGGCTGAAACTCCTCCACCAGCTAAATTGGTTCTTTGTAACTGTAGCACTTTCTCGCCCTCTTTTGCATGTCTGAAGTTAATTTAAGTCTCTGAAAATAAAAGAAGAAAACACTAAACCTTCCTTCCCAACAGCCCTGAGCAGACGGCACAGAAACCACACAGGCTTCTAAACCTCCCAGTGATGGGATTTTCAGTATCTTAACAGCACTGCCCAGGAACACATAGCAGGACAGGAGCACGCACTGTGCCTTCCAACTCCTGCACCAGCCCTCCTTAATTATGTTTACCAACAGCTTCCTCAGAGACAATAGTCCCCTAAAAGGTAAAAAAAAAAACAAACCCCAAAAAAAACCCCAAAAAAACAACAACCAAAAAAACCCCAAACCCAACCTGGATGAGGCAGCTCCTCAGCCTAAAGTTAATCATTCACTGCAATGTGCGTCTACTGGGGGCCAGGCAGAGGCAATCCTCTCCATCCCTCCTCCTTCTCCTCTGCAACCCTGGAGCTGCAGGTGGTTTTGCCATGGAGGGGTGATTGTTTTTTTGGTCTTAATCCAAAACAGATGGGGAGAAGGTGGATTTGGCCACCCTCCAGCCCCAGCAGCACATGTCCTACCTGACACCTGAATTAACCCCTTTCCTGCCTGTGTCCTGGCAGTCTAGAGCTTGCAAAGCAGCCATGGTGCCCAAACCAAGTACCTGGCTGCATTTACAACATTTTGGGTTTTTTTGCACCTTCTACTCTGTCTCATATTTGCTTTAAGAAACAACCAGGAGCAAGGAAACCCTCAAAATCCACAGTAGGAGCCTGAATCAAAGCTTGGGCTGCAGCCAGACCTTTGCTTATCCCAGCTGACCCCATCATCCACTTGGAGTGGCCAGAATCTTTGCAAGATCCCACACATGGCTTGGAAGAGCATCAGTTCATGCTGCAGAGCAACTGTTTGCTGCTTCAAAGCACACCTCCAACACTGCCAGTGAAGTATGTCACTGTTCAGTCAAAAGACAAACCAACTCCCTGGAAAGCCCGTATGACACTTGCCCAATGGCAAACGCCCTCAGAGACTTGATGTTGATCACATTCAAGTGACACAGAAGACACTGTAGGGTGGTGAAGCAAGACGACTGGAACAAGGATAGCTCCCGGGTCCAGACCATTTCTGCTGGGATTTATCTGGTTTACACAACCCCCAGCAAAGCAAGAAAAGCAGACATGGTGATGCTGCACAGCAACGCTGCAATGATGCTCAAGCCACCTGCAAACCCAAGAGTGCAAATCCATCGTGAGCTGGGTCACCTGCCCCTAAACCACAAGCAAAAAAATACCCAAAAAAAAAAAACCCCAAACCCAGAAAAGCAGCGTTTTCCCCAAGCAAGCTAACTGAACTAACACAACCACAAAGTCAAAGCCAAGGCAAGCTGTGTAGAAAATGGTGCCATTTATTTTTGTTTTTTTTTAAATCCTACCATTGCTGATTAACCACATCTGGCAGAAGAATGGAGGGAGGTGTGTGCATCTCCCAACTATCAGAATAAGCCAAATGCATAGAAAAAAAAAAAAAAAGTCAAACAAACAACAAAAACCCCAACAACTTTTTGGCATGCTGTCTTACTCAAAACACTGATTGTTTTGTTAATGCAAAGTAGGTGCCATGCAAACAGGATTCTCAATTAATGGGAGAAAGCTGGTGAACCTGTTGCCCATCAGCCAAAGCACATTAATCCCCCTTCCCCCACAATGCCTTCCCTTTCTTTGCTGATTTATAGCTGCGGCATCTTCCAGGTGAAGTTTTCATACTCTTGTCAGGAGACACAGGCCATGTAGTGGGGCTATACTCATTGGTGTCTGCTTGTATCCACCTCCAAAACAATCCTCCAGACAGGGGTTTTGCTGTCCAAGCAATTCTCATCCTCATCCCAGCATTTGGGAACAGAATTCACACCAGTGATTTGGAAGCTGCCTTAAAAGCCAGGTTGCCAAAAACGTTGCCCACTCAGCCAAAAACACCCAGAGGCCAATTGAGAAATTCCACAAATAATCTTAAATCCACACTGATGTCTTAAGAAGAAGTCAGAAAAACATGCACAGCAGCTTAAAAAGGCGGGG
>VWZI01005509.1:2638445-2730416 GCA_013396835.1 Psilopogon haemacephalus
TTTTTTTAAGTATTAAAGTTTGGGTGGGGGGAGGTAGTGGTGTGGCTGTCTAGATGTGGGGAAGGGAATTGAATCTGCAAAGTCCCATTTCTGGCGCTCGGCAAGTCGCAGGGTAAAGCCCTAATGCACTGGAATGTGAGGAATTAATGTTTTAACTATCCTCCTCTTGGACGACGTCTCGACAGTAAATATTTCGAGTAATTTAGATTTAAGAAGGTTTGGCATTTGTTTAGCCAAGCGCAGAGGAAGGCAACTAAAACCCCGACCAATGTCCAGTGACTCTAGTTGTAAGAGACTGCACAGAGAAGATGCATAGCTTCGTGCATAGTGCTTGGAGAAGATGTTCTGCTGTATGCATTTTGGGGCTGTGTGCTTTACACCAGGCAAGAGAAAGCAGCAGGGCAAGGGAGGCAAAGGAAACTTCTCCCAGCAAGTCCAGCAGCTTTGTTTGCTTGTGCCCAACTCCCATAGTATTGCAGAACACCTATGAGCAAGGGTACATTAAATCCAGAGGTGAAGACTCCTTAAGAATGGAAGGATCCCAAATCTGTGCATAAGCTATTGAAAGCAAACTTTCTTCGGCAAAACAATTTGGGTGAAAGCAAACAAACAAACAAAAGGTTGAAGCAACCTTCAGTGCAATGTACTAAAAAGTATTTATTTTCCAGTGAGATTTGTTGAGCTGGTTTGTTGACTTTACAAGCACTGCTGCCTGCCTGCAGCCCGGGAAGCCAAGGTGGACTCTTGCTGGCACACCAGGACAAGGGCTGGAGTGCCGGGAGCGAGTTAACAACTCTTGCTGAGCTGTGAGTCAGAGCGGCTCCCGCTCCCTCCCCCAGAGCCACAGTGGCTGTGCAGGTCTAGCAGGAGTAAATATTAGTTTAAAAAACACCACCACATATTTTAGCCAGGTACGGCTCCAAATGCAACTCGTGAAGCTAAACCTGGAGGAGTTTCTGGAGCCAATGTTTATTTGCACGCTGCTGTTTATTGTTTATTGTCAGACAACTTCGGTGCAAGTATTGCCAAAAACTGGTGCTGAGCTAAGCTGAGCTTCCCATTTATCCATAGCAGATACTTGATGTCTAACAGCAGCAGTGATTCCAGTAACGCCTCTGGCTAGCTTAAATAATCAGCACACTATCAACGCTGATTCACTGCACGTTCATTTAACTATTTTAATTCTTTGCATGTTTTCTTAAGTGGTTTCCCCAGCGCCGCTGTGACAGCCTCCACGATGACAACATTTCCCAGTTTCAGGGCTGACCCGGGCCATGGCAAGCAGGATCATCCCATCACGACCCTCCAGGCGATGGTCCCGTATGTTCCCAGCTACGCAAGCTGTGCCTTCCAGTTCAGACCAGATTATTTTCACCCAGCTGAGTCTAAGGTTTCATAACCTTGCTTGGGTTAAAAATAGCCTCTGCCTACTATGCAACAGCAAAACCCAAGGTACCCCGTGCCACGGAACAGGAGCATGAATCAGTTCACAGCACCACGAGTTTATCCTCCTGCCAAGGACTGAGCAGGCAAGATGCCTTCCCCAGGAAGAGCATCAGAAGCATTTACTCCATCTACTAATTTTCAAAAGGCTACAATGCAAAAGGCTTTTCAGATCTATCAATCAAGCCCTTATTTCTTGCTGGCAGCTTGAAAGGTAAATAAGAAACATTAGCAAATACATTAAAGGTTATCTGACACGGCCCAAATGAAACGAGGTTCAAATGTACCCAGCGCAGATTGTGCTGTAATAAATATGAAAACAGCAAAGTGTGCTTTGTCTAGGAAAATCCTCTATTTGATTACACCTCATGAATAATTCACAGCAGGTTTCCATATTTGTCCTCCTGTAGGTACACGCTGTGCGTTACCTTGCCTGCTATATATACGCACGCGTTTCCTGTGCTGAATTATTAAAGGCTTGCCGAGGGCTGCAGAGTCTCTCCGCACGGCGAGCGAATGCACCATCCCGACCATGCCTCAGCCAGGAAAGGTTGGACCAGATGACCCTTGAGGTCCCTTCGAACCTAAGATTCCATGATGCTATCAAAATAAAACTCTGCAACCTCATCTGCAAACTGTTCAGGAGAGGGGAAAATAAAATTCTCGTGGGGGAAAAAAAAAAAAAATAAATTGCTGATGAGGTTGCTTGTAACCAATGACAAGACTTTGAGGTTTGTAAATGGCCGTGAGGGTTTTTCTCTTCATCTCACCGAGGCACTGTCGGTACAGACGCTAGTAAAGCCGAGCTGCTTTAGGAATGGGTTGTCCCTCTGTGTCACCTCTTCCTACAGCGGCATTATGTAACTCAGAGGTGACAGACACTTGGAGGATGGGAGGGGGGAGGGAGGGGGAAGCATTAAGAAAGTGAAAAAAAACCCAAACATAAAAACAAAAACCCAACGCCAAACCCAGAAACCACCACTAAAAGAACTTAGTAGTCTGGTTGTTGGTTTGGATTTTTCGGGGGGTTTGTGCGTTTGTTTGTTCGTTTTTATTTGGTTTGGTGGGTTTGGGTTTTTTCCCTGTTGGTTTTTTTTTTTTTTTCCCCTCTCTTTTTCTCAGGTGCGTTGTAAAAGCCTCTAATTTTTATTTCTGGTGGCGGCGGGACGGGATAGGAGAGGTGCCCGCTCTCCGTCCGTCCGTCGGTCCATCCGTGCGCTGGTCGGTAGGTGTTGCTGTAGCGACGGAAAAGCATCCCCGGCCGAGAGGACTCAGGGAAGAGCGAGCCGGCAAGGTTTCNAAGATGGAGAAAAGCCTAAAGTGTCAGAGTAGAAACTCAGCGCTCCTCCTAATAAATATATGGGTATCTCTAGGCATAGATAGCGCTGCGTCTTCTGCCGATGAGAAGTGCGGGAGAGCCGGGGGCAGCCCCGAAGGCTCCCACGAAGAAGCCGGTCCCGCTGCCCTGGGGCAGCACACTCGGGACCCTCACGCCCGGCTGGCCTCAGCCCCAGCCGCGCCGGGTTCCTCTCGCCCCCGGGCACGAGCGGCCCAGCCAGACGGCGCCTGGACGGCGGGGGGACAGAGACAGACCCTCGGGACACCAGAATACCGGGACAGCCTCCGACTCGGCACCCCGAAGCCGAGCACCGCGCCGGACACCGCACTGGACCCCGGACAAGCGAGCAAGGATGGAAGTCTGAACCGGACAACCCGAGAGTCAAGCACCGCGCCGGACACCGCACCGGAGACCTCTCGACAAGCAAGCACCGGACTCGGACCCCCGATTCCGGACAGTGGAGCATCGAGCCCCACTCTTCCACCTCAACTAGCCCCATTTCGGCGCCGGCTGCCCCCAGGCGGGCCCTACCTTGGCTGCGGAGAGTGGAAAACTCCGGGCTCTGACGCAGGCGGTGACAGGCCCGGCCCGGCCCGCCCGGCTTCCTGCCGCCCCCCCGGAGGCGGGGCGCTGAGTCAGGCCCGGCGGCACGCACCGCCCCGGCACCGGCACCGCGCTGAGGCGGGCGGGGGAGCGGGGGTGTGTGCGGGAGCGTGTGTAGGAGCACCAAGGGGCTGGGGAACCACAAGCGGGCGTGGACTGCAAAATACGTGTGAGTCCCACGGGCAGTCGACGTCCCGCAAGAGACTGAGGACCCACAGGCACAGCTCGGCCCCCACAATGGATTCGAGTATCACAGGGGTTTGGGAACTCTGAGGGAACTTGGGACAGTTCGCACCCCGGAATGGATCTGAGCACTGCAGGGGGTTGGAGACCCACAAGGAGTTGAGAACCAACAGGCACATGTCGGAGCCCAGAATGGATTTTGGGCGCCACAGGGTGTTGTGCACCCACAAGGGGTTGGAGAGCCGCAGGCACAGCTTAGAGCACACAGTGGATTTCGAGCACCACAGGGAGTTGTGGACTCACAAGGGGTTGTGGAGCCACAAACAAAGTCTGAGCCTGGAAACGGATTTGAGGACTACAGGGAGTTTGGGACCCACAAGGGATTTGGGACCTACAGGCACAGCTTGTGTCACAAGAGTGAGGCACCACAGGGACTTTGAGCCTCACAGTGCTTTGGGGCCCACAGACTTGGCCCCAGTAAAGGATTTGGACCTCACACAGAGGGTTGAGGACTCAGAGGAAAGGATTTGATCCCACAGCAGATTTGTACGCCACAAGGAGTTACGGCTCTACAAGGGTTTTTGGATTGATGAGCATGGGTTGATTCCTGAAAGGGATTGCAAAACCCACAAGGATTTAGTACTCACAAGCAGGCTGGGCTCTGAAAGAGGACCCACAACAGCTTCAAGCCCCACAAGCAATGGATCCCAAAAGGGGCTTGGTCCTATGAGAAGTTTGGGGTTCACAGGAAAGATTTTACCTCATTGGGGGATTTGGGACTATCTGAAGGTGCTTGCTGCATACCAACAAGGCCTAGCCCCTGGAGGAAATTTTGGTTCCACAAAGACTTGATCTCCAAAAGACATGGGTCTTAGAGGCAAAGGTTGCATTTGAACCAAGTCAAGAGGATTTGAGCCCCTCCCTCAAAGAAACTTAGACCACCAAAATGAGTTTGAGCCTCACTGAAAAGAGTAGTCCCAAAAGGAATCTCTGAAATTAAATTTCACCCTCTAAGTGAGCCTTGGCACCCAGGAGGTCCCACAGGCAAGAGATGGTGTTTTGGGGAGTTTGTATCCCAGCAGGTCTAGCATGGGGGAGGATGCCCAAGAGCTTGCACCAGGTCACCACCCAGCTCTGTTCACTGCGGTGTTCACCTGAGGATCTCCACATGCTTTTCCTTGACCAACACCAGCTTTCAGGTTACTACACTGCTGGGATGAAATCCTCGCAGTGCTAGGCAAGGTGCAGACTGACTTGGCATTGTCCAATTCCAGCACTTAGCTGAATTTCTATTCCTGCTGGGCCAACAGCCAGAGACATGGTCAGAGTCTCTGAGCTATGAAGCTGCCTGCTTTGAACACGTGCTCCACCATGTTTGTGGAGCCAAGCTGCAGGAGACCCTATCAGGTCAATAAGGACTTGTCTCCTCTGACTCCGTGGAGGATCCTGAAGATGACCATACCAGGGTCTTCTCAAATCCATCTCTGCGCCCAGCCATAGATCCTGCTGGCCATAGCTTCAGCCCAAAGTCATCCAGTCGAGTTGGATTTGCTTTGGCCATGAAGGTAGGACTAGGGTGTGGAGGGATTTCACCAAGCACATATACCCCCATGCTCAGTACCCCTGGCTCAGCTCTCTGTCTCCAGCACATGAAACAATGGTGACAGTCCCAGCTGTACAGAAGCAGAGGGGGGGATGAGTTGAGAGCTTATTTCAAAGATGCTGATATGGTGGAGGCAATACATAATCTAGATGGTGCCCTGATGACGGGTGGGTCTTGTCTTTGAGGCACAATGGCCTTCCTGAATATGCTGGTGTACAGCTCCCCATAGCCAAAGGAGAGGGTTTCCTGAGGTTTCATTTACCGTATTTGGGCATGACTGTGATTAATATTTCCTAACAGGAAGACGTCATGTGTGCAGGCTTTCCTCTTTAGGGTTTGGGTCGAGGGTGACCAAGTTCAGGTTATACGCTGGCTCCTCATTTCCTCTGCGTCGGAGGCTACACCCTGTCCAATTGCTGCCTCCCCACCAGCCTGGCAGCTGCCAGCCACCCTTCACTTCACCTTCACTGAGCCCAAATCAGGTTCTCACCACACCCGAGGAACTGGAGAGCTTCAATATGGGTCCTCTGCATAATATCACCTATCTGTACACTATGTCTGTGAAAAGAAGAGGGGGTCATTGTCATCATTCGTGAGATGAGTTTGGCATGAAACCCAGGGTATGGGGGAAAAGGGAATCTCCTGGGAAATGTTTGGAAAGGCTGCCAGTGACCTCCGAGTTACACATTTTCTGTCTTGTTAATTTGAATGAAAGTAAAGCTACTGTAAAGACACTCTGGGATAGAGTCCCATGTAGGGCAGAAATCAATGATTCAATCAAACAATGAGCAGTTCTGGCCCCAAACTGCCCATATTTGTGTGTGGGAAAGAGGGGTTTCAAGCAAAACTTTCTGGTCCTTCTTTTTGAAGCAGCATTTTATTTTGTTTTAAAATCAACCTAAGAGCACTATTGGATAAATAACTGGAGGCTTATGCAGAAGAATAAATAGCCCTCAACCAAAAAAAAAAACCAAAAAGTTTTCCTCTGTAGGTTGAATGAAATATTTCAGCTTGACTCAAGGTTGTTGTGTCTTTGAGCCTCGTTCCTCCAACAAATGATTTCAAGAGAGGAGAAAAAAAAAATCTAGTTCATTTTAACACTAGCCAGGTTAGTTCGTTTTTTAGCATGGCTTTAGGATCATCCTTCTCTCTTTATGCAGCCAGAGCAGTTCACAACCCCTGCACCCAGGAAAGCCCTGTCTCCTTTGGCAAAGACTGCTGGCAGCACCGGCCGGGAGCTGCTTCCCCTGGCTGGGTGCCATGTGAGTGCTGCTCCGGTGGGAGGAAATTCCCTGCTGACTGGCCGCAGCAGGGATAAGTGTCCTGGCAGAGAGCTGCCGCCTCAGACCGAGCGCGGGGAGCAGGGAGCCCAGCGGGAAAGAACCCAAGGAGGATGCTGCATAATTCAGAGGGCGGTGAGATAAGAGGTGTGAGCTAGACAGCCTCTGGATGTCAAGCTCCTTGCTGCCTATTTTGTACTTGCCCCAGTGAGAGAAGTGTTTTCGCCGCAGTAAAAAGCCTCTTGATACTTAGGGATGGATAAATCAGGAATATCTGGGCTTGGAGATACAATTTTGCCCCCCTGGTTTTATGTGCAGAGTTCTGAAAGGGCTTATGGGCTGTATCTGTTTGTGGATGTGTTACTGGGAACTGTAGCAACCCATCTGAGAATGAAGATAGGGAGACGTGAAAAGAAACCACCACTGAACCAGCCCCACTTCAACAATCACATGTCCAGCATCACTCCCAGCTGGCCCCATGGCTCCGACTCACCCTATGGCCCCGACTCCTCCTGTTTCACATTCAGATAAAATGAATGCTCAGCTTTTATAATGTGTTGTGCAATCGTGGTGAACTCCTGTGGCACAGGCTGCCTGGTGCCAGGGCTCCTTCCCACCCCAGATGTCTGAAACATAAGTTGAACACTAGTTGAACAAGGGCACTGAGTTTTTTCAGCTTTTGGTTTTTTGTGTTTGTTTTTTTTTTATTCTTCCCTGAAGGATGGATGTAAAAGTGGGAAATCAAAGACTTTTCTTCAGCCATGCTCTGCACTGTTTGCTTATACTGGGAACTGTGCAAGGGGATGTGGACTTTACTGACTGGCTCTGGCCATGCAGATGTGGCAGAAAGTGTCCTATGGTTTCCTTATTGATTTTACACCAGCACAACTCCACGAGCTTCTGCAAGGCTGCTCCTGATTCAAGCTGATCCGTCAGATCCATAGTGTGCTAGGCCCTATATGCTCTGTTGTTCTATACCTGCTGGGTAATTATTTATGCATTTACCGAAATGTGCTTTCTTCATGCATTTTGCTATGCTGTCAGTCCTTGATGCAGACAGACACATTGTAGTATGAGGCTTTCCTTAATGTGCAAGCACTCTGTGTGCTTGAGAGAGATGGGGAATGTGACCTCTTTGCTGGAGAGGGCTGATAGAGTTGCAATATTCCCAACAAACACGCAAAGATCATCCACCCGAGTGAATAAGTGTTAATTTAAAATGCAGGCATGAAATGGGAATTGTGAAAGTGCTGTGTAGTTTCAGGCACTTGCTAGCAATGGTTTGCAGCAGGGAAAATAAGTAAGACCAAAAAAAAAGAAAAGAAAAAGAGCGTTGTTATCCAGACAGCTGAATTCAAGTGGAGAACCTGTGTCCTCAATTAACCCAACTAGTAATTCACTTTTGGTATCACCAGAAACCCTGGCACCAGGATCTGGAGGTGGGAAATACAGGAGTGCTGTGCTTTTTGCTCCTTGACATTTCATGAGCTGCCTGCTTTAGCACTGAGAAGTCTCAAGTGATGGGACTGTTGCAATTTCTCTTTCAAGGGTATCTCTCTCTCACAATAATTAAATCTCTGGCTTTCAAGAGTAATTGCCAATGACAGTGCCTCCAAAGTTGCTTTTATTGCTCGATTGTTCTGTCTCCTGGCAGAAAAAAAGCTTCTGGAAAAAGAAAGAAGGCAGGGAAGAGTTGCAAACAGCAGCAGAGGCAAGAAGGAGCAATACAAATTCCATCCTTTCCCCCCAAGTAGGGGTAACAACTGCCCTAAATGTCAAGGCAGCCCAAAATACATCACAGCTCTACATGCCTAAGAGGCTCTGAAGGAAATGGTAGCTTACAGTAGAGCTCCATCATTACCAGGCTTGTTGGAAAACAGTAATTTTTCAGTGCTAGGACCTGTCTCCTGCTTCAGGTTGGTAATTGGTGGTGTTGGCAGTGAGCCAGGCAGCTCTTGCAGCTCTGTCTTGAGAGGACAAAAACCTCCATTACTTTATGTTCTCTAATTCTCCCAAGGTGTGCTGCTGTCTGTCAATAGAGTCGCCATGAGGTAATAGAAATTACAAACCTCCCCAGACTTATTTGTCTGAAAACCTTTCTTGTAAAAATAATTATGTGAGTCTCTGAAACCCTGGTACACGAGAATGGCAGAAGAGAAAGTTTGCAAATCAAAATGCAACAAAAGGCTCTTTATCATAAACTACAAGAGAGACTGGGTGAGAGGACTGTTTCATTTCTGTTGGGTTAGCTCATGGCAACTTTTAAAGAGAAAAAAAACAATTTTTGTTGTCGGCTTGCTACTTTGAACTGCTCTAGACCTTGTTCTGGGTAGGGCAGTGGGTTTGTCCAGGCATCACTTGGGATTCATTCTCTAACCTTGCCACAGTCTTTCTCTGCAAGCTTTGATAAGCCACTGCCCTCTTAGTTTTGTGGGGGGACTCCACATGATGTGTCATCACAGCTCCAGTCTCCCTTGCTTTACCCAGCTCCAGGTAGGGGATGGGAGTTTGCCTGCAAGACCCTGTCAGCCTTTCCCTCCTTGCAAGAGAAATTGTGAAGCCTTCATCACACCCATGAAACACCATCCAGAACAAAGATACTCAGAATGATGTGACAGACAAGCTCTGGAGGAAATACCTGAGCTGTCTGAAAAACTACCACCTCCTTGCCTCCAGCAAAGGACAGTTTGATGCAAAGTTTGTGTGAATGGGCTGGACTGTGAATGGGAACATCTGGGGCACCCATACACCTGCCCCTTCCACAGCTGACTGTCTGGGTGAAGCCTCCAATGCAGAGAGCTGGAGGCTCCTGGAGGGCTGCAGTGGCTCCTTAAGCCACTGCAAATGCTTGTTTCAGAGCAAAGAAGCCAGGATCCAAAGCTCAGTTTTCTCCTCTAAAGAAGGTTTTTGCAAGCTCACAGTATGGGGCTGGGGCATTGGTGCTTCTGGCCAGTGTTCATTATATCTGAGCTGGACTGAACCGGCAGTGAAATACAAGCATACATTTTATATATGTAGAAGTAGATTCCTGTGCATCTCTGTATATTTAACTCATTTGACCGAATTCACAGCAAATCTTGCAACAAAAGAATGCTGCTCCTGTGTCACCAAGAACTGAAGCAGCATTTGGTGGCCATAGTGGCCACCAGTGACATTTCAGTGTTTTATTCTTGGTTGCAGAGCTCTGGATGACTGGAAGATATCAAAAGGGCATTGGGTTTCAGTTTTTGTGCTAGCTTTTATCTATGAGCTGTCACTATCCTTCTGACACTTGCAAGATGCTCAGAGGCACTGAGTTTTACTGTTAGATTCTGGCAGCATGGAAAATTTGTTCTGAAAAGGGTAAATGTGTGGAATCAGCTATGGAGAGTTAATTATTATTTGTCTTTCCTGGTGCTTTATGGTCTTGGTGACAGATCATACTCCTGAAGTGCTTGTGATCAGTGCTGGAGCTTCCAAGACAAATTCAGGTCTACTCTAAAGCTCTTCAGCTCCCAGAAATGTCACTGACTTAGCTGCTGTCTCCAGGGGTCTTGGCACTCCCCAGTGTGACTGTGACACCTTCATTGCTCCCTGGGAAGCAGGACCTGGATTTTACCCTAATTTTTACTAGTGGGAAACTGAAGCTCCAAGCTGGGGACATCCTCTTGGAGAACGATGTCTATAGGCACAAGCTTTTGAGGATGAGCCTATGTCAGCTATAACCAACTTCCTTTATGTGTTCAGAGGCCACAAAAATGATCCAAGTGCTGGAATCTCTCTGCTATGAGGACAGGCTGAGCAATTTGAGGTTGTTCAGCCTGGAGAAGGGAAGGCTACAGGAAGAGCTTATTGTGGTGTTCCAGTATTTGAAGGGGGCCTATAAGAAAGGTGCAAATAATCTTTCTAGCAAGGCCTGTTGTAACAGGATGAGGAGTAATGGTTTTAAACTAAAAGAGGGGAGATTTAGCCTAGATAAGAAGGAATGAGAGTGGTGAAACACTGGCAGAGAGGTGGTAAAAGTCCATTCCCTGGAAACCATCCAGGTCAGGTTGGACAGGATGCTGAGCAACCTATCTAGTAGAAGATGTCCCTTCCCTGGGGCAGTTGGACTAGATGATATTTTAAATTCCCTTCCAACCCAAAGTATTCTATGATTCTGAATCAATGCAGTGGGTCAGATCTAAACACAGGGGCTCTGAATTACCCTGCACTGGAGCTCAGGAGTTTCTACAGAAATCCTAAACTCTCTCACTGCAGGCACCTACTGCACACATGCACTTAGGCAGAGCAAGCACAGCCTTGCAAGGTGGAAGCTGCATGGGAAAACTACCACTTAGTAGTTTATGGTTAAATATTGATCCCTTGGCAATTTCATAATCAGCCAAAACAGGTGATCTTTAAAATCTGGAGGCCTGACCCTAGAGAAGCTGAGAGCATCCACCTCTCCTACCATCTGCAGCAAGAAGGCACTTGCATGTGTTCTGCGCAGTTGTGACCAGTCTGGGCCTTTCCTCTTTGCTGTTCCTGCAGATGCTGGTGCCCCATCACACTACACTTATCTCAGAATGCTTTAAAGATCTGACTAGAGTAGGAGCACTCAGCTACCTGCTTTCATATCTGCAGGAGGTGAATCCTCCTTACAGATGCAGATTGTGCCTCCACCACCCCAGCACCCACCTGGCCTTGTCTGGGGTGCAAAGGGCAGAGACTGGGGCACAGGCAGTGCCTCCCTGGGGGACTGCTCTGTCAGAGTCATTGGCCTCTTCACTATACATTTTTTTTAAAGTCAAATTTTCATGCCGCTCTTTCATTGAGGGCTGGCAAGCAGCGTGGTTTTGGTGGCAGTGTGGATCAGGTCTGGTCCGGGCAGCAATGGTGTCCTGATCTGGCCTTGTGTACCAGCATCTTGCTTTTCTGGGATGTCTGCCATCAGAAGTATGTATGTCTCCTAAAGTCTGCAGGACAAACCCTTGTGATTCACACATTAACTGTGCAAAGGTGCAACCCATCCCCACTGCAGCGCAAGTAATCTGAGCTTTGATGTATTTCACCTCATTTGAAGGTTGCTTTCCCCGATGATCCTGTAAAAATGAGGAACTGCATTTGTGCTTCTGCATCTTTACTTTCCCCAAAAAGTGAAAATGAAAATGAAAGGCAGAATGGGAGATGAACATTGTCCTACTGTGGCCAAACTCAGAAAATGAAAGCAGCTTGGCCAGGTTCAGCTTGAACATAACCTGCTGGAGTTCAAGGAAGAGAAATAAGCTTGTGTTGTTTTGGTTTCCATTTTGGTTTTTGAGCTCCTAAACATTTGCACATGCAGGCTTTTCTCCTCAACTGCAGCAGCTGCAAAAATGAGTTCTCTCCTCCTAGTGAAAGCCAAGATTACCATGTAATGACTTGACCCCAGGAGACTTCTAAGAAAAGTACCAAAAATGTGGCAGTTCTCCTGCACTGGCAGTATGCACATGCGTGTCCAGACATGGGATTTAGGGGAACACTTTGGTAAGCCAGCATTTGCTGTACACAGTCTAGAGAGCAATGAAAAGAGGAGGGGGGAGTTGTTTAAAAAAAATGCCATTTAGTTTAGTTTTGAAATCAGTCTACTCAAGGTAACAGAGAGAAAAAAAGATAGCAAGAATAGTACAGAAAAGGAGGTTGAGTTTAATTCAAGAAGTTAATGTTCCAGAAGGCCTGGGACAGCTTTTCAGAAGTCAGCTTCTCCCCACACGTGTGGTTTGCTGTTCATCCGTTCACCTGATGAACCCCTTTCCTGCCCAGCTCTGCCCGTGGTGCAAAGTTGTGTCTTGCATGTTGAAGATGGTCACAGCTCTGACTCCAGAAAACAACACTGCAGGGGAGAAATAGTTCTTGAAGTCAAACATGATAATTTACTAATGAGTTTATTAAAATCTTATTAGAAGATTATTTTTTAAAGTCCATTTTACACAGCTGCTGCCCTTCTGCTGCTGTCTAATCCTGGAAAATCTTGGTGAATGAGTCATTTGCACTTGCTATCTATTACACCCTCTTATTATAAGCCTCAGTGTGTTTGCATTTGCTTCAAATAGTATCCATAGAGCCATAACAGTGCCATAAAATCTCACCCGCCTCCCTTTTTGAAGTCTCATGCTGTTGGAAGAGAAGCAACTCGGTGTGGTTGTGTGGGTGGTTCTATTGTGCAGGAGAATTTTGTTTAGAAATAACCTATAGCTTCATTCCTCAAGTCCTGATCTTTATGAAGAGGATTTTAATATATGTCTTTTGGGTTTGGTAAGTCAGAGACATACTGGTGAGGGTCAGGGATTCCTAAAGGCAACCTTAGGACCAACTACTGTTGTCTGAATCCTAGCATGTCATAGAATCATAGAATCAGTCAGGGTTGGAAGGGATCACAAGGATCATCTAGTTCCAACCCCCCTGCCATGCCTAGGGACACCCTACCCTAGATCAGGCTGCCCACAGCCTCTGCCAGCCTGGCTGCAAACACCTCCAGGGATGTGGCCCCAACCACCTCCCTGGGCAACTCATTCCAGGCTCTCACCACTCTCATGGTGAAGAACTTCCTACTCACGTCCAGTCTGACAAGGAAGACATATCTGGCAGTAGTACATCAAGGATATCTGAGGGCCACCATGTTTGTTTGCTTGGTTTTGATATCTGAAGGCTGTTGAGTATTAAATGTGGCTTCAAGGGTTAGGGTTCTTTCATCTGTGCCTTCTTTGGCTTCAGAGCATGGTGTTCCTTCTTCCATGTAACCATGAAAAAGAAGGTAAATGAGAACCCAATAGAAGGACATCGATTTCTGGAGCAATGTTGGTAGGTAGGAGGTGCAAATACTGTCATGTAATAAAAAGGAAAAAAATCCTGGTAAGCATAGAGTGTGTATTGGTCACAGCTTTTATTTGCAGCGTCCTCTCCCTCTAGTAGTTGGTAAGTTTCATCATCACTTTGGTCATGCAGCCACTGTGCCATGTTCAAAGCCCCAGGCATGCAGAAAACCTTCCCTCAGCCTATCCTCCTTCTCACAGCATCACAGAATGTTAGGGGTTGGAAGGGACCTCTGGAGGTCATGGAGTCCAAGCCCCTGCCAGAGCAGGACCATATGATCTAGTTCAGGTCACACAGCAAAAGATCCAGAAGGGTCTTGAAAGTCTGTTTCAGTGCTCTGTGTCCCTTGCAGTAAAGAAGTTCTTCCTTATGTTGAGGTGGAATTTCCTGTGCCGTAGTTTACATCCATTGCCCCTTGTCCTATCCCAGGGCACAAGTGAGAAGAGGCTGTGCCTTCATTCTTTGCCCTCAGATATTCATAAACATGTATTAAATCTGCTCTCAGTCTTCTCTTCTCCAGACAAAAAAGCCCAAAGTCTCACAGCCTTTCCTCAAAAGGCAATGCTCCAGTCCCTTAATCATCCTTGTAGCTCATCTTACTCACCTGGCTGGACTGACAGGGGACAGAGACAGGCAAGGTAGCTGCCCTGTCTCCAGATGGTTGGGCAAACCATCTTCTCCCATCATCCCAGGGCGACCTTTGGGACGGTTGGCCAGTAGTCAAGGAAGGAGATTTTCTGAATGTAACTACATGGGGGGAAAAAAATGCACATTCAAGGTTTAAAATCGCACTTGCTACAGGGGATGTTTCCATTGGCAGAGTTGCCAGAACCAGCACAAATGATTCAAAACATTTTGTTAAATAAAATTCTCGGATGATGTCAGAGATGAGGCTGCTTCAGCAAAATGAAAAAAAAAAAGAAGGCTGAAACCAAAAAAGAAGGAAAAAAAATTACACAATTTGACAGGGAGGGATTAGGAGCTTAACATTAATTTATAGGCTATCCAAATATCTGAAGGCTTGGAATTTCATAGTTCCAGTGCTTCAGCTCTACAGTTCTGCCAGCCTCTTAGTGGAAGTCACGCAACGCAGCCAGCTGGGCTGGACTCACTAAACTCTTGAAGCCTACTTTCTATTATCCAGCCAGGGTTCTGTTTCCTGCAGGCTCACAAACAAATACCACCACCTTTGCTTGCCTCAGTTTCCCCTTCTGTCAAATACAGACAATTCTGTCCTTTGCCATGAAGTGCTTTGATATTTAGCTCCAAGAAGGGGAATGCTTTGGTCATCTCTGACACACTGTACTCACTCTTCAGCACCTGTACTGCATGAGTGCCAGTGAAATAGCAGGCTGATCATTAGAAGATCTACAGCAGCTCTTCGAGTGACCTTTTTTTTACACCACCCTTTTCTGTTGAATGCAGAAAACCTATAGCTGAGGACACCACCACAGAGATGCTGTTTTCTTTCATGCTTGTCACACCCCCCCTTTCCTCCAGGGCACTGCAAAATAACCATGTCTTTGTCACGGCTCTGCTAGCCCACTTCATCTTTATTGGTTAATAGGTCATAATCTTTTAGTGAAAACATAACCATGCCCGTGGCTAGAGGATTCGGATATCACCAACTGGAAGATTACAGCCTCTTAGTCTGAACACGGCAAGCGAGACAGACTGTCAGAGTAAGAACACTTGTTAAGAGGAAAATCAATGGTAAGCTGTTTGGGGAGGGGAACAAAACCCATCCCAACCACCACAAGCACATTAAACACAGGCTTCAATACTCCAGCTTTGTATAAGCTCAAATTAAACGTGACCATAATAAACTGTTTACTTTCCTTGGGTTTACCCAGTAGAAAGGAGATTCCAATTTGCTGTAACGCCTGGGACAGTACAAGTGTTGAGTCTAGTTTGTGGTAATATGGTTACTGTTATTAAGTTCTGATAGAAAATGCTGCAATACTTTCTCCTCCTTTCTTTGGGAAAGTAAAACAGCTCCTTGTGAAATGTTAGTCAGGGCTGAAGCCTTGATTAATTACACCTTCAGTGAGGATCTGTGGTGGTTCATGAGGTCTTGTGAGATACAGAGATGGAGTGTTCTGCCTTTTCTCTTTCCTTTCTTCCCCTTGTTTCATCTTGCAAAAAAAATCCCATGCTGGGACTGAAAAGACATTCATGCAAATCTTGGGCATGTCTGTTAGCCTTCTTGATGTCCTAGGCACTGCTTTCCTTCTCATCCCTCACCAGGGACTGCTTGTTATTGCATGGATATCAAGTCTTGAGCATCTGGGAGGGATCTTATCATAGGATCATAGACTGGTTCGTATTGGAAGGGACCTTAAGGACCATCTTGTTCCAAGGCCTCTTCCATGGGCAGGGACATCTTCTACTAGATCAAAATTCCATGGTGCACAGAACATTCCTTTCACCTGTGGTTTGAAGGCAGGAGTGCTGCTGTGAGTTCAAGCACAAGTGACCCTGCAACTCTGTCCCTTCTCTAGAGCCAGGTTCCCTGTAGCCAGCCACTTTGACTGGTTGCAAGAGAGGCATGGAGCTAACAAATAATGAAAAAAAAAATTCCTTTGTTATGCAGCTCATTGAATGAGGTATCCCACATCTGTAGAACTCACCACATCTTTTATGAGATTTGACTGTCAGCAAGATGTTATGAATCCCAGATGTTAAAATATGGATTTATTTATAACTCAGAGCTTATAATAGAGCACTCAAAAAGATCGTATCCAGCCCCCTTCTTCAAAAGATCTTCCTGAAATAAAAGTCTTAGCTTTCATTATTTTTTAATTATTCTTGCAACATGATTTATCTTTGATATTACTTCTTTAAATATCTTGTAATTATTGTGGCTTTGGGACTGGTGTGCACTGGTCTTCAGGGAGCATTGGGCAAGGAGAACGAGCACCAACTCTTCCATCCCAAGTGAGAGTGCTGCTGTTTGGAGGCTGGAGAGGGGTAGCGTAGGGGGAAATTCAGCCTCAGGAGTTCCTTGGCAAAGCCATCGCCTGAAGGCACAGCCAGCTCCAGGCACCTGTGAAACTTGGAGCTGGAGGTGTTTGGTATCTATTGCAGCCCCGAGGAAATGCTCTGGTCAATAAAAAGCAGTTCCTCACAGCTGGTGACCATTACACCAAACACAGCGTTGGACATGCTGCAGCTGCTGTTCTGCCGGAAGATGGAAATGTTTTTGGAACTGCTTTTGGAGCATTTGTTCCATTAATTCTTTCTCCCTTCCTCCCTCCCTCCTCCTACCTTTTTTCAAATTGCTGCATGAAGAACCTGCAAGTAAAAGAGGAGGCCCTCCATGGGCAAAGGTTTCCTTGAGTGTTGGGGTGTGAATATTGCTCTGAATAAATGCTCCAGAAACACCCTTGGGTCCTGAAGGAAGCTTGCGGTAAGCAGAGCTGTGTACATGCATGCAACAAGAGACATGCTCTGTCATAACTGTCCCACACTCTAAACAAAGAGGACAGGTCTGGAGGGAAGTATAAAAAGTATTGTTTTGCACATGAGGAACAGAAAGTCAGTGATTTTACCCCAGTTCACACAAGAAGCTGGCAACAGCCTCAGGATCATGAGACAAGTACTTGAGGCAATGACTGCAAAGAGCAGCCCTTCTTGCAATCCTCCCTGCGCCCTGCCATGCCCCCCTTTTGCAGCAGCCTGTGCTGCCACTTTGCTCAGAGATCTTGTCTAGATTTAGGAAATCCTGTCTCCCATTCCCCTTCCTTTGTTTTTTCATGCTAGGTCATCTTTGGGGTCCAGTTAGGAAAATGGCTTCAGTGTAGAGATAGTAGAAAGTGTGACCCCTTGGATGCCATCACTGCAGTTTTTAAAGATCAAATCTGCTGTCCACACTACAAACCTGCAAGCCTGCAAAGGTGCTCCAGCTCCTTGACCATACTCAGCCCCTTTCAGCCTGGAGCAAAGCTGGTTCATGGAATCCCAAGCTCTGGTGACCAGGCTAAGGGGCAACTGGGCAGACAGAAAGCATGCAGTCTTTGAGCCCTGCCAAGCTTATCTTTGCTCTTATGCCTAACCAGAGAGGTGGAAGCTTTCTACAGCCTTCTCTCTTAGGGTGGGCAGTTCGACATTTTAAAGGCAAAGCAGAAAGGAGGATGCCTTGAAATCACACTTCAATGTGGGCTTCCTGAGATTTGCAGAGCTGGAAACCTGAACCTTATCTGCATCGCACCAGCGAGAAACTGAGGAAATGCCAGGAAATCAACTGCCACTGCTGACACTACACAAATCTCATGGCACTGTGGGGAGGAACAGCAAGTGGGTAACCAGGAGAAACTACCTGGTCTTGTCATTTCATGGTTTCTGGGAGATGGTGTGGAGAGGATCAGCGCTCTGGTGTAAATCATCACAGCTCCTTTGGTGCCTGAAGAGAAAAAGCTTTGGGGGGATTTTATAGGATGCTCACCAGCTTGTAAATATTTTTTGGGCATATCAATGTTTGCATCATGAGATTTAAAACCCTCATCACCCTACCTTCTTCCATCCCACAGAGAACTCTGATCTGAATATGATATGCACTTGAGAGAGTCTACCAGTAGTGTGATGTTACAAGACTTGTGAAATGCCTCACTTAACCACAATATTATGCATTTTCCAAGCCACATACCTATCTATTACAAGGTCTTTCAGATAGAGTTATAGACAGACTGCGGGTCATCAGATCCTGACCTTGGTGTGTTTTCACTCCTTCTTCTCATGAATTAACTCCTGAACTATTGACTCTCCATTGAATGGATAGCAGAGTTCAGACACATTTTACATGCAGGCTTTTCCATCCTGTATCTCAACAACTGCAAACCCCAAGGATAAGTAAATACTTCAGCCTCGGCCATAAAACTGATGTGTTGCAAAATGAACAGAATGAGTTTAGTAACTTACAAGGGAGATAACATCACGTCCATAATGAACCAGATCTGAGAGCTACCCTGTCCCTATCCTCAGCAGTGTGGCTGGGAGAGCTGGGAATGGACCTACCCCTTTGCAGGTACTTGGTTTATGCTTTATATCTTCACCAAATGTAAAATCCACCTGTGGTTGTGTCAAATTTCAGCCTTGTGAGTCCTCCTGGAGGGAAAAGATTGACTTAAGAGTTGTGAGGCTTGCAAGGAGAATAATCAACTTTTAAATTCTCTTCTTGCTTCCTGGTTTTTGAGTCTGTAGATTGCTCCCTGCTCAGCTAGCGAGCTTTCCTCTGCAGCCAGAAAAGCAAAGAAAGCATCAATTAAACATAAAGTTCCAGGATCTTGGGAAGCACAATAAAAGCACAGAACTCATCCAAATTGCCAGTACCATGTTAAAAGAAGAGCAACCATGCTCTGCTGCTGTAGTGGGGTTGCAAATGAGCATGGTAAACTTGACTACAGCAGCAGATTGAACCCCTATTTTGTCATTAAATAAAAGGCCCCTAAAACACAGCTTATAACACTGGCATATTGGAAGCTGTGAAGCTATTGCTACATTGCACATCCTACTGAGCAGACTCCTTAGGAAGCTGAAATTTAAAAACTAAAAATAAAATGGGCAGTTTTCTGTAGAGTTAGAGGTTAGATGGAAAATACAATTTGAGATCTGGTGAAGAAATTCTCTTTAATATCTGAAAGTTGCTTGGCTGAGGAATGAAATTGCCTCATATATTGTCAAGACTCCCTAGCCAGCTTGCCTCTGAAAAACACCCCTCCATGCTCTTCCAACATCAAAGATGAAAAGTTTGAAACTTTCATGCTGATTCTTCCTTCATGTCTAACTGAAAATTAAAACATAACATATGTCTCGACACTCCAAAATACAATAGAGGTAGTGGTGGCATATTAATAAATATTCTCATGAAAAAAAAAAAAAAAGGATCATGAACAAAGAGCAGGCAGAGCCTGAAAGCAGAAGATTTCCATCATCTTGGCAGGAAAAAGTCACTGATCTACAACCTCAGATAAAACAGCAAAAGGGAACAGAGCAGGACTGAACCCACCTGGTGCTATGCAAGGCTGGCAGAGAGCTGGGGAGATGTGTAGGATGGTTTTACCCACCTTCCTGTGTGATCTATCAGGTATAAACAGGGCAATAACATTTCCCTATCCCAGACACAGCTCACCAGGAGAGGCTGTAGACACATCGGCTCTGGGGCACCTTTGCTGCAGAGATCAAAGCAGCTGTCTGCCACCCCAGGCTTACAGACTGGCTCCTGCTTTCTCATAGACCCTATGGAGGGAGATGATGGCAACACTTGAATTAGAGTTGGCAGTAGGTGGTCTGAATGCTCATGTCTACACTAGTAAACTAACCAGAACCAGGGCACAAGATCAAACACTATTATGTGATCACCAAAAAGTTAGCTCATTCCCTGGCACAATTTCTGGCCCATGCAAACTACTAGGCTCAAATCTGGGCATGGTTTAGGGAGATGAATGGGCCAGGGCATGTGACCTCATAAGCAAGACCACTCTGTGGCATTTGTTGAAAGGTGCAGAAAGGAGATAACAGTGTGGATATGATCTGTGTCAGTTAACTGCATGGATATGAGCCATGTACTGGTACTCATCCTTAGGGCCAGAAAAATGACTGGGACAAGCTGACCCTGCTTAGTTTGCTGTTGTAGCAACAGCCAGCATGAACTGCCAAGCCTTCTGACTAGAGTCAAAGATGAAGCCTAAATATTAACAAGCCATATTAAAAGAAAAATGGGCAGCTAAATGGTAACTATCATGTTTAGTCAAGCATCAGCTCAGATGTGGATCCTAATGCCTTCCTTAAGCTGTAGCTAGTCATATCACACTCCCTCATGTGAAAAGCCTTGTTCAAAATATATTTTGGTTCTCTGTAAAACCTCAAGGCAAGAAAATAGAGAAATGGAGGAGGCTGATGTTTCTCCAGATTTCCTCAGTCAGCCCTTGTGTCTCTGAGTGAAGATCATGGCTCTGAGATTTTGGGGTGTCAGGCATTTGACTGGAATTTCAGCCTGCCCCAGTCATATCTGTTCCATGTGCACAGCCCATTTGTCTGACAAGCCCAGGATATGCGTGTGCTGCATTTTTCCTTTCCAGTAAGCCCTGTGAGAATCCTACAAGGAGGGAATAATAAAATATGCATGATGCATCCATGTTCACTGAACGCATTAGCCTTTGCTGCACTTCATCTCACTTCTTCCTCAGTCTGTCCTGGCTAGGAGCAACTTAGGGCATGGAATGTGCTGCTGAGTTCCTTAATGTTTGAAGTATGCTCTGGAAGACCCAGCTTTTGGGTATGTTTTGGTCCTCACATGGATCCACTGAAGCAGGCTATACTCTCTGAAGTGGAAAAGATGGTTTAAGTTAAGCAACATGACAAAAAGTGGCTCCTGCATGTTGAGGCTTGATTCTGCACTTCCAGGGAAAGGATGCTTGGAAAAGTGAAAAAGAGTAGTCAGGCATTGGAATGAGATTTCCAGAAAGGTGGTGGAGTCACTATTCCTGGAGGTGTTAAAAAAACTTGTAGACATGGTATGTCAGAACATGGTGGTCATGATGGTGTTGGGTTGACAGTCAGACTTGATGATCCTAGAGGTCTTTTCCAACCTTAATTATTCTATGGTTCTATGAAAGAAGAAGAAGCATTAATGAAAGCACATCAAGGAGGACATGGTACATGATAAGCATCTGGATTTTTCTAGTAGGCATGAGTAGTTTTGAAGGTTAACTCTCACTGTACAAGATGCATTCACAGTAGAAAGATCTTCTCAGGACATTAGAAGGTTTTAATATCCATTTACAAGGCAAAGTTTACTGACATTACAAAGCAAATCGGAATCCTCCCCAGCAGAAGAACCTAAAGCTAAGAAAGATGAAGTGTAAGACAAATATTTTTTATTTCAAGATTTTGCTTTAATGCTTTCACTTAAGTTTGCCTCCATCATTTGCCCACAGTCACCCATTTAATAAAGTTTGTCTTACCAATAAATCTAAGAATCAGATTTTTCTTCCACTCAGCTGAAATCTACTATGAAAACATCTGGATAAGCATTATGAGAAGTTTGCCTCTTGTTCTTTGCATCTGTGATGGTCTAGTGACATGGAGAATTTCCCTTTCCTTCTGAAGCAAAGCAGCACTGTTGGAATCACTGCTGAGAATGAGAAAATAAGATGTTTAACATGGATATGACTTGCAGTCCACCCAGATTCTGTTTGCCTAATCAAAACCATAGCAGCTCCTATTCAAAGCTTGCTTGGGTCTGAGTGAAGGGTTTGTCTCAGTTTCCACCATCACATATCCACCATCTTTGCTCTGAGCCCAGCTGGCTAGAAAATGCTGGGGCTCTTCAGAACATGCTGTCAAGCAGACACACGTGCTGCAACAGAGAAATAGGTCAGAGCCATCATAGTGTGGTCTGATCTTCATTGTGCAGCCAAAAGCATTTTTGTGACCAAGTCTTTAAATATGTGGGGAAAAAAAAAAAAAAAAGAAGGAGGGGAATGAACCTTAGAGATGCTGCAGTTATCACTGCTTGGCCTGTGCCTTTTTGCCAGGACAGGAGTCCTTTGGTCACGGTGAGTCCTGCAAGCAGAGAAAGATGTCCCAAGCCTGGCTGTAGTTAAGTGGCTAGAGCATATTAGTCAAGACAAAGATCTTGGAATATGAAGGAGAGCTCTTCAAAGGCACAAAGAGAAACCTAACTCCTCTTGAATTTAATGCTTTGGAAAATCTAGCCATAGTATTTTTTGCTTGACAGGCAAAATTAGGCTCAAGTTTCTCCTTTATAAAATAAGCTTGACAAACTAATTAATTAAAAAAAAAAAAAGTCTAGCTATCAAATTCCACTCTCACTTCTGACAGAGTAACTATTAGTGCATTAGTAGATGAATTTATCAGAGTTCAGTGGGAAGTTTATGTACACCTGGTTTACATTAAATAGTAGGTCAACATAGTAAAGTATAAAGGTAAGCACACAAACAAGTCTGATCAGAACTAGAGAAAACATTAATGTGAGTAAGTATGTAATGAACTGATGATTCAGAAGATACAGTGTATACTACTGTACACCACAGAATTGCTCCAGATTTATTTTCCCTATTTTTTTTTTTAACTATCCATTTGAATGAACTCATCTGAGGTTTCACACACACTGCAGAATCTGGCTGGTTCCAGCAGGACCTGAAAGGCAAAATGACTAAACACAGTGGAAACCATTTCCATGACCTGTCAGATAAAGACTGACCTGCAGAAAAACTGATTTAGCTCTGAACTCTCAAGCAGCTTATTGCTTTGAGCCTGGCTTTTTGGCCCAAGTCAAAGAGACAGAGTAGCTTGCTTCATGGTACTTTAGGTATCTCCAGGATCCTGGGCAAATATAAAACTAATAGGTTTATATTCTATTTAATAGTAAATGCTAGTTCTAAGGCTTGAAAGAAATGACTCTTAGTTTTATAATTCAAATATATACATTTGATACATGCAAATTTATGCATACAGAATGGATCTATTATAAAATAAAATAACCTGTGGATGAAAAATCAAATACAAACCTTGGAAAATTGTTCCTGTAGTGGATAGTTCTTACTGCTGAAAAATAGGTATCTTCTTTTTAATATTAATTTATACAACTTTTTTTTTTTTTAATATTCCATCCTATGATACCTATGTCAGGTGAGCAGAATATCCTTGTGTCATCTTTTGATGACTTACCAGAGTCAAATCACCTCTAAGCTGTTTCCTTGCTTCTCTAGACATCTCAAGAGCCCTTTAAAGTTATGCCTATTCAAACCCTTTCACCAGCCCTGTCACCCTCTTAGATGTTTAATATTTCTGCAACCACAGAAGTACAACTGAGTCAAATCTTGCATCTGTCAGAGCTATGCCAGATACAGACACCTGTTTTTTCACCTCCATGATCCTTCTAAACCCCTGGAAGATATTCACCAAAATCTCTGCCCCCTGGGGCACTGTCCTTTGCAGTAGATATGCACAAAACCTCTTCATTGCTTGAAGAATAAATGTACATTAAATGTACAAATTATGTATTGAATAGAGTTTACCTGCAATGAACATAGTGCTACCACATCCCCTTCTTTCTTTGGCAGTTCCCAGATTTCCCCATTATTTGCAAACACAAGGAATGTGTTTGTCTCCAGAATATTGGTAAAAAAAGTTAATGTGTAAGGCCAAAACTTGAGGTCTGCAAAGTGCCACTAGAAGCACAGCTCAGTGAACTGTCTCTTGTTGCAGTTAGGGTTTGAGATCTATCAAATGTCCAGTTCTTAACAGATTTTACGTATGCCAAGTGGATTTAATCAGCTTAAAATACTCTGTGCTACCGATACCTTATCAAGTGCCAGCTCTATTAACACTGTTGTCCCTATCAACAGCAAGAAGGTAAGTTTACTTTGACAGGATCTCCTTTCCACGAGCCAGTGCAGATTGGTATTGACTACATTAGTGCCTTTATTAATCTAGTGAATTTGAACTGATGTAGTTATCAGCGGTTTATTATTGTGCTAGGATTGATACAGTCTCCAATTCTAACTCACAGATGCCCTGGAAATAATGAAATTCAATACTAATAGCCCTTAGGCAACTTGGTGAAAATCCTGGGGTTCAGGTTATCCATTCAGCTTTAGTCACTCACTGCTTAATGACCACAACAAATACTAGGAGAGCCAAGGTATTTAATTTTCAACACATAATGGGACTCTGTCACTGGGCTATTTCACGACTCTAGTACAGAGATATTTGCTGTACAGTTTTTCTCTGTGTTTTTTTGTTTCCTTTAGCAATATCTTACAATTTCTAACTTCTCGTTTCTGCTTGTTGTTAAAATCAGCTTTCTCATTCACCTGAAGGTGTTGTGTTTGGCTCTCTGCATGAACACCCAGACATTGCCCTGTAGCTAGTTCACATTCTTGCCTCCACCTGGGTCGGTGTCTCAACTGTGGGGCTTTGGGACAAGACCAAAATATGGTCCATTTGTAATTATCAGTGGCATTTCTACTTGATTTTTTTTGTTTTGTTTTGGCTTGGTGTCTGCTTTAGGAAATGGTCCTTTCAAGCAGCTCAACGTGCACACTTGTGTGTGTGCATACGTGTGGATTTTCCTCTCAGTCTGTTGATTTTTGTGTGCACATTAGAAAATGCATGTATTCCCAGTTCAATCCTTGCTTGTGTTCAATTCAGTCAGTAAAGAAGTAGCTAGAGATGTCTTCAGAAGATAAGAGAACTGGGCTTTGGGAGCTGTAAAAGCAAAGCATCTGTTGGGAAGCAGGACTCTCCCCACACAGCAGAAGCTGATACTGGATACCTGCCAGCTTCTGCTTCCCTCCCACACTAGGGTTTTTTTTTTTCAGTTGTTCCTGCAGCACCAACAATAGCAACTTTAAATCAAAGAAGAAAAGAAGGCTTCAGAGGTATCTCAAAAGATTATTTCCCTCTCTCCTATGTGCTGGTGAGAATTACAGGGAAGCTTCTTAGGGCAACTTCCATGTTAGAAGTTAAATTCCTGTAAATACTCTTTTTCTTGCCTAATGAATATTGTAACTGTCCCCTGACTGGGAGAGCATTATACCTCCATGGAGCAGGAGATTCAGAAGAAAAGCACATTCATTACAGCTATGATCTAAAGGTTCACCATATATTGGCATCGTTTCTTACATTGAAGGGGTAAACCAGAATCAGCATCAGATGTAAGGGAAGAGCCTTCCTTCGGCTGAGGCTCTTAGGTTGTGTGTGTAAGCATTTCCTCTGGTCCATATGGACCCGAGACATGTCTTGATCCTAGGAAGATTCTGGTATGCAGATCACGAAGCCAGCTGTTCCAGCCAAAAGCAGAAACAGTGTGAGTTCTCTCAGAAGCATGGGTGAACCAAGGCAATGAAAAGACCTGCTCTGAACCCTCACCCTCAACTGCTGTTAAAACCATTCTAATGCTTGTTACTTCTGGCTTGGACCCTCCTGGAGTAGTCATACATATTCCCTCTTCATTATAGCGAGAGAAGGGGATCTCTTGGTGAAGGCACCTGCATGAAGCTATTCAACCCTGCTCTTCTGTAAACACCTGATCTTTTCAACATACCTGAAGTTTACCACCCAAGTTTGGCCAGTGAGATCCCTCCTGAGGCAGCAGTGGGAGCTCACACCTATGTGCAGTGTAGACAATAAGTTTAAAGAAAATGTCTCAATTAATTCTTTTTGGCTGTGAGCTGCATATTATTCTACCATGCCTTGTTCCAAGTTTAAGTTTACCTTTGGACTATCATATCCACAGGCTGTGACCAAGACATCCTGTTATTCTGAGTACAATCTTTCACAGATCTCTGCTAATCAAAGGGGTCTCACCACCACCTTGGTGTCCCCCACCTTTTCATGCTTTCTATGGGTTTCTGATTCCTGATTATTATGGGAAAAAAAACCTCTACATTTCTCAGGTGTCCTAGACCCAGCTCCAACTGGACTTGGACCCCAGCCCATCTCTGTAGGACACCTAAGCTGATGGTGCGTGAGTTTTACCAAATACCTTGTCCTTAGCAGACTCAAAGTGTCAATATTTGATGCAACAGGAGCAGACAGCTTCAATGCATGGTAACACCCAATGAGTGTTCCAAGAACTCTCCTAAGCCATTGGGTGTCATCAGTAACGTCAACAAAAAGGTCAGTAAACTCTGTGGGCTAAGCTCTGACCTCCTGGATAGGTCATGGTTTCCCAATGCTTTGGTACTGTGACAAAAGTGATACATTAACTTGATATGCTTGTATCAGTTTGGACTGAGGAACCTCTAGAGCTATTTATCTTCTGCTATTCCTTTTCTTGTTAGGCTTGGGAAGAAACAGAGTTTTCAGAGATTTCTGTTGTTGTAAAACTTAATGCACTCTGCTGCAAGCAAGCCAGACAGTGAGCTGTGACTCTTTTCCTTCCTCACTGTCTGCCTGTCTGGCATCACTTTCCCTTGTAAGCTGGGCTCTTGAGTAGAGGCAGTGCATCCAAGGTAAGGATATTACCTCAAACCTCCTCTCTATAAATAGGCCTGGCTGCCGCCCCGAGGTTGCTCATTCTGCTGTCAGAATATGGCTAAATGGCCACTTACAAATTCCAACATGTGCTTGATGTGGAGATTACAGCTGCTGTCCGAAACAAAGGAGCTTTCTCTTCTCACAGCGCTGCTCCTTTTATGAGGCAGTTTAGAAAACTCCCATCTCTTGAGAGGGTTTAGTCTATGCCCTGGTGCTTCTTTTGTGTGAGGAGGACATAACAACTCCCTCCAGACCTAAATGAAACCAAGAACCTTGAGTGTCTGCTGGAATATGTTTGGTGTCTTCAAAATCACAGGGGAGGAAAGGTCTGATTGCTGGGGGTTCACCTATAAAGCAAAATGCAAAGATGCAGACTTAGGTCAGCATAGCATAGGATGGCTATAGGAGTGTGGAGGTGCCAACTTGGAGCCCAAAATTACCTAAGTGCATTGTCTCCATACCCTCAGGAGCCTTCACCCAAAGGAAGGGTGCTTGGGTTTGCCTCAGAACCATACTGATGTGCCAGTGGTGGTAGCAAGGGTGTCTGAATTGCAGTTAGCTGAGGGTGACTGATGAATGTTGGTATGAAAAGGTGAGGTTTTGCAAGGAAAATAACTCACAGTTGCTTTAACAGGACCAAAGGAAACTCTGGTTTTCTTGTGCTTTGTTCTTAACACTATTTTTTCTTGCTTGAGGCATTTTTCAACATAAATGGGAATGGCTGAGCTCATTTGATGGATGTGGGAACTGGGAGATCTGGAGAAGGGATGCTTCCTCCTGTCCCCCAGCAAGTCCAGGCAAAGTTTGGAGCAGACTGCCCAGCTGTGCATCCTGTGCTCACACTGAGCGCCATGGCAAAACATGAGCATGGTACAACAGAAGCTTCTTAGCACTCAAAAAGCCTTGCTCTTGCTTGTGTGGTGGGGCTGAGGCATGGCTAGCCCAGAAACCCCTTCTCTTTGAGTTCTGGCAATGGAATTCGAGCCTAATATATTCCTGTATGCTTGGCTGACATCTCCAGCTGCCGTAGTGTCTCCAAGAAAAAAAAAAAAAAATTCTTTTAGGCAACCACAAAGCAGATGGCTGTCATGGGCTTGGCAACAGCAAGCCAGATGGCACAGGGAAGGTAGTGGCTGAGAGGTGGCCATGTCCCCCCACCTACCAGCTTTGCTGCAGGAGTTGGGTATATTCTGTGGGTGGCCAGTATTTATATTTGCTTGTAAATTACGGCTTTGAAGCATGCTAAATTAGTCTGGCTGCAACCTCAGAGCACAGCCTGACTCCTGTGACCACAGGTTTGAGTCTCACAAGTGCCATGCTCACCTACAAGCTACAAAAGAGCCCTTTGTGCATTTTCTCTTGCTCCTCTCAAGCTGTGTGCTTCTTAGCTGTCCCGGTCCATGCCTCAGGCTCATTGCTTCTAGCTATGCCAGTGCTTGTGACTCAGCTGGACTCTCAGTTACCTATAGCTCTAAGCTATCAAGCCAATCACTATTCTCCTGCCATTTGCTCCCCTCCTTTACTGACATCTTCAGAGCTTGGCTCCTCACCCACCTGCCATTTTGCATGTCTCATGGAAAGCATCACCTGGGCAATGCTTCCTCACTCTCAGAACTGAAACTCCTTGCTCCCATGGGAGGAAGACATGCCTCTCAGGGGTCAGAATGCTGATGGTCTGCCCATGTTAAAACCTGCACCATCAAGACAATTCCAGCAGCAGCCAACACCTCTGTTGCCCTGTGGCATGCTAAGGAAGGGTATGGGTAGTGTGCCTAGCCTGAGTCACCAAAGAACTATTGCCACCATTCTAGGAAGGCAGGGCTCATCATTCTGGCTTTGCTGCTGTTGTGTTCAGCAGTCAGCCTGACATGCTCCCATGTCCTTGTTTCCCCCACTTGCCATGGCTGGATCAGTCCCTCAACCTCACCACATTACATGAGAGGGAAACCTCAGCTCCTCTCTGTGACCATAAGCTGGGTTTCCTTCCCGCTGCACTCACTCCTCAGCAATGGTGACAAGCAGCTTCGATTTACTGGCTCCGAGGGAGTTTTATTCTGAGTGTTTTATGCAAACCAGAATGGGGCTGCAGCCAGAGGCAGGGATTTGGTCCCAAGGGCCACAGCATATTCTCCCTTCCCATCATGGCCATTGGTGTGGGATGGCTGCATGGGTCATTGGTGTGAAGAAATATCCAAAGGGAGGTACTTTGTCACTTGTCTCACGCTAATGCAGACACTGTTATCTGGTGATTTTTGATGGAGATGTGCGTGCATTAATGGGAGATTGCCAAGCTAGAAGTAATTAAAAAAAAGTTCCTTTCAGCATGTTATAATCATTCTGAATTATTAAACAGGACAGAATTTTAAAAGTCTAATTCACTTTTCCATTATTTATGCTGTCTGTTTCAGTTTTATCCTATCTATTGAGAGATATGAATTCACCAGAAAGTTTCACTCTCAGGTTATGATGCTGTTGGGATTGGTGGCTGCCTGGACTGCAACAGAGCTCATTTTAAAAGCCCAGGTAAGAGGCTGCCATAATTTTGCCCTTTCCATGCACAAAGTTTAAACTTCAGCCCACTTTTAGCATTACACCTACAAGCCAAGGAATTTTTCCAGTTGCAGCAAAAGGCCACGAAGGATCAGAGGAAAAGTCAGCACATCAAAGGTACAGGGCAGGGAGCAGCACACGGGCAGATCTGTCCGGCAGTAGGTATGTGATCAAACAGATAAACCTCCCTGCCTGCAGCCCAGCGCTGTCTCCCAGCCCTTACTAATACATCCCAGCTCTAGCAGCAGACTTCACTCCCTAAACGCTCTGAAACAAAAGGGTTTAAAACCATAATTTACTGGGGGGTGGGGTTTTTGTTTTTCAGTTGGGTTTTTTTTTAATGTATTTCTAAATCTGTTCAATATGGACTCAAATTACTAACCTAAAGTGTTCAGCTTGCTTCTAAATCAAAGCGTGCGTTTAAAAAAAAAAAAAAAAAAAGGAAATAAAAAAAATAAAAAGAGAAGGGGGGGGGGGGAGAGGAGAAAATGCAAGAAAAAGAGAAGTGCTGTGGTCGTTTAAATCAGTCAGCCCTGCACAGTGATTTAAAACTAGTGGAGCACTTCAAGTTTTCATAAGCACTTAGCTTTGGAAGCAGTCCGAGTTCTGAACACGTGCATTTGTGGAATCATTTACCATTATTAGAGAGTTTGAATGGTGCTTGAGCTCTCCCTCTGCCCCGATAAGCACTTAGATTGCCTGTGATTAGTAGGGTGGTTTCAAGCTTCTGCACAGTTGAGAGTGGTTATTTTAAAGCCTGCCATTGCCTGTCCCTATCTCCAAAGATCTGAGATCTTCCAAATTCATTAAGTCCTTCAGCTCATCTGAATGGAAATTACTAACTAGAGGTAGTTACCTCAGTGCAATTTTACAGCATGTGTCACAGAGAATAATAAATGTTTGCAACCAGGGCAGATGGAGCAATAATGTGCATGCCGTAGAGCACTCCTGTGCTGGGTAAGACCTGTTATTAAGATGTGTGATTGTAGAGCCTCAGTGCTCCAGCCACAGACTGGGAAATTCTGGTTTCAGTTGTCCTGATGCTTCCTTGAGCTGGGAAGGGCAGAAGGACAGCACTTGTTGTTCCCCTGTGTTCTACTGCATTGCATTAAGGGACAAGACTCTGTTAACCCAAGTCCATATTTTTGCACCAGCATGCAGGGAGTCAATGAGGTTGTCAGATGAAACTGTGCCAAGAGCTGATCTTTCAGGTTTGCTGGCTGAACAGAGGAAGTTGGGGAAAAAGATGGCAAGAATTCAGGTTGACTAAAGATGGAAACAATTTGCTTTTCTGAGCTAAGCAAAAATCCAACAGAAAGAAGTCTGGGGTTTCTTTTGTTGTTGTTATTGTTTGGTGGTTTGGGTTTTTTTTTTTCACTTGTAAGCTTTTTGTTTGTTGACTGCACACAAATTTTGAAAGAAAATTCTGTTGCAATCAGAAAATTGGAAATGCCTTTGACTTGAAATCATCTCAGCAATTTCCCCCAGAGATGGTAAAACCAACAGAAAATACAAAAGCGCATTCCTAGTTTTTCATGGAAATTTCTGACTAGTGAAAAAAAATGCATGGTCCAGTATAAAGACAACATGAAATGCCCAAATTTGTGCATGAAGCAGGCTGGGTTTGTTACAGCTGCTCTGCAGTCCAGCTCCCCGTGGACAGGGCTTTGCAGGAGCCCAGAGCTCTGCTGCTGCCGGTGGGGAAGATGACAGGAGTTTGAACTTTCGAGAGGGTCCCTAGATTCCTCCATGTGGAAAATCAGAACAATCTGCTGGCAAAGAGGTCAAATTGGAGGCATAAGAAAGATAATCCCTCCTCCCAGACATGCAGCCAATGGTGCCCTGTCCCACTCCAAGCTCTCCCAGCCTCCTCCAGAGTGCTGTAGCCTGTCTCAAGAGATCACAAGCTGGCTGGTCTCTAAGAAGGAAAAAGAGAGGGAGTTTTCCCTGGCAGCAAACGATGGGACATGGGAGCAGTGATGCCTTCATGGTCTTTGGAACTGCCAAGCCCCCCAAGCAGGGGACTAATGGCTATGCTACCTAAACAGGTTATTAAGTGCTGGAAGGATCCTACAGCTAGGACTGGGACTCCAGCCTGCTCTGGATCTTGAATGAGTGTCTTTTCATGGTGGCTTCACTCCTTCAAATTAGCCTGTAAAGGAAGAGTTTAGGGAGGACCAGATTCTTGGATGTTCCTGCCCCATGGGGTATTGCAGACCCAGTCATTCTTGTGGAGGTGAAGTTGGTCTTCCTTCTTCAAGGCTCAGCCTTGGATTTATGTGTCTGGCCCATCACTGCATAGAAATGGGTGCCTCCAGAGGATGGTTCACCTGATGCAGATCTCTGTTTTCAGGTGATTTTAATGTCTCTTTTGCCTGTAAAGGCTAGCTCACTCAGATGGAGACATTTGTACTATAGGAACCTAAAAATCAGGGCAGGTGACTTCCTCCCAGTCTACCTGCTCTTATCAGTGTACCCCACAATCCCAGTGTCTTGCTCACAGCTATTCTCCTGGTAGTTCCCTCTTACAGGAACTGAGGTATTGACTTTCTGCAGGTGATGTAGATTTTCTGTAGAAGCTGAAACTAAGAGTGAGTCTTTGAGGAGGTGGTCCAACCTATTAAGCATGTTCACCCTTCCTCCTGTATAATGCATGTCCTCTGTCTTGTGTTTGTCTGCAGTCTTCATCTGAAAAGATGCAGAGCAGCCATTCACAGCACTAATGTCCATAATACTATCAGATCTTTCCTGTAATTCAGGCAAGCAGATACCTCTTGGTTCTTTCCCATAGCAATGCCATTGTCTTTAAAAGCTTGCTTTAAAGAATTTTCAGGCTGTGTGCAGATACCCTGAAATGCTGGTGGTGTAAGACTAAACACAGCAGCGATATGTAGCTCAGTTTTAACTGGGAAGTTATGTGTACTCCTCTGAGTCCCCAACAAAATTCAGCTACCTGAATTTCAGTCTTTCAATTAAACTTCTTTTTTTTTTGTATGAGTTATGCCAAGAAAAGTCTCAGCTCATTGGTTTTATATATCCAGGATTTATACATTCAAGTGTCCTAAAGAAATGTATAGCAGAAAGCCTCCACCCATCCATACCTTGGTGAAAACCAAGGAGTTTTGGGCCAGGCACAGCAGCCATTTCTTATAAGGAGTAAGTCACATATTTGCACACTGCCCTGCTACTCTGTAAAACACAGAGAAATCGGGTCGGAAGATGGTTATTGCTTTCTAGAAATACAGAGGGAGTTTGAAAGACCAGGACGGAGCCTAAATACAGCTGTGGAAAAAGGGGTCAGCTCTTGGGTAACTGTGCTGGTATCTTTAATTACAGCAGTGCAGGCTGGAGTGAGAGTGGTATCAGAGGTTGCAGCTCCTACTCTGACTGTGAACTGCCTGGACGATGCTGTTCAAGCCATTTCACAGCTTGGTGCCTCAGTTTCCTCTTTATCAAAAATGAGCCTGGGATTCAGTCCTGCTCTGCACACAGCACTGAGCTATAGTTACGCACTGCTGTAAAACAGGTCTGAGAATTTTGTGGATATTTTTTTCCCCCTCTCTAGGTGCCTGGGTCTCTTTTGTCTCATTTTACAGTCCTAATGAGGGTGTGTGTGTGTGAAATACACCTGAGTTTGCCATGATCTGGAAGGAGAAAGTCATTCTCATTATTAAGCTGTAATTTTTATGAAGCCATAACTTACAGTCTCTCAATGCTTAGGTTATAGTAGTCAAAAATCAAGATGAGATCCCATAAACCTTTCTTTATAGTAACCAGATGGTCATCAAGGCTGCAAAGGTACCTATTACAGGGTACCTATTATAGGACAGAGCCTATTACAGGGAAACACCTGTACAAGCCTTAACTCTTCCCTGTGTCAGCACTGCCAATGTGTCCTGCAAAAGCTGCGTAGCTATTTGGGGCATGCTGTCATAATCCCCTTCTCTGGATCCGTTATCTAATACTCTCCTGTCATAGGGATGTGTCACCAGCCTGGACTCTTTCCCTTTTATTTTTTAATCCCCTCATTAGACATAATGTGACCAGGTGAGGTATTTCCTCCAGCCTTTCTCCACCCATTAGAAAATTGGGGTGACTTGCTGCTTTATTTCTGCTTTCTCTTGGGAGATGCCACTGGGAAGGCTCCTTGGCAAGTCCCCACCTCACCATGGACAGGATTGCAGGTCACATCTTTTCCAAGATCCTCTACTCTGAGAGGAGACTGAAAGGGTCTCTGGTATATAAAGGGTGGCTCTAAAGAAAATGGAGACTTTTTGTAAGGAGTGACAGGGTAAAGACAAGAGGCAATGGCTATGAGTTACTCTGGGGAGATTCCAATTGGACACAGGGAAACATTTTCACAATGACAACTATCAGCCACCGGAATGACCTCCCCAGTTTGATGGTGAAGTCCCCAACAGTGGACACTTTTATGATTCATCTGGATGTGGTGCTGGGTCATCTTGTCTGGACTGGGCTTTTGCCAAGATAGGTTGGGCCATGTGATCTTTAAGGTTGCTTCCAATCTGCTGTTCTGTAATTCTGCAGCACTATGATTCTATGAATGCCAGGTCCCACCAGTCTTCCACATGCAATTCCTCTTGGAGGTTCCTTTCCTCCCATTTTGAGGCTGCAGACTCACCTCCTTGCACTAGCTGGTAGCCAAAATGGTCTAAGTATTAATCTGATGCTAACTCATGGCATCTTACAGAATCATAGAATCAGTCTGGGTTGTAAGGGACCACAGGGATCATCTAGTTCCAACCCCCCTGCCATGTCCAGGGACACCCTACCATAGACCAGGCTGCACAGAGCCTCGTCCAGCCTGGCCTTAAACACCTCCAGGGATGTGGCCCCAACCACCCCCCTGGGCAACCCATTCCAGGCTCTCACCACTCTCATGCTGAACAACTTCCTCCTCACATCCAATCTGAATCTCCCCACCTTCCAGCTTTGCTCCATTGCCCCTAGTCCTGTCACAACCTGATATCCTAAAAAGCGCCTCCCCAGCTTTTTTGTAGGCCCCCTTCAGATCTTGATCAGGAGAAGTTAGCTATCAGCCTCTAGAGCATGGCTGGCTGATGGCAGGAAGATACTCAGCAAGGGCGTTGAGCAGAGGATTTCCAATGAACAGAGTAAGCCATCCAGGCACGTGTGTCAGTGCTGCTGGCACTGACGGTGCTGTCAGTCATCTCCGTGACTAATAATTCCCAACAGCAACAGGTTCGCAGCACCTGATGTGGCAGGGAGGTGCTGCTACTGAAAGGCTTATTTCATCTCTTCTAAATATCAGAGAAGGGCTGGTTTTGCTGCCCGAACCAGTAGCTAAGCAGAATTGGTAAAATTAAAAATAACAATAATTAAAAAAAAAAAAAAAAACAAACCAACCAAAAAACCCCCCAAACCCTGCTGTTGTTTCAAACTTGTGATCCATGCGGATCTTAGCCTCCATACAATATCCTGCAACAGTCAAAGATTTGAAAGAAATAATATTGTATCAGGAGAAGCAAAAGCTTCAGAGAAACAATTGCTGTCGGTGAGCTTTTGCAACCTGTGAATGCCATATCCCCATAGCACATCATGAAGCCCTGTGGCTTCTGAGCAGGGGGAAAGCCCTGCAACTCCTGCGATGCTCCTCTTCCCTGACAGACTGATGTGACCTTCATTATATACTGCATGGCTTGATTATTCTTAAAAATTAAAAAAAAAAAAAAAGAAAAGAGGAAAAAAAGCCCTTACTCATGGGTTCTTTCTTCAGAAAGCCACATCATGCTTATGTTCCCAGAGGATGAGTCATGTTCTGGCCTCGCCAGCATCCTGCCTTTCATGCTGGAGCCTATAGCAGGACAGAGGAAGGGCAAGAGAGTGTTGATCACACAATTTCCAAAGAAAACCCAACTGTGTCTTGGCACTGAAGTCATCAATGCCACCACCACATCGGTGTGCTTTGTAACCTTACAGCAGTGTGCTGGCAATGGCTGTGGGTGTGGAGGTGTCGTGCTGAGCACTGTGGAGAGGAAAATGCAGCCCATCCCTCCACCAGCACCTTCCAGTGGGATCACCCCCCTTAAATAAACATGAGCAAGCAGGTTATTTTGACCTAAAGCAGCAGGTATGCTCTAGTCCTAATAGGAGACACTTAATGGATGGGGCCTTCCTGTAGCAAAAAGATCTCTCTACTCTCTCCAGAGTTTTTATGTTGTGCAGCTGCTTACTTTCATTATTTGGTTGCAGATACACACTGCTGACTTCTTTGATCTAAATGCCCCAAGTGACTTTGTAGTCTTCAATTTTTGATGCCCAGTGAGTATCTTTCTCAGAAAGATCATGAGTTACCTTTGAAAACACAGTTAAAAGTGGCCAGGTTACTTTTGATTATTTAAGCTTGGGAAATTTTGAAGGTGCTTTGGTTGCTATGAATGAAAATAGCTTCCAACATCTTCTTCTTCATGACAAAGCTTTCAGTGCTTCTCTCTCCATCCTCTCCTTCTCCATTCTCTGCTTCTCTATCTCTTACCTCTCCATCCTCAGCCTCACAACGAAACTGCCTTTACCCATGTAATTTCCAACAGTAATGTCCATCCCACAGCTGCCCTTCAGAAGTACTCTCTCATGTCTCTAATCCACCACTGAAGGACAACTTTGCATCTGTCCACCAGCATCTCTACTTCTATTTTAAACTGAACTTCCAGGCACTTCCTGAAAATAGTTGACATCTCATATCCCTTCCTGAGAAATCAAGAGCCAAGAGCTATCTGAATTGGAAAAGGGAGATATCCAGAAACAAGGAGCAATGGAAAGTGTTGATTTCCAGGCTATTCCGGTGTGATATCAAAGCATGATGGAAAAATAAAGGACTGGGTGTTGCCAATGCTTCTGAGCTTAGTACTGGTAACTATAAATAGAGACCCTGAAAATTATTCTTAGGAATTGAGTCATTAGTTCTTCATATTTCTAGTAAGTCAGTGGGAGTTATGCTATTTAGGACAGAGGCAATAGCTGAGTGGGCCCACACAAAAAGTCAGCTACAGAAACCAATTTCTGAGCCTTTTTTTTCTTGGGCAATATTTTCCTTAACAGAAAAATGTGTTCAACAGGGGGATAACTTACTCAGAGTGGCTGTGGACAGCCCTTTTTAGCTGTAAAAGCACAAAATCGATGCCTCTCCCAGCCCTTGACCGATCCTCTTCTAAATTACCAGCCTTTTTCTTTTGGGTATTTTGTATCCAGGGGCAGCTCAGTCCCAGTGAAATTCCTGGCCAGGGTGGGATGAGGTGGTGGTGGAGGGGCAGTTGGTCTCTGAAGCCTTGTCATCAGGGTGGTGTGGTGGTGCTGTGGGTCTGGCTGTATTGCAAAGGGAAGTTTGGTGCCCTCTCATTGTACTGCCTTTAGACACACACGTGGGAACAAGTATGGGTGCCCCCAACAGCAGTATTTTCTATTGTCCATCTCTATGTCAGCACAGAGTGAAGTGCCCAGGAGTGATTCTCACCTTTTTATTCTGCCTTTTGCTCCTTGCCTCCAGCCAAACATGTTTACATTGTCCTTCCCCCACCCTCAGAGGGTATTGTGGATTTCCCTGCCCCTCTTGCCATGTTGACTCCTGCATCTGGTCTGCTAAAGTCACTGTTTGTGTAGGCAGGAAGAGGATGAGTAACAGAGCCTCAGAAGTTCTTCCTCTTACAGATTTATGGTACTTTCCCTGTGTGAGGGCTAAGTTCTTTCCCTGAGCAAAATTCCTAAATCAGCAGCTTGATTAATAGCTGAGAAACAGTTTTCCCATTGAGTCTGTAAAGATTTTTCACACATTGTTGGCCAAAGGAGCCAGAGAATACATACAGAGCTGTTTAAAATTGTTTAAATGACCTGTTTTAAGAGTCGGATGGATAAAACAACCTTCCTGGGTGTTCAGTCATACAAAGGAGAAAAAAAAATATTAAATAAAAGGTCCAAAATAACTCAGGAAGTTTGAGTTTCCCTTTAATTCACAGCATGCCAAAATATGTGACTAATGACCAACTCAAATTGCATAAAGACCTGGGCTAGTAGAGGTCACCTTAATTTCCTCCACCTTAACTAGTGCATCTCTGATAAGCAGTGTGTGTATGAGAAGATGGGAATAAGCCCAAACAGAGCATTCCTCATCTGAGCATACACAGGATGAGGGAGGGAAAAAATCCCTCAGAAATTGATATGTCTGTAGTGTGCTTCCTAGAGTGACTCCTGTTCAGACAAGCATAACATTTGCAATTTCCCTTTAACATTTTTCAGTGGGCTGGGGTTGGGTTTTTTTTTTTCTTAACCCAGAAATAACCACTAATCTATTCAGAATGTGAGGCTGGGTCAAGATTGGATTTTGGGGAAATCTGAAGCTATATGAATTTGAGGTTCATTTATAACCGACACCACATTGTGCTGGAGGATGCAAGGCAGAGGGATGAGACAGGCTGTCTCTGCCTGAACAGGAGAAATGAAATGCTGTGGCTTGAATCTGTGTATAACTCAGATACAGATTCATCATGGCATGAGAAGAGCAGAAAGTGGACACAATGTGTGCTTTTTGGTGGGCTTCAAAGCAGTGCAATTTGGATCTTTTGTCGGAAATGCGGAGGTGTGGTTGGGATCTTGACAGCTCCAGGTGCCAGCTGGGAACGATTTAACTTTCAGTCAAACCAGACCTGCTACTCTTTGCAATTTAATATGATCCCTTGGCTAAGAAGAGACAATTTCTCACTGGCAAGACAGGAGATTTTGCCCTTTGCATCTTGCAGAGCAGTGGGATTAATCCTTTAGTGGATATTTTGGGAGATCTGTCTCAGTGCCCAAGATGTGCTGAGCAGGGACATGTACAGGCGTGCTCAGTCTTTGCATGACATTACCCTCAGACCACCTCCAATCCCTCATCTGGCCACCAGAACCAGCAAGGGAGATATCTCGCCCTGAATACATCCAGCCACCAACTCAAGGTTTGACCAAGAACAGTGAGATTTTGGCCGAGTCTCCTCTGCAGAAGCAAAGCCTTGCACACAATCTGAGCTATCTGAAGGTGTGATCTTGAATGATGGGAACATGAAAAAGCACCTTGGGTTCATGAATACTTTACATGGAATCAGAGACTTCACATTGCACACAGGTCTGTGCTAAGGTTAAATTTGACATAGAACCAGGAAGTTTGTTATTGCAGAGGTGCAAGGTCTAGGTTTATCATTTCTGCTAACAATGTGCCCTCCACCATGCTGTAACTAACAGAATTTGCTCCAGCATAGAGAATACCATATTCAACCCAACATCTGTGCTTACTGCCTGGGACCCTTTCCATGATCAGGACTTGAGAACATGGGGCATTAGCCCAGGCTGAGCTGCCTATTTGTGGGGGAGACAAATCATGGTGACATCTCCACTGCGAAGGGAGGCTGCAGAGACTCACTCGGATGAGCAATTTAGGTGTCTGCTCTTGTCAAACAAGTCACACCCAAAATATTCAAAGGCATCCTACCCGCTGCAAACAAGCAGGCTTTCCCAGGAAACCTGCTGATTGCTATTCGAATCCTCACACCAAATCTGCTTTTGCATGATAGGAATCAAGTCTGCCCTTGCTTTGCTGCACTAAGTGTTGTTTACCAGAGCAGTTTATTTGGTTATGTGAAGTAAATTTCACATCTCAAGTTTATGGCATCTCAGGTTTTGCACAGCAACACCATGGAAGCCCCAAGAATAGCATCAACAAAAATTTGTCTTCTGTTAAGACCAATGTGATGGGCAGGGAAACACACGAGGAGAAAATATGAAAACCCAGTGGTTGAAGAAAACTGCACAAAATCCTCTCAGTGGTGTTTCAGCTCTAGAAATTTCAGCCAGAATTTGGATTTTTGTGCAGCAAACAACTTACTAGGTTGTTTATTTCACTTTTCGGCAGTTTTTCCTTTAGAATCACTTTGTAATCCACTCGCAGATCAGATCCTCTGGTGAAGGGGAAAGGAATCCTGTTGAAAGCATGGACAAGCATGGGGAAAAAAAGAAAAGGCAACAATCAGAAATCGTAACTTTGTAGCACAAGGGCAAAATAAACATGAGAAGAGGAGAGAACTGCATCCTTCCCACATTAGGTGGTCACTTGACACGTGGAAGGTGAGGACAGGGAGCTAAGGTCAGATAGATCTTAGCCCCAGAGCATCCCAAGGGATGCTGCTGACCCTCACAATCCCCATCCTGGACTCTCCTCTGTCTTTTTGTGCCTAAAAGGAGTTGAACTGGTTTTAAAGACGTGAAGAAAACCAGCAGCATTGCTCAGCATCCTACAAGAGCTGGTTGTGAAGACTGAGTAATCTTGTTGTGATATTGCTGCGTGGTGTAACCACAACGTTTAGTTTAGCTGATAAGACACGGCAGCCTGACCTACTGAACATCTCCTGCAAGCTGATTAGCAGAGCACGACAATAGAGCTGGGCAATGTTTATTGAATCAAGCCATTTTGGATGGTTAAAAATGGCCTTTCCCTTAAATTAAAGTCTCACTGCAACATCTTATTTTGACCTTTTTTATATATTTTTTAATTTATTTTTTTTTTCAGCAAAACACACTCCAAACAACAACAACAAAAACACAGCCAGTTTTCATTCATCTTCCTCCTCTCTTTTGGAAACAACAAGAAAGAAGTTTTCTGTGTGTGAAAAACTAAATGGATGGATGTTTGCACTGATACGGCTGAAAAATGTCATATTAACAAATAGCTCTTGTCTAAAAATTGTTGAATGAAAAGATTTACTATTCTGTTCATGAAAAGATCTCTATGTGGATAAATAATTCTGTGTAACTGCTCCCAACTGCTGACTGCACTTACAATGTAACCGGCTCCCAGCAGCAGGGAAGGGCACAACCTATGAATGGATCTCATCCTGCCTTGGGCAACTTCGATGAAGGATAGCTTAGGATGTAAGAGTTTTGCTCATGGGGATCTCCAGGCACGTCTTCTCTGGGTGGTCTCCTCTGAGTGTTTTGAACAAGGCTTTGCTTTCAGGAAGGCTGCCATTATTTTCTCAGGCTCGAAATGTCACTGCTGCACTCTTCTGCAGGAGACGGTGGCATGCTGTGTCCTGGGGCTGTGGTTACCACACCCTGGGGCTGCACAGACCTGGGCTTCCTCCTGGTCTCCTCCAAGTGCATCTCTCATTTCCCATTGCGTTTAAAGTTGGTTGTTTGTTTGGGTTTTATTTCTTTGTTTTCCCAAAAGAATAACCCCCAGAACAAGCCAGGCAAGGAACAAATACTGAGATAATCTTTCAGCCCCTGCAAGACTGAATGATTTGAACTCGTTGCAAAGGAAACCTTGAGAACAACTGTGGAGGTCGTGGGACCTGGTGGGGAAATGCCATGGGAGCTTTGCAGTGGGGTGACTTACACTTGGCCTGTGCTCATGCCTAAGTGCAGGCTAACACACAAAGAATGGATTAACTGGATCAGGTTGATCAGAGCCTTGTCCAACCTGACCTGGAATGTCTCCAGAGATGGACCATCTACCACATCTCTGGGCAATCTGTGCTAGTGTTTCACCACCCTCAGTGTAAAAAAAAAGTCTTCCTTCTATCTAGAAAACAAAAAATCTCTTTTAGATAAAACTACCTGCCCCTGTCCTGTCATAACAGGCCCTGCTTAAAAGTCTGTCCTCGACTTTCTTATAATCCCTCATTAAATATTAAAGTCTGTGCCCACAGGCTACATGGCCTACAGGTCAGTTTTGCTGGTGCCTTGTGCCCTGCTGTCCCTCCCCCTGAGCACTGAGGGCTTTCTCCATTTAAAGGAAGGAGGCTGCATTCAGCAGACCAAAGTGGGAACAGAAGCATTCCCTTTTCCCAGTTCCCCTTCTCCTGGTCTGCAGGAAATTTCTTGGTTTGCAGGTTTAAGAGGAGATTGGAGAAGCTGATGGAAAAAGGTTATTAAAAAGAGAAATCCCACATCCAGCTCAGGAAGTCATTGAGCTGCAAAAAGCTGAGGCTGTGCAAGATCCTGGAGGAAATATCACTCAATCCTTATGTCCCTCCCATGGCATCTGTGCTTGGTTACTTCTGGGCACTAAGTTAGATGGCCCTTCTTTTCAGCCAAGGTTTGGCCATTCCCATGTTGCTGCTTGTGGTATCTCCATCAGCAGAGCTCAGAGCTGAGTTCCTGCAGGGTGAGTGTTGCATAGCCAAGGGTAGATGATTTTCACCACTGGAACCAACCTGTTGGTAATTCACCTTCATTTACACCCAAGTTCCTCAGGCAGAAACTGACTCTGTGCACAGCACTTTGTCCATGAACAAGACCATCATTTTTGCTTTGGAGCAGATTTTGGAGGCTTTCATACACTAGCCCATGTGGTTTCAGAGTCAAGCCCCTACTTCTGTACCTGCAAATATATATATATATATATATGTGTGTGTGTGTGTGTGTGTATGTGTATGTATATAAGCATGTGATTTATATGTGTGTGTGTATATATATATATGTGTATGAATGCGATTTCATGTTTGTTTGTGTGTGTGGCATACAATAGCTCAAACCTGATTTCTCCCAAGCTCATTTACTGATCATTTTTAAGCAGTGGATGAGTTAGGGAAAAACTGGGACAACTGGTGAATAGGTTAAGAAAGAGCAACTTCTTTTATTATTTATTTTTGAGCAGCTCCAGAAGCAAAGCACCATTAAAAGCACCTAACAAAAAACAGCAACAGACCAGAAGCAACAATAGAGTGTTTTCCTTCCTGTATGTTTGTAACAGTTGTTGCTGGCCATGCAAAAGAAAAAGAAAGGGGGGGAAAAAAAAGGCCAAAATAAAATCTGGCACACAGGTCATTATGTTCTTTGGGAATCAGAAATAGACTGAGTGGGCTTGGTAGGCAAACACATTTCACAAGCTCCTTCTCGTCACAAAGCCAATATTTGTTCAGGAGAGAATTCTTCCTTGGGGTAATTAATATTTTTTTGCTATTTATTGCTCACTAGATAGAAGTTTTGGAATGCATTAAGGAAAGGGGAGGGGGGGGAACCTGGCAGTGTTCCTCACAGTTATTACATTGCTGTTGAGGCCTCCAACAAAAGTCACAGCACTGAGCGTACATTCCTTTCGTAAGCAAAATGGATCATCAGGCGATGGAATGGCTTCAAAGGAATGTGTGCATCATGCCTTTGACATTTTGCTACAGCTTGAGCAGGGTGGGGGGGGAAGGGACCGTGGATAAGCACTTTCTTTACGTTGTGCATTTGTTCTTGCCCGTCCACTGTGAAGGAAGGTTTCCACTTGGCACCTGAGAGGCTGGAGCCTGAGCTGTTCCTCTTCCAAGCCACATATTCCAGAAAAGTCAGAGAAGTTTACGTTAGAGAGGAACAGGAGGTGAAGGAAACTGCAGACTGCAGTGAGCTGTTATAGGGTAGGTTAGATGCTGGTGGGTAGACTAACAAAAGTGGAATGTTATTGCTAAAATCTGGCTCCTTCCAAAGAACCCCGTAACGTTGTCAAAGCCTTGAGTTTTGTCTGCTAGTTTCAGACATTCCAACATATGCTTCTTATTTTGTTTTTAATACTTACAGTCCATCCAGAGACAATTCATGGCAACCGTGGCTATTGTAACACTATATAAAACACAGGGTTTGATGACAACTGATATGAAGTGTGATTGGAAAAAATAATGCCCCCTGGTAATGATAATATTTCCTGCTCAGATTGGTCTCACGATAATAGGGCTGCTCCAGTGGTGTTTGCAGAGTTATGTACAGGACTCTGGTGTTACATTACAGCTGCTGCCTGGTTATACATCCGTGTGAATAGGAGAGGATAAATGCACACGCAGAAATACCAGAACGTCTGAAAACATGGGCCAAAGAGCACCAATTTCTTGTTTGGCTCTTAGAGGGTGGGTGAAGCATTGTCCACTTGAAACTAACTGATTGGGAAAGCATCTTGCCTTGCTTCAATGAAGAAAGAGATGCAGGCTCTGGAGCATGACACTCAGCATCTTGGGTTCTACAGATACCAGCCCTGCCCCAGCAGCCAGGCCTGGCCAGCTCATCCTTGGGAGCTTGGCAGCCTGGCTTGAGAGGTCAGAAATAGCTTGAAGTAGGAAGCTTTTCTTTCAAATGGGGTGGTGGATGTGGATGAGGATCAGAGCTGTTCTGGACGGAGGCAGGGAGAGGAGAGGCTGAAAACTTGCCCCACAGATGGCACTGTGTGTGGTTTGCTTCATCCTGATCCAAGAGGAAACACATTTGTGTCCTTTGCTGTTGCTCTACAAGCAGTCCAGCTCTTGAACTTGAGGCGTTTCTTCTCATGGAGGAGCAGAGTCCTCACTGGCTCAGGACACCTGTGCTAATGCAAGCCTGTTTATCTTGAGCTTCCCCATCTCATTCTTCTCACTCCACAGCACTTAATTACAGTAGTGCCAGCGCATCTAGGGATGGGCTCTGGTTTTTACCCTCTGGCTTTTAGCATTTAAATCCTCACCCTTTGCAAAGGGTTCTGGGTTTCAGAGGGTAGTCAGTGTAAGAAGAGGAAGATGAGGAACTGGTTTCCTTGGCCAGAAGTGCATTAATATCTACGCTGGTGAAAAATGTGCCTGAGAGGCTGACGCTGCTTGGCTGGGACACAACAAAGATCCTGGTTTTATCCACTTGTTTTCTGTGACCTGCGGCAAATTCCTCCCTGGTTTAAAGGCCTAAATCAATGGACATGAGATAAGGACACCTCCCCAGTATTTCTGTGTCTGAGTCTGGCCATGCATGGTAGTGAGGTCTGCTGAAATGAAGCACACTTGCTGCATCTGAAGTCTGGACATCAAAGCCCAAAATGTGGCTCATGCAAGCCTTGGACAGCAAAAAGTGTTCACAGCTGATTCCTGCTGTTGAAGGTACCATGACAGCCCTCACAAAGACAACTGCAGCCAGAAAAGTTTCCAGAAAAGATGCAAGCAGAGGAGAAATTCCTGAAGGAGAAAAAAAAAAGTCACAGAGACTTTTCTTAAGAACCTGGAGGACATATGTTTGCTCTTTCAACCTCATTTCTGCCCCAGGAGCAAAACTGGGAGCAAATGAAGGTGCAATACTATGTTTTCAGGGCTGGTGAGAATCCTAACTCCTATAAAAGTGAGCTGTAGAATTTCACCTCCAGAAAGGTGAAGTGTTCAAAGGAACTTTGTGCCAGAGAAGGCATGAGATGGTACCCCAGAAATTTAGAGCCCTTGGACTTGGTGGCCTGAGACCACATATCTGGCAGTTATCTGAGCAGGGGGATGTAAGACAAAGCTGACAAACAAGATCTGATCTCACTTGAAGAGGGAGGGAACTGAGTCACCCAGATATGCACTAACATCAAGGGGAAACTTCAAAGAGGCCAAGAAATTCAGGATCAAGGGACTCCAAGGAAATATCTTCAAAGGCTGAGCAATCTGACCCTGGGGCTGGGAAGAGTGCTAGTGTCCACCCTCTCCAGTGTGACAGTGGAAGGAGAAGTTATGCAACTCTCAAAAGTCTACAAACAAGAGCGAAGGCAAATGGAAATTGGGTATCGTTCAAGACAGCTGATGTCACGCCTTGGGAGCAAAACCAGCTGAGGTCCCCACCACTGTCATGTGGGAGCAGACAGGACTTTTTCTTGCCAAATCCCAGTGGCCTGGTGTGAGCCTTAGGCTCAGTGTCATAGATATTGGTAGTGAAATTTCCAACTGGGCTTTTATTCTTCCCAAACTGTCTTTTGCAATCACTTCCCCACTCTGCAATTACATCAAGCTGCTGCTGCAGAAGGACCTTGGGTCCACACAGGGACAGCAAGAGTGTGGGACATTGGTGAGGTGACTTACACGTGGAGTCTTTCTATGTCATTTCATGTCCCTGTCCAGAGCAGTATGTTGCAGAGCTGATCACCACACTGTGTCTGCCTTTAGCTTTGACCTCAGAAGTTTCCTTCTGCCTGAAAAGGAAGGTGCCTAGCACCAAGGAATGCAGTTTCGTTCTACACTTGTTTGCTGTCATGGACGCTCATTTACCTGTCAAAGATCCCAATCCCATTGTGAGCCATGGCATTTTGATAGGCTTTCAGGACAGCCCTACAGCTGCCCAACCTCCCCCAGCACACATGCACTGTGCTAGCTAAATAACAATGAGGAAGCCTCTGGAGGATGCGGCTCTAGAGCCAGTTGCCCGAGCAAGGCCTGAGGGCAGATTTGCCTCCAACCAAAGGCAAAGAGATTTGCCACTAAATGGGACACAGTGAGTCCTAGGAGAAGAGGGAACAGCCTGCAGCAAGGCAAAGCACAACCACCTGCATTCCTGGAGGTGGCACATGGATCTAAGTCTGGCCCCTCCACCTCAGAGCAAGAAGAAATAGGTGTTTGGATCCCCGACAGTGACAACCAGCTGTGGTGTGATTTGAGCACGTCCAGAGCTGAATACTGATGGAAAACCTGCAGGGCAGGTTTTACCTGCACTAAAGCTCCAGCATTTGCCATGAAGACACAGCACTGGATGATGGGGGACAGGAAGAACAGCTGAAGTGATGGAGATGCTGAGGCTGGGCACTCTGTGCACCAAACACTGTAGCAGAGGAGTGCCCACAGAATTAGCACAGGCAAAGTGCACACACCTCACACTAATGCTCCCCACAGTATATCCCACTGTGCAACCTCCATGCCACAGCTCCATCACCTGGGTAGTGAGGCTGGACCCATTCAGCTGGCACAGGAGACGCAGAGCTGGCTGAGAATGGAGCCAGCAACTGCTGCATGAGCTCTGCAGGGCTGCCACTTGCCAGGTGCTGCTGCAGCCCGCTCAGTCTTGCCCTGGCTGCCCTGCTCTCCTAGACCTCTAGTATAGGTAGGCACCTTGCCCAGACCAGCCCTTCCCCAGACTGGGCAGACACCAGCACCCAGCTGTGTGGGTTAGCTGTCTGCCTGTGATAAAAATCACAGGAAAGAGCTGGCTTTTGGGTAACGGCTGTCATTTGGATTTTTTTAATTTTCTTTTATGTCTACCACCCTCCCCTGAGCTCTGTTGTGAGGAAAAAAAACCCCATAATTCCCAATTAGAAGCACAGCAAAGATGGTTCACCCAGCAGCCAGCAGGAAATATTCCCATGGCCCTGGAATCAAGCAACAACTAAAGGCCAGGTTATTATTTTAGTTATATTGGCAGAAACTTGGAGGAAATCCACTTAAATAACTTGGATTTGCTGCGGTGTAAGTGAGATCCCAGTCCTCTGCTTTACTGCTCTCAGTCTGCTGGGTGCTGCCTGCACCCTCGCTCTGATTCAGGGGAGCAAGTTTGGCTTTCTGGATGTGAACGCAGCCAGTTATTGCCAGCCAGGAAACCAGCTCGTTTGCCATCAGTAGCAACAGGCTGGCAGTGCTGTGACTTGGCTTTTAGCCAAAACAGGATTTTATTTTTGCTCAGCAGTAAAGAGAGCTCTGATTATTCAGAGTGTGTGATTGTAGGGTGTTCCAGGCGCAGACCTTACTCTGCATCTGCTTCTTAGTCTGATTTCTATATGGGACCAAGTTCAAAAAGCATGAATGAGCTTGGGCCCCTGCTTTCCTTTGGCCAGAAGATCCAGGCAGGAGACACTTACGCAACAGGGCTCTGAAACAAACTATTTGCCAGCAAGCATGGGCTGACATTACCAATCATGCATGAGACAGGTTCAAAAAGTTCAATAGAAACTCATTCCCTAATACTGGTGAGATGGGATCTGACATCTATCTTGTGTAAAGCTCATGGTGTTTCCCCAGGACAACGAGAGAATGCCCTAAAATTGAGTGCAACTATAGGGACTATTTAGAGATCCTATCAGCAGCATGGTGTGGAAGAAGAAAGGTTAGCCTGGTGGAAAAAAAGAGGAGCAGTCCAGATAGTCAGTAGGATATGAAGACTGAGGGCACCAAGTCCCCTGTGTCTGCTCCTCAGATAGTTCTTAAGTAGGTCAATTAAGTTCCCAGCATCTCAGCTGGTGACACCTTCAGAAGGAAGGCTACTAGGTGCATTCAGGAAAATACGCACAGCATGGAGCCATGTGAGGATGGGGTATGTCTGCAGATAATACCTAAAAAACTCTTTGCAGAAAGACCCTCACCAGTTCTGAGGCCCTTGCTAAAACCTTGTCTCAGCCAGGCTTTGTGCAATCTTCTTTCTTGCCCTGGCAGAGGAGGCTGAAGCTGCTTTTGGCCGTTGCTACCTTTCCACCCTCAGGGCCTTGTATTTGGGAGGGGTGCCAAGCAGAAGCCATCAACAATCCTGGCTGGCTGGAGCCTCCACTTTGTGGGAACTTTGCAGACAGTTTGTCTCTGCTCGACAAACAGCTGGGCTTGCAGCCGGTGAAACTGTCTCCATCTCAATCCCTTTCCCTTCAGGTGGGTTGGGAGCAGAAAGGAGGAAAATCGGCTTTGACAAAAGAAAGAGAGCCCCTGGCTTTAGCAGGCTGCAGAGAAAATGAGAGAATGAGAGAATGACACGAGTTGGAAGTGACCTCTGGAGATCATCTAGTCTAACCCCTCTGCCAGAGCAGGATCACCTAGAGCAGGTCACACAGGAACAGGTGCAGGCAGGTTTTTAAAGTCTCTAGGGAAGCAGATTTTGCAACCTCTCTGGGAAGCCTGTTCCAGTGCTTTGGCATCCTCACAGTAAAGAAGCTTTTTCTTCATATTGATGTGGAACTTCCTATTTTCTAGTTGTGTCCATTAGAAGAAGGTAGTGCTATCATTTAGATCTGATGGTCTTTATTGCCTGTAGAAAACATGGCAGAAACATGAAAAGAATTATGCCCCTGCCATGAAGGTGAACAAAGGAGAAGACTGAGACAGCTCCCTGAAACTGCACCCTGAAGCATGTTCCATGCAAAAAGGCTGTTCAAATCTCTCTGAGGAAAGAGATAATTTGGTGCCTTTCCATGCAACACTAAATCTAGCGAACATTAGGAGTGCAAAATGGGAATGTGCCCCTTGACAGAGGACCTGAAATAGAATTGTTTTGCCTGACTTTACGTGGATTGTTCATCTCCGAAGCTGATATGCAGTTGTGAACATTGTGTGTATGTATATGTGTCTTGTTATTAATTTATCCTTTGGGGTTGCATCCTGCCCGAACAAAGTGCATTTATAACACAGTTCTGTAGGTGTATCGAGGCAGTGTGTGCCAATGTCAAGTGAAAGTGTTGCAGCAGAGATTGAAATGACAAGGATCTGGGCTGATGATTTGGCCCAATGTCTTCCTAGTAGCAGAGGATGTAGGACTCTCATCCACATATTTCCATATGAAACCTGTAACTTCTGGTAGAGGATTTCCATTCCTTCTCACAAGCTGCTCTGGGCCAAGCACGCTGTAAACTGAGTTGCTTTATTTAAGGACTAGAACCAAAAGCCTGGAGCCAAACACCTTCTGTCTTCATTCATATTTGAATTTGTGGCTTGGGCCCATATCCAGCTGTGTTGTAAAGTGTAAAGAGGAGCAAGAGTGGAATATGCCACTGAGGCCCCATAGTTTCTGAAGGAATACTGTGCAAGGTTTGTTGTGTGATCATGCACATTGGTTTACAGTGCAGGAGAAGGAAATCAGACCCTGAGAGCTGATGAAGGCCCTGGGAACATCTGCTCTAAGCCCCATCAGGCAGTGGGATGGCTGGAGTGGGGAGCTGCCACCACTGCTGCCTGTGCCCACAGCCCACGGCATTGGTGACTAACAAGGCAGCACAAAACACGGAGAACAAAGAAGAGATCTGCCCACGATACCAAACACACTCATCTCTGCTGCTTTGTAAACCGAAGCACAGCAGGTGTGTGAGTGCGAGGAGCGCATGGGTCCCTTTCATGGGTCTCCTTCTACTTTGGATCCAGACATGTTGCTGCTCAAAAAACCCCACACTAGCACTGGTGATCTGGTTAGAGGGTCTATCTTCATACAGTGCATCAAGTATCCATGCTGTTTCCACCCACCACTTCCATGGTGTTTTCTTGTGCAGTTGTTGAGAGTAGCCAGCTGAGACTGTTTGTTCATGGAAATAACCTCTGGCCATCAGGATGAGAAGCAAACTGGGCTAGATGTGACTTAAAGGCACTGTCAGGTCAAGCAGGGCACAGCTTGCCTTGCCCTGAATCTGATTTTGGCTGCAAGGCAGCAAACTGATAATAAGGGAGTTTTGTGCTTTGTTGTTGTTTTTTTCAGATGAAGGTGCCTGGACACCAAAGGACTGAGAGTCACAGGCTGCTGGTTAGGAAAAAAAATGAAGTCCATAAATTTTTACCTTCCAGGAGAGATTTCAGTGTGAAGGTCCTACAAACAATGCGCTTGCAAATAAAAAGTCCTTCACCCTTGTTTTGTAGTATTTATGAGGAAATTTGGGTGCAGTGTGCTTAAGGACATGGATCAGGGCTTCTCAGAAAAGCCACTATCAGAACTAAGAACAATTTAGAGTGCTCTGTAAAAGAAGGATGAGGTGGAGAAAGCATGGAGGACACCACTGATACACCGATTTTGGCTGTAGTCTCATGAATGCTTCTACATTGCAGATGGCCTTTGCCTCCATNTCAACTGGCAGCTGATCTTTAAAAAATAACAACCTTTTACCCCTTTGTCTCATTCTTTTGCAGTTTCCATGTAGTCTTCTCTGAGCAAAGAGGCAGGCTGGTGTCACACACCTTGCAGAGGAAGGAGAAAGTGGAAATCATTTGTGCTCAGGTGTCTGTGTCCCTCCAGCAAGAAGGTGAAGCTCTCTGAAATGCTTTGGGATGCAGGAGCACAGATGCTTGGACTATCACATCAACTGTACAGGAACATTCCCTTGTTCAAAATGCTCTGGCTTTTGAGGACACCAAACCCAGCTGGTTTTAGGACACAAAGGAGCTTAGATCAAGCAGGAAGATTTAAGCTGGAGGTGGAAAAATATTTGAGTGTGTCAAATCAGTTTGTGAAGGGCATCTCACCCCTGTCTCTGCATCCTCCCAATACACAGAAAATCTGAAAGATTCAGAGAGAGAGGCTGGACCTTTCAGAAAGAAAAGAGAGGGGGAAACCAGCATTGGATGGTACAATACCCACTGACTGCCATTTCATTTCTAGAGAGAAATTTACAACGTGATAATTAAATCCTCAAGAGACAAACCTGAACAGTGTTTTCTTCCTTCTGGGCAAAAGTCTTGGAGCTCTTAAAAAAAAAAAAAAAAGTCACCATATTTCACTGCTCAGCAATTCAGACACACTTAAAGTACTGGAGAGAGAAGAGGAACTTTTAAGCCAGTAGTCTTTTTTTTTTTTAAAGACTCCATGCTGTCAGAATTCATTTCAGGAAAAATAAATACATTCTAACATCTGGTAATTCACAGTTTATGAGTAGAAGAGTAGTTGTCTACAGCAAGGGTTCACAGGAGTACAATGTTTGCTGTGCCCCCTTATCTCTGAAGATCGCTGCTGTCTCACTGAAGCAAAAGCTCTCCGGATATGGCACTTAACTGAATTTCTGCTGTTGAGCTTTAGGAGGATAAACAGTAGGATCAATATAGACATTGTCACAATGCGTAGGTGTTCTGTCTCAGTTTTATCTCTAGCCAGGACTGCTGCAGCTTCACAGCTGCATCAAGCTATGCTGCTCTGTCTTCAGACAACGAAGAGGTTAGACTGACTTATCATTTTGGCAGTTCCCCATCTTGGTGACACCTGAACGTTTCAGGTACCAATGGCATTGGTACTCAGAAGTGTTCCTGGGGCAGGGAAGGGGCTTTTTGCCTTTGTTTTATGGTGAAGAACTGCAGCAGAGGGATGAAGAGACTTGCAGAAGGTCACAGAGACAAAGTGGGTGTCTACTGAAGTGGGTGCTGAAACCGTAACCACAAAACTTTCCACTTTACCCTGATAACACTGCTGAGGAATAAAACTAAAACACAAAAGCCTGGTGTCACACTTCAGTACAGATGTCACCCACATCATTACAGTTCCAAAAAATGGATAAAATTGTCCAGATCCGTGGGCTTTCAAAGGGTGCAAAGCGGAAACTTTGAATTTTAATTTCCATTTCTGGCAGGAAGCAGCCACAGTTCCTTGGTACAAGAATGACTTTACCCTTGTTATTCTCAAAGCAACCCCATGCTACTCAGCAGAAGTCCAGGCCTCCCTGGAGAAGACACTATGAAATGAGGATACAGGATGGTCAGGATATCCAAAACCAATGCCTGCATCATGCAGCTCCTCAAAATTTGGCAATTGTGAGGCAAAGCTTTCCTGGTAATTATCACACGTCTTTTGATAAGTGGGCTCCCTTCCTTGAATTTCCATGGGCTCTCTGTGTGATAGCCTGTAAATCTGTACATCCCTGCTGATCAAAGATATTTAAACACTCAAATCCACTTGCAATCCAATCCCTATCTTCATATGACTAAGTGACCAACCTCCACATGCAGAGGATCCATACACATAAAGATGTGAAAGCTTTAGGCACTGTGCAAATAAAGATAATGATTTTAATCTTTTAACACCTCATGATTTTGAGTTAAGAAAAAGAAAAAAAATTTAAAAGAGTCCTAACAAGTTTAAAGCTTACACAAAATTCCAAAGAACAACAGGGCTTTGTGAAAGTGTTTATGTGCCCTGTGCAGACAAAAGAAAAGGTACTTTTCATCTGGCATGGGTGAAAACTGTACAAAAGCTGCTCTTCTCACACAGCAGGCATGCCATATGTAGGCACCTGGACAAGATGTGGCTGGATATAGATATTTAAATCTGATTTACTCCTACTCCTCCTGCTCTGTGATGGACTTGCTCTAAGAAGAGGGACAGGGCACCCCATGATTCCCTTACTGAGTGCTGGCTTTCTCACCCTTGCAGTGTGGGCTCCTGGCTGTCTCTACAAGGCAGTTTCGTTATGCAGACACTCAACACACTTGGACTCCTCTCTGCTGTGCAAAAAGTGGGTGGACATCTCATGCTATGGAAGTAACATTACATTGCTGTGGTCTTCCAGGATGAGATGAAGTATGGAGTTGTATCTGCCCAGCAGGGACCCAACCTGTTGTGGCTGTCTTCTCTCTCTTCACTCTGAGCTGCTGCCTACAATGCAGTTTGGCTGGGAAGAAGTTTATTCCAAGGAGGTTGGAGAGGCAAAGTGGAATTACTGTGAAATCCACGCAGGGACTGAGTGGCATGCAGACAGCTTGCATTCCTTGTGACCCCATCCTCTGCAGCTGGGTTAGCCCATCGGAGCAGTCAGGATGCTTTGTCCTATTTAACCTCTAGACAGGGGAACCAAGTGCTACCCTGACACTCTACATAGGAAATTAAAGCCAATTTGAAGATAAAGAGCACATGTGCTTTCTCAGCACGCACTGCCTGAGCAGCACAGGCTGTGCCCAGATGACATCCCGTAATTTTCGAGAAAGGACTATCTCAGTCCTCAAAAACACAGCCCAAAAGCTAATTAAATTTCATTTGTGACCATCCATACTTCGAAGGTCAGCTAACCTTAGGTCGACCTCTCAGTTTACATAAAAGATCTGCAGTGTTCTTCACCTGGACCTTGGCACCATCAAGCATTTTGAGTGTCTCATGGTGTTTAGAGAGGAGAACTCTGATAGCTGGCTCTCCATGTTGTGGTCCAGTGATAGTACACTAAATTTTGTGTGGCTGGAGTTCACAGGATACAGTTTTACATGGCAGAAGGATCTGGACTCCCTGATCAGCCAAAATAGCTGGTCAAACTCCCATGGACCTAACACCAGAATCCTCAGGGAAATCAGTGGGAGTTTTCCCCTGGGCTTGCGCTGTGGTGTCTTAAACAAAGCAAGGGAAGGGTTTCTTAGACGCTGAAATAAAGAAGTCTCCTTTCAGCAATTAAAATATAGAGTTCTACTTGAAAGTGATTAATATTTCTAGTGTCTACTTATGGCCAAGCCACATATCCCAAGCCCTACCAAATATGAACTTAAATACACAACACTCTCCAGAGTTACTTCTCAGTTAATAATTTATGTATTCTGGCAACAGATCAGTGCAACTAGAAACTAGTTTAGTAGCTTACCTTCAGGGTTGTCTATCTATAAACACTGCAGATTCCTAAGTTAAACAGAACCCAATTGTTTTCCTGTGTAATAGAGGCCAGGGCCTGATTTATATGGTTAATTTAAATGGTAATCTTAAAGAGTTGAGAAAAAAAACAACCTGTATCATTAAGGGTTATGAAAGAGGGAGAAACTGTTTACTACTGGGCTCAGAAATATGTGATATAAATGAAGATAAAATGCATGTATCAAGACAGAAGTAATGAAATAATACCAGTAAATGCTGTCTGTGCTTATGCAAGAGCATCATAGTCCTGGCTGATTTTTCCTGAGGTCATCCTGCACCTATTGAATTGTCTGACACTAGGGTTGGTGTGTAACCCAACTTCTTGACTTTTTTTTAGTGCTGGGCTGAATTCAGTGCCAGAAAGCAAGCAGGGCTCACCTTGCTGCAGCTAGACTTGGAGCTTAAGAGAAATAAGGGTGTCCAGGCTTGCACCTTCTCCTTAATCATGTCTGAAGAAGAGAGGGGACAGCAGCCTTTGCTTGTACACCGAAACACAGATCCAGCCTGAAAGTGTCTTGCAGTGACTAATTAACAGGCATCTGCTACAACTTGTTGAGCCTTATCTTCATTTTCATACGTGCTATTTTGGAATGAAGTTTTATTTAGGCTCCTAAACGTTGCTCAAGAGTCACATTACAGGACTGGCCTTCCTGACAAAAAGGGAGGGGATGCTTTGCGGTTAGCAGTGCAGGGTAGGAGTTAGGAGGCTTGACCCTGTCCTGACTGCTCCCTTGTCACCTGCTGCGAAGCTGCTTGCTTGATTCATGCAGCTAAGTCTGCGCAGATAGGAAGGCTTAGTTAATGTCTATGGAGCATTTGAAAATCCCTTTTTTAAAAGGTGCCATGTACATAATAATTTAATAGTTTTCAGATGCTGCTGAATTGCCCTTCTGCAAACAACTGCTCCTGCAAAGTCACCAGCTTGGTGTGTCCCCAGCTGCAGACACTCATTCTCAAGGGCAAAGCCTTAGAAGACTTACCTCTATCCCTCCAGGGATTCACCTTGGCTAGAATCAAGGCAACCAGGGCAGAGGCCTCTAGATGTGAATACCATAGTCCATTGAAGCTGTAAGCCTCCAAATGGGATAGTAAAATATGCCCTCTTTGTGGGATTACAGATGCTCACCCACATTGTGTAATCTTATCTCTGGATGTTGCCCATGTGGATTGTGTATTCTTCATCTGCAAGTGCACATATACTAAGAAGAACTTCCAGATCCCATGAACATTTTTTCTTTTTCTTTTTTTTTTTTTTGTCAAAGGAAAACCAGTGAAGGCTCTTCAGAGGCACCTGCATGAAAGTTTGGAGATACTGAGCTTGTCTGCATGGGAAGGTACACCACAGCAATGAAAACTGTGAACAAAAAGCCTCTGAATACAATGAGTAAGGCTTTTTGTATTTTGGGGGCAAGTTATGGAACTTATTGTTCTGACAAGGGAAGAAATCCTATGCTAAGCTGGGCAGCAATACAGGCTATCTTGGCAGGGGGAAGGCTAAGCCAATACCTTAGCCTCTGCTGAGAGACCTTATAGGTCTGCACATTTTCTCTGCCTATGTGGGCACTTCAGTTCTGAACGATCTGCATGAGCACTCACATTGGCCTCTGAGACACTCTTACAGTCAATCTAGAGGAACAGACACTTTGGGGTTCTTGTGCTTTATTTTAGGAATCTGTTGTAGGAGGAGATGAACTGCACTCCAGATACCAGAGGGCTGGGCTTTAATAACTAGCTGAGTGACTAGCTTGAATGATGGTGCCTGGATACAGCCACCCAGAGGAAATATTAGGGTATTAGGGTTAATTTCTCTGGAATTGCAGTCACTTCCTTATGATTCAATTTTAAATGCTTCCAAAGAGGAATCAACTAAAAAGGAAGGGGAAAAAAAAAAACAGAGACACTAAAATAAGTGGGAGTGTGAACATGTGTGTGTGTCCACATGGGGAACTACTCTGGAGTCTCTGCAGTTCTTTAAATACATGCTGAACACAATGCTGGGTTCATGCCCCCTCCTGCATATGCTCTTCCACACACGTGGCCTGCACACTCCTGGTTTACCAGTTTTAACAGAGATGATTGGAGTGGAGAGAGCCAGTGATGGGCTCTAGGCTCCTGCAATGGGTAACACAAAGCAATCTCCCCCATTCATACACACTTCTCATGTGGAAGTTGGCCTGCCAGAGGAGTGCAGGCAAGCTGCTCTCAGCTGAGACACTAAATCACATGCTGTTTTAAAAAATACTTTAAATCATTCTTATTTTTCAATCCTATTCCTTTATAGACAGGCTTCATCAACTTCTGCATCAGTGTAAGAGAGCTGAGCAAGAAGGTAGCCTACCAGTGTCTATATCCTCTGATCATATTTCATTGGAATAGGATCAGACTTCAAGTCAGACACATAAGTCAGTCTGGGGTGACTCCAGGTGAGCTACCTTGGATGAAAATTGGCCATGACTAGAGTACAGGTTGGGCCCTAAGTCTTTCAGATGCATCCTGCTAACATGAATTATGTGCATATATTAAAGGGAACATAATTTTGTTCCCTTCGGATTTTGAGAATGAAATAAAAATTCAGCTCCTCAGCTGGCTTTCCTGAAGTGGTTTTAAACTGCAACTTGCAGAGGTGAAAAGAGGGTGTTGTAATGTCCCTTGCAACGTTTCCCACCCTCCCTGCTCATTTCCAGTGGAGGTCAGACTGAGTCACTATGTTGTGCAGATTTCACCTTGCATGCTGTGATCTGCAGTGTGACAGGCATGGCAGCTAATCTGCTGAGGCCAACTTCTCCTTCAGGGCCTTTAAGGGGAAATTCTCATTGCTTTTCACTCCAGAAAAAAAACCAAAAAAAACAAACAAAACCAAAACAAACACAAGCCACTAAATATGTGTTATGGGAGAGGGAATGGCCCTGGAAAGCCCAACATGGTGTGGCAGTCATGGGAAAGGATCATTAGTGGGTACAGACTCAGAGCACTGAAGGACAAATTCGTGGTTCAGATTTGCAGAAATCCCCCCAAGTTAGCTGTGAGTTTTAAGAGCTCATTCGCCACTGACTTACTGACTTCTGACAAGAAGAGAAGCTGTTCAGGGCTCAGTCTGATAAAGGAACCTCCTTATTTCAACATAAGTCATTGTGGCACTTAATCTTTAGAGGCTGGTCCTACAGGAGAGATCCTGAAAGCCCTGGTAGAAAAGAATCTCTCCCAGAACTGCAGGTAGATGAGGCACAGGGCCAAAGAGCTGCTGCCTTTTCTCTCCCCTGCACCTGATTGCACTTCTTTAATGTGTAACATCCCAGTTTCAATAGCTAAGTGAGCAGTCGTCCCCCCCACACCAACCTACTGACCTACTGCTAAGGGACATTTGTGGCATGAGAAGAATCAAGCTTGTCCTCAGGTTGTAGAGCACACCACACACCTCCTTTGTACCTCCTGGGATTTTCAGGTTTATGCCACAAGAAGGTTTAAGACAAAAAGGGTTATTCAGTGCCCCGGTTTGTAGGCAGGCTGATCTCGTCTGTATGTGTGCATGGAGCAGTGAGTGGGTAGGGTCCCTCTGGGGCATTAGTCAGAAGGATGGCTCATTTCTGGATGCTGATGGAGCTCAGTGTGACCTCAGCATGACCTAGGCACTGTGCCATTTCTAGCTGACTGTGTCCAGAAGCCACACAGGGCTCCCAAAGATACTGAAAACAAGATGCTCACAGCATCTTCAGGCTTGGATTTCTGCTAAATGGAGTCTTCAGGGTCTCTATGTTGAACTTAAATGTATGTGTTTTACATGGCACTTAGTCTCTTTGATGTTTAGCTCCCAGTAGTAAAATGAGGATGTTAATATACAGCCCTTTGCCTTACTTTTTTTTCAGGCAGGATCCACCTCTGCTCCTTTATTGGACCTGCAGTAATAAAGGTAAAATAATTATACCCAAAATAGACCTGCAAATTAGTCTATCATGGGCAACGTAGACTGCAGGACTTAAAAAAAAAACTAATTATTGGTTTATGCAGTAGACTTTCTAAATAACATGACCTAGTAAAGCTTCAGAGAATTACCAAGACACAACCCTTTCATGTCATGCTGGAGATACTGGGAAGCAACTTGAGTCAGTCTACTCCTGAATCAAATCCCCTCACAGCTGTCCAACTGGGTGACCCTGCACAGATCCTACCAGCACCAGGAAAAATCCAGTTAAATGACAATGTTTTGCAGACTCAGAAGCAGGAAAAAGTGGAAGAAGCAGAAGAGTAGTTCATGGCGGGGGTAGGGAAATTACACAAAATTTTTAAAAAACTCTTTTAAAGGTAGTGAATTTTAATCTTTCCCCCTCTTTTTTTTTTTTTTTTCCCCAGAAGATCTGAAAAAGCAGCAAAGATTTTAAGAAGTGGGCTAATCAAATCATATGCCTGGACATTGATGTTGCTTTGAGTGAGCAGTGTGTCTGTCCTAATTAAAGAAAACTTTTCCAGGGGGTAGAAATGCACTTGAGTCCTTGTATGTTTGTGTTGGTCACTTACTGAACATGGGAAGCTGTGGCTTTGCTTTTTTCCTTCAGTGAGGATAAAAATACACACACGGCACATTTGGCATTTCATTTCTCCATCAGTGGGGAGAGTAATGTTTCAGCAGGCTGCCTTCCCTTCTTTCTCTTCATTTTTTTCCCCCTTTTTTCTTTTTTATTTGAAAGGAGCATTTGATACTGATTGAAGATGCCAGAATGACACCTCTGTTATAGAGACCAGAGGATGAGAGGATGCCTTGGGCAGCTGCAGGGTGAGTTTCTCCTCACGTATGCGGCTTCAGCTTTGACATGACCCCCAGGAATTTACAAGCCTCTGGAGCCAGAATGAGCATCTTGGGTTCTTAGAATCAGGAGAACTCCTAAAAAAGAGGCATACTTCCTGTAGGGTCAGCTACTGACCACTGAGAAACAGACCTCTGTTCACAAGGACGTTCCAATTGCATCACAATATTGGGCCAGATGATGAAGAGGGAAGACCCTGGCTTCATCCTCACCATCACAGCAAAATCCTTCTAGGATCTCCTGGTTTTTAGTAAGGGGGAGGAAAGACTTTCCCTTTAGAAAACACACAAAAAAAATCTCTGAACTACCCCCAAAATCCCAAACCTGGATGTGATGATCTTTTCTTCTTTTTGGCCTTTCTTGACTTTACTGCTCCTAAAGCTTAGCATCACATTCTTGTCACAGCAGTCACACCAGACCTGAAGGAGATGGTGGCAAGGCCAACCACTGTGCTTTGCTGGGACCTTGTGTTGGAGGGGACATCTGCTAAAACCAGCTGTGGCAGTGGCTTATGAGTGATGGAGAGCTAGACTGGGACTTCGATTCAGCTCATTAAAAGCACCCCGGGGGCCGCTATGGTTATTTGCCCCCTGTAGTGCTGGCATTTTTAAGGCCAGGTCAGAACTCATTGCTCCAGGCTCTGTGCTAAGGGCTCTCTCTATAGCCTTTGTCAAAGGACATGTATTTAGCCTGTCCTTCATCTTTATCCACCATGTCGAAGGCAGAGACCTGTGTCTGAGCAGACTCCCATCCCTCCGCTTCTCTCCTCTGAACAAATGTGGTCAGCGTGAAACAAAGCCCAAAGCAGCAGCACGTTCCCCTGCGAGCAGACGGAAAGTTTCAAAGGCACAAAGGGTATTTAGGCACCGACTTCAAAGTCAATAAGTTGGATGCTGAAAAAAAAAAATCTCCCCCGTAGCCTTTATGTCATGCCACTTAATAAGTAATTAAAAGCTCAAAAATCATGAGTCTGCTGCTTTCATTACTTCCTAAAGCACACTCGATACATCATTGCTCTGTGAAATGCTTCACATGTACCGCATCCTACTTTAAATATGCCAAACAGTGAAGTGCTTAGCATTACAAAGGCAAAGACATCAAGGAAGCTTTGATAAAATCTGCTGAGCAGACAAACATCTCTTTGGTTGGCACTAGCCAGGCTAGGTTTTTATTCCACAATGATTAAAAACATTTCAAGTGAAGGCAGCTAGGCTTGTATTTGAGACACAAGACCATTAGGTGACAAAGAGTGAAACCTTTCATTACCAGGATGTTGGCTAAAGGGGATTAACCCGTTCAGCTTTTGTAGGATGTTGCTGGTGTAAGGCAAACGTTTCTCAGAGATTATTCTTTTCTGTGACAGGGAACTAAAAAGAGGATGGATGACTCTGCTGTGTTGGTGGCAGAGAAGAGGGGAGAGGAGCCTGGTGAGGAGATGCTCCGTTTCTCAGTCCCAAAATGAGGTGAGGTATCTGAGATAAGTTTGCAGGGTAAGGCACACTTTTCTGAAACAGCGAAGCTGACGTCTGTGATGTTGGAAAAAGCTGCCCATAAAATAGTCAGGGCTCTGTTTTTTCCCTCTCAGCCTCTGTTTGTGGTAGAACACGTCTGGCTGTGAGCTCTGGATAGTACTCAGCGTAGTGAAGCCCCAACAGTGACAGGGTGTGTTCCCGTGATATAAATAGTCATTTAAGATGAGCTAAATTTACTCAGTGAATCATTTATTTGCTAAAAATGTGGTTTCAGGGTGGCCACAGTTATTTGCCAGATATGATGCATATTCTCAAATGGGTTTGGATTAAATGAAAAAAATTTGGAAGTGCTGAAGCACTTCATTACAGCATTTCCAGAACACAGACACATATCTCAAGCTGTGTGACTTCATGAGTCTGAAGAACCATTCACGAGATGGAGAAGAAGACAATAACATTCCTCTCCTTAGCTACCCCCTACAGCCCAGTGTTTCCAGCGTCTGATTGGGCAAAATCTCATGTCCTAGGAGAGCATTCCCTACTGTGATAATTATGGGGTACTCTGAGCTGGGTGCCTCTTGTTTTCTCCAACTGAAATGACTTCACTTTGTAAGAATAATTAAATGCCCACTGGACGAGAGCGAGGGTGACAATAATTTTGTGGTTAGAGCACTCCCCTGGGATGTGGGAAGTCTCCCAACAGCCGCATCAATAAGGAATGTTTATACAGAGTGGAAGGACTCTAGAAGAAAAGGATGAGAGAGGCTGCAGATTACCCTATAGCCTGGTCCTTGGAGACACAGGAGATAATGACAGTGTAAGGGCTTGAAGCTGGTCTCGCACAGGGCAGATAATTGTTGTGCTAAGTGGGATGCAGTTGTGTAAGTCCTTTCATGTAGGTTACAAAAATGTGGTAATTTGGTTCTCCCACTTCACCCCAGAATAAGCACATTTATTAAACCTCAGAAAGTCTTTTAGGGTGAGGAAAAATCCTTCCCACCTACTTGGAGGTCTCTCATTCAATTGCCATTGCTGCTCAGTAGGTGAGCTAGTGTGCCTCGACACACTATTGTGGCCTTCCAGTATCTGGACGGGAGCCTACAAAAAAGCTGGGGAGAGACTTTTTAGGCTATCAGGTAGTGACAGGACTAGGAGGAATGGAGCAAAGCTGGAGGTGGGGAGATTCAGATTGGATGTGAGGAGGAAGTTCTTCAGCATGAGAGTGGTGAGAGCCTGGAATGGGTTGTCCAGGGGGGTGGTTGGGGCTACTTCCCTGGAGGTGTTTAAGGCCAGGCTGAATGAGTCTCTGTCCAGCTTGATCTAGGATAGGGTGTCCCTGGGCATGGCAGGGGGGCTGGAACTAGATGATCCTTGTGGTCCCTTCCAGCCCTGACTGATTCTATGATTCTGTGATTTGAGGGTGGTTGCAACAGGGAAGCAATGGCAACTTTTCACACGATGGTTGTGATAAACTCCTTTATCAAAACCTAACCTCACCAACACTTCTCATTCTTCTATGGAAGCTGTGGGAAAGCTCAGCATACATGAGTTAGTCTGCTGGGAAGCTAGGGATCCATGTCTGTTAAAGGAAAAAAAAAAAAAAAGGAATGAGTAATTCAGGTCTCATTTTCTGTATTTACAGCAGAAAAATGTAAACCAAGAAATTGCAAGTACATCATTGTTCCTCACAGTATTGCACGGGGTGGGGAGCGTATTCGGAGTAGGTTCCAATCTCCCTAGGAGAGGCAGAAAGACAAGGAGTTTTTAAAGAAAGCTGAGAGGGTCGTCAGTTTCTTGCCTCCAGGAGATAGGGATGTGAGCAAACTATCAAGTAACAGGCAACATGCATATTTTGTAGCACCTGAAAAACTGAGGTTGCTACAGAGCAAGCCACCACATAGTTGTGGGATTAGACATGTTAAAGGAAAATGTACTCTGGCAACCAGGCTACATATATATATATATATATATAGTATGATGAAGGGCTTGTTCCTCTGCTTCAGCTGGTTGATAGACTCCATTTCACAGGAGAGAAGGGCGGTTCCTTTTTGCCTCCTCGTTTGTCCTCATGCAAGACTGATAAAGACAGAGAGTGAGCTGGAAACAGTGTTATCACCTCACAGAACAAATAGTAAGAGAGCTAAAAAAAAAAAAATATGTGGAAACCTGTATGCTTATGGACTTGTGAACAATTAACTCGAGCTGAATGCAAAAGAGAGTCTTTTGGAGTGGGTGTGTATTGGCAGAAATACTTAACAGCCCATTTAAAGCTGGCTGGAAATAAGCCCGTGCAGAAGCACTCAGGTAGCACAAAAAAGAAAAAAGAAAAAAAAAATCCTGAAAGCAATGCACTTGTTCACACTGCTTTCAGTGCAGGAGGAAGCCTCACAGTCATCAAGACATCTCCCTTCTCCTGTCCCGTCATCTGCACAGTGAATTAAGGAAGTCTTGTGGTCCTTCCTTTTATCACCCTACTCAACGATGTCCAACACGACAAAATCATTCAGTCCTTTTGTACTTAATGTGTGACTTTCAGAGGCACAGGTGTTGGTAAGGCAGTGCCCACCTGCACTCCAGGAGGGAGGAGGGTGTCACTCAGGCTCACTTAGGGTGAGCATTGCGATCCACGCAGGGCCATATTTAGGCAGGACTGGCTCTTTCGGGCACAGCTCTGAAGTGCTTATGGAGTGGAGCTAGCATGTACGGGACAGTTTAAGTAATTTTAAGTAATAACCATGTAAATGTTTTGGGCTGATGCTTCACCAGCTGTTTCACCACCCAGCAGGGGAGTTGGCTTGCTGGGCATGTGGGATCTTAGGCGCTTTCTTAGGGTGAAGGAAAAGAGAGGAACGGTGAAACCCCTCGAGCTGTTCTGGCAAATCAACCCCTGAAAGCAGTCCAAGTGTGCAGGGGAGCTCTGTTTCTTTTCCTGGAGGGAATGGATGTGCTTTTAGGTGTTCACTATGTACTTGTGACCAAATACCACAATGACATTCTCTTGAAAATGCATTTCATCATCATAAGTATGATGTAACACGGCGCTTCCTACCCAAATCATCCAGAGGTTTGTCTATTATGAAGTGAAGTTGTTCCAGAAGAGTTACTTTACCTTAAATTCCTGCCCCATCCTAATCCAGATTAATTTTGTGTACAGACGGGCCCTAAGGGCTTGACTCAGGGAGCAATGCAGCAAATGAGAACCTCTCTGCTGAACCTTGGATCAAGCCTGAGGTGTTTCTGGCTGCCTCTGCCTTTTGGTTCAGAGCAGTAATGCTGTTTCACAGCAGCTCTCTGGTTTGGCCTCCCTCGCTCCATAGTCATCCAGTTTGCAGAACAGCTTTCATGTACACAAATTCTATCTTTTTTTCTTCTCCAGTGGAAATGAAACCAGAAGCTCTTCTACAACCCTTCATAGGGATATAAGGTGATAAATTAGTAGCTGGCCCTTCAGCCAACCTCATGCAGTGTGCAGGGTGAGGATTTTCAGTATAGGTGACTGGCATAAATGTGTAACCACTGGTGTAACCACTGTGAACTGCACATGTTGAGCCCTCAGCACCAATCTGTGTGATCTTCTGATACTGTCCTATAGCTTTCTTGCTAATCTAGATGTAGCAATTACTCATTAATCTAGATATGGCCTGCAAGATGCATATCACTGTCATATCTGACTCCTTGCAGCCACACTTACAAGGCAAGATGACAACATGCAATTTGCAAATGGAGATATGAGCAGTCTAAGAAGATAGAAAAGTTGTGATCAAGTTGCAGTCTCCTGGATGTTGGCTTGAGGATGGTGTTTCTTCCCAAGTTGGCCTCTACTGTCCACAGACACCCTGAAAAGGGTGATGATTGTGATATGAGGTCGATGCACTGCTCTCTGCTGTACCAGCAGCTACCAATATGTGGACTTCAGACTGCCTAAACAGCCAGATGAGCATCCTCAAACTGGAAACACATTCAGTGCCTCTCTGAGGTCTGACAAGAAAATCTGGAGGAAATAAAGGCATCTTTCAAGGCCTGTCTTCCACCTAAATGACAGAGTGATGAGCAACCAGTCTGTCCTCTAGCACAGACTTCCTTTAGGATCTCTGTTAGGTCCCCCCATCTCTCTATGCATCATTTTGCTCTTCAGTCCCAAGGGATGGGATATTAAGCTGGGTCATCTGCTGTGGTGATGTCTCTATAAGTAACTTCATACCAGGGCATGTTCCTGGGGATGGGAATTGACAGCAGCATCACTGATGTGGCCTCCACCATTTCTGCCCAGTGCCAGACAGCAGTGTCCAAAACAGCTCCCCAGAACAGGACACACATTAGCATGGGCCAAGAACTATTCTCAACATAAAGTCTGCATGTGGCTGTCATGTTTCAGAGCCTAAAGGCATTAAGGGACACAAGACCTTCTGTGTTGGTGATCTGAGAGCCCAGAAATGAACCCAGGCACTTTGAGTTTATTAGCCAGAGCATAATTATCCAGCTACCCCAAAACCCCAGGTTCTGGGCTGCTCTGTTAGTACCAGATCAAAGAGAATAAGGTCCATGTTTAACTAGGGAATACCTTAATTTAGTAAAACTTTTTTTTTCTGGGGAATACTTTAATTTAGTAATTTTTTTTTTTTTTTAAGTTGCCCTAAGCAATTTGCTTCTCTCCACTATAAACACCTCAGCTTGGCCTGCTTCTGCTCCACTTTCAGTCTTTTCTTCTTCCCATCCTGAAGAGCAGTAAAAATAGGTAATCTTTAATGAAAGGTCAGCTCTCTGGGCTAAGAGCCAGGCTGGGATCCCGAGGGGAGGGAGACGGTGGCTTTCCAGGGCAGCGGTGCGGTTGGAGCGGTGCCTCCATTGTGACAGCCACAGCTACCCCAGTGGGAGCGGGCAGCACCAGCCCATGACGATGTCACCCCACAGGCAGGAGGGCAAGAGAGTACAAAGGGACGCACTGTACGGTCTTGTACTGATTACTGCATTTATCATCTTCTATAAACTGCGGGAGCAGCCAGCCCCTGTACCCTGTGTACCCTTACAGCTCGTTTCTCTGCGAAATTGGAAAGAGGACAAAGTCAATTACGTTATTTTCCAACAACAAACCTCTGTGGGATAGTAACTCAGATACTGGCTGCAGCTCGGAAGGCAGCCAGAGCCCCACTCGAAATGTTCTTAACGGTAGCAGCATGGTCACAGAGATGCTTTATTCCACTGTAGTAAACACCAGAAGGATTTTTTTATTCTTGAGAGCTCTGTCCAAAAGAGAATAAATCTGTGCAGTGTCTCTGCTGCAGCCCAATGAAATAGGAGAAATTTGTCTCCATAAACTCTCTGGGAGAGCTATCTACCTTTTATTGTGTTTGGATATTATTTCCTCTGGAGTGGCACAAGCAGAGGGAGGAAAAATGGTTCAGGATTGGCACCATACCAGGAGTGTGGAGGGCAAGGGGTGAATCAGATAAGCGGAAGTCTAAGATCATAAATACCTCCATGTCACTGCAAGGCAAACAGCAGCAAATCCCCCTGGAGGAGCAAAGTGGGTGTGTAACTAAAAGCAAGTTGGAGAAAAGTGCCCTGATTTGGGAATTCAAGCTTTGAGGCCTCTGAGAAATGAACAGGGCTCAGAAGGTTCCCAACCATGTCTGTTAATTACTGAAGATATATATATTTTTAACCTAAGGCTAGTTCACTCCATCATGAAACTTAGCAGGGGATTCACATGGCACAATCAGCTGAAAATCAGAGCCACTCGAGTGAAGCCTTGCTCTGTGAGTAAGCTAGCCCTGCAGAGAAGTCCTTGGTTCTCCTTATGCCATAAGGATCCTGGGTCCAGACTGGTAAAAATCTGAGCACCTTCTTTGTTGGAGTCAGGGAGGCCTCAGGCTTTGCAAGATCAGAGATAAAACCACAGAAGGAAGTGACTGGGTTAGTGTGGGTAAGCTCATGAATGACCCTGCCACCTTCTTCCATGGTTTCCCCCATGATAGCTAAGGGGACATGTGATCTTTCCTGTGGCACACTGATCATAAGTGATGATGCTGGGCAACAGGCAGTGGCATTACAGTGCCAGAGTTGTCCCATCTCACACTACACAGCACAACAGGCTTCTCCACTCTCCATCTTCTCATTGTACTTCTTTGGTTGGCTGCCAGCTCAGTCTTGGCTAGGGAGATACAAGCCCCACTCCATGGCTTCAGTCCTGCAACCTGTCCTTCTTGCAGGGTGACATCTTAATGTGGTGGAGAGGATAGAGATGAGCTGTGCCATCCAGGGTAGATTATAAGTGCTGTTGAGTCCATGACAAGGGAAGGGAACTCTTGCACAAACCAGACCTCTAGAGAGCACCTCCTATAGCAAAACAAACAATGACATCTTGGCCAAGAACATCCATTGTGGAATCAATATTATATCTCCAACATCTGCATTTCAGGTTTGTTCTGATGGCCTTGGCCTCCCTGGAGACAACTGGCCCTTCCCCAGGAGCAGAGACCAATTAACTGCCAGCCATATGTTGCAAACAGGGTGGTGTAACATTTAATACACCTCTCCCTTTTTGACTTGGCTTGCTGCAGAGCACAGTAAAGTGAAATCCATGTGTGTGGTGACAGGGGGATGTTGATGTACAGACTGACTAATGACATATACTGAAGGCTGTTCATCTCCCACTGGCCCAGCTGTAAAAAAGGCCCTGAGCCAGAGTGCCAGGGGTAGCTTTGTCCTTGATAGGGAAGTTCCTCATCATGTCCCCTTTCTCCTCCCAAACATCATGTCCTCATTACATCTAAGGACTTTGCCCATTTGGCCAAGATTTTTTGGCATCCCAAAATCCCAGACAAGTAGCCATGGTGTGTACATCCAGTTCTGGAGCCCTTATTACAAGAGGGATGTGGACATGATGGAGCATGTCCAGAGAAGGGCCACGAGGATGATCAGAGGGCTGCAGCACCTCTGCTATGAGGACAGACTGAAAGAGTTGGAGCTGTTCAGTTTGGAGAAGAGGAGGCTCTAAGGTGACCTTATGGTGGCCTTCCAGTATCTTAAGGGGACCCACAAAAAAAACTGGGGAGAGACTTTTTAGGCTATCAGGGAGTGAGAGGACTAGGGGGAGTGGAGAAAAGCTGGAAGTGTGGAGATTCAGACTGGACGTGAGGAGGAAGTTCTTCACCATGAGAGTGGTGAGAGCCTGGAATGGGTTGCCTGGGGAGGTGGTTGAGGCCACTTCCCTGAAGGTGTTTGCAGCCAGGCTGGATGAGGCTGTGGGCAGCCTGCTCTAGGGTAGGGTGTCCCTGGGCATGGCAGGGGGGTTGGAACTAGATGATCCTTGTGGTCCCTTCCAACCCTGACTGATTCTATGATAACTGCAGCCCACAGATGTATTTTGGCACAGGAAATCCCAACCCCTGTTTGTGTGCTGTGGCCATGCCATGCACACATGAGCTCAATGAGTGCCCTTGGCTTTTGCAGACCATGACCAACACACCATCTGTTCCAGTGCTGCCCCAGATACCAACACAGCAACACAGGGAGAAGACATGCAGACCAGATAATCAAATGCCTTGAGCTGCAGTAAAGACCTGGGGAAAGCTACCGTCCCTTTCTGAGCATATCTGGAAGGCATGCAAAAAAAAAAAAAAAACACCAAAAAACAAAAAACAAAACCATGAGCAGGGTTCCTAAAAAGAGAGATGAAAAAAGGCATGGCTTTTCTTCCTCTCTAGTTCTTGAAAGCAGGATGATAATCAGTGAAGATAAGCCCTGTCTTGCATCTACTTTTCTAGAAAAAAAAAAGGAGGGAAAAAGGCTGAGGTGGCTCTGGAGTGTCCCTGCCTTGCAGCAGGGGCAATCAGACACCCAGGCAGTTTCCATGGCTCATCACTCAAATCCTGCCCATGAGTCATCAGCTCACAGGCCCCAGCAGCTCAGACCCTGCCTTTTCCATGTAGACATGGGCTCTCTGCCCCTGTTTTCCCTTCTCCAAACCTCTGAGCATGAGACAGCAAGAAACATACAATATTAACCCCCTAAGCACCTGAAGGCAGGTTCACACATGGAGATGCCACACCAGCTCATCCCTCTTCATTGTGTCACCACTGAAAGCATGAGAGTTGCAGTTTTGGTCCACTCAGAGATTGATTTGAAACATAGTTTAGTTTAATTTATGATGGATTGTCTGAGGTGTTGCATGTTGTGTCAATGCTAAATTGAGAAGAATGGCTTGGGAAAACCTTTATTTTTTTTCTTTTTCTTCCCTATTATATCAGTAGTTCTTAGGAGCTGAGTATCTGTGCCCAGACATGAGAGCAGGAATTGCAGGCTAACCTTCCCATAATACAATCTTTTTGCCAAATCAGGCCAGTGGGTAAAGCAAAACAGTACTCAGGAAGGACAGAGCAAGTTCTTCCAGACACTTCAGTCCCTGACAAGTTAAGCAGGTTATAATGGGGTGTAATTGTTACTCCCACAAGCTGAAACTTTATTTACTGCTGTTGATCAGCGTGCACAAAAGGACTGAACCGTCCCCTTGTGTTCAAACATCAGACAGGTCTCACTCTCATCTGCGATAACAACATTTGGGAGAAATGTATCTCCATGCTAGGGTAGGACCCATGCAGCCACCAGTTAAGAGCTGCTGTGCCAAGGGGAAGCTAAAACCAAGTTCCCAGCCACCGCACTTTCCAGGGATATTGTATCATCCCAGCCAGACTTGCTGCAGAAGAGGCGGCTGGAAGGTGAAAGAACACAGCTGCTGTCTGCTCTCACTTGGCACTGCCTATGAGCAGGGATAAACTCCCTTGCAAAAGTCATGACCACAGTTATTCCATCCCTCCAGTTGGGAAACTGAGGCACCCTGGTCTGGTTGTCCCTTTAGATACCCCTCAGCAGATGTTTGCAGTGATTCTGGAGAGGAAGGCATGATGATACCGACTAGTTGAGTCCAAACTCCTGCCAGAGCAGGACAATATAATGTAGTGCAGGTCACACAGGAATGCATCTGGATGGGTCTTGAAAGTCTCCAGAGAAGAAATTCCACAACCCCTCTGGGAACCCTGTTCCAGTGCTCTGTGACTCTTACAAATTATGGTCTCCATCTTGGACATCTTGCTTTTTTTCCACCCCTATCAAGCTCTGATGGTACGAAGCAACTTAGAAATCTTTAAGGCTTACACTGCTCCATGTATTACTCAACAGAGAGTAACCTTTTTAGACTGAGCTCACTCAGTGTACAGCCTCAGGCACATTTTCATCTTCTGATAGGGCTTGCACAACTTTGCTGGTACCTTATCAGCACAAAGGGCAGGAACAAGGTGATTTGCTCAGACCTGACCTCTTCCCTTCCATTCATCAACCAAGGGGGATGGGGGATCTCTGGGTCACTATCTGCAACCACAGCAGGACCAAAGCTTTACAGCTTCCAATGGCACTGGAAGGTTAAAACCTTTCCTCCACCATGCTGAGCTGCAAGTGATTTGGCCTAGGAAGGGTGTCCCTTACCAGAAGTGGGTAAATGGGAGCACACAAATGGAGAGGATGAATGTTTAAAAGGGGTAGTAATGCTGCCTCCAAACATATGCCAACCTCACTGGCAAGGGGAGAATCAGCTTCCTGTACTGGCAGATTTACAACGCTCAGGGCATTTGCGTATCTTGCTCCAAAACATCTTGGTCCTGGAATATCTTGTGCTAAGCCCAGAGCCCTCACCTGGCATGCCCACTGATGTGGCATACTGCATGTCCTCCCACAGCACTGGCCAGTCACAGAATCACAGAATTAACCAGGTTGGAAGAGAGTCCAACCTATCACCTAACCCTTCTAATTAATTAAACCATGGCACTAAGTGCCTCAGCCAGCCTCCCAGTCCTGAGACACGTTGAATGCCAGCACTGCTTCAGCATTATGCTGCTTGCCTGAGGTGTGCTGGTTTTATACATGACCCAACACTTTATGACTGCAAATGTTTTAATATCCATGCAATGCCCCCCACCCTCTTCTCCTATGTGGAGATAAGTCTCCACTTGCCACACCATGTTCTTGGAAGAACAGGCAGAATGGAATGAAAGGTTTCCAACCAGCTCAGTGGAGGTGAAAAATGTTGCCTAAAGATAGAAGAAAAAAGATTGTCAAGTGAGATTTAGAGATGCTCTGGCCAGGTGAGGAATGTTTGCATCTGATTCCAATGGTACATTTGATTCTAATGCTACCTGGGAAGATATCTTTCTCTGCAGAAATGTTCATGTAGAAAAATGCCCCCTCTAATTTCAGACTCTCTAGAGTGTAATAACTCCTTACACTAACTATGAGCTTTAAATGGGTCCAAATTTTCCCAATCCAGGCAGCTTGTTCGTGTTTCTCCTAGGGGCTTCTCTTCTATGACTCAGCCCTATATGAATGGCTAGAAATGAGCATCAAACTTAAACTAACAAAGTGGGTGCCAAGCTTTAAGTTTCTTTTTATTCCACCCCCCCTCCTCCCCCCAGGATAACATTTTTGCCAGAGTCTCAGGTAATTAAAAGGTGTCAGCTTTTAGAATGAATATCCTTGACAGTAATATGATATAATTCAGACTCGAACAATATGTTCAGTTTGTTCCCTGGACCATAATACAGTGCTGTAACAATGCAGTGCTGTTTTCACTAAAGATCATCCTCAGGAAAGAGTGCCCTGGGTTAACAGAAATAGGACAAAAATCTTCCCATGATCAGTGACAGCTCTGACTGCATTTATCAGATCAAGTCAGATTAAGTGTCTGTGTAAAAGTATAGTGCTAGGAGTAAGAAGACCCCAGTTCAGATCTATGATCAAGAACTCATTGCTTTTTTTTTTGCCATAAACAGTTTGAGCAATGTTTTGCTTGTTTGAAAAGCAAAGGACTACTTCCTTCCATGCTGCAGCTATTATCCTGTATTATCCATGTTTACTATTAGCCTGTGGAAGAACTAATCAACTTTTGCTTTCTTAACTGGGACACAAAATTGCCTCCAAAACCCAAAGCAGAATCAAATTCAATATCTTTTAAGTCTGCCTTTCACTCACCTTGGACACAGCTCTGTAAAACCAAACCTGAGCTTGCAAAGTTCCCTTGGGACATTGGAGCTGAAGCACTTGAAGAAAAGTTGAAGGGGGGGTGAGCTTCTAATAGCTAGAAGAAATCATGGAATTAATATCTATAACCAGGCAAGAGTTAAGGTGGGTTTATACTTTGTTGTTTTGAAAAATTTACTAAAAATATCAAGGCTAAGGTACATTTGAAGGCTAAGGTACATTTCAGGTGTCCAAATCTGTGCTTTTCTCTAGATGAACACCTTAGCAGTCTTACTGGTGGTGATGATTTGCCCCATCATGTTTCATAGCAAGGTGGATCCTTCTATTTCTCATCTGACCTCAGCCTAGATTAAAGCTGCACCAAAGACCAGGGCGTTTGACCTGGGATTATTGGTTTAGCTCTCTTGTGGGATCAGTGCCAAAATCCCCAGCAAGAATCTGGATAATCAGCCAAATCCACCAGCTCTGTTCACCTTAAAAGCTGGTCAAATGTGTTGGTTTAAATTAGAATGGAATTTGTGATTAATGACAAAGCCTGAGAGAGACCAGTGGATTTCATCAGAGGTTTTGAGCCAGCCCTAACTTTCTCACAGCAGCTCTGCTCCCATGTTTTCAGGCAGTTGCTTTCACCAGAGCAGAGCACATCCAACTCCGAGCATCAGTGAGAGAAAGGTCCCAGGAATGCATTTCTGCCACAGAGCAGAAGTTGCTAGGAAACCAAACAAGCAATAAGTTTATCTTCAAAGCCTGGAACCTTGGAAACTGGAATTATCTGTGAGGAATACCCTTCAGTGAGAACCTTTGGATCTCATCATTCCTGGCAGGAAAACATTCCAGGTTGTTATGAGGTGGTGGTATCTACCCACTGCCTCTGAAGGGACCACATTTCCAACAGCATTGTGGTGGAAAAAAAAAATGTTGAGCAGAATTACTTTTCAAACATGGGGGGGTGGGAGGGGGAAGAGCAAAAAGGCCTTCTTATCTCAGAGAGGTTTTAAGCAGCAGTGAAACAGGAAGGTATGTGGTCACACCAGTTGTTGGTTAGGTCAGAAGCATAAGGCCATGCCTCACTAGGGAGCTGAAGGCAGATCATTACCTCTGAGCCTATACATAGCTCTCAGCTGAGTTCTCAATTTAAAAAGCAATTATAAAGATCATCAACTTTCTAAGCCCTCGAAGGTTTAATTAACATAACATAAATACCATAAAAGGCAAGTAGCATTGATAGATGACAGCCTGTTCTGTAGTCCTCTTCTTCTGCCACACCAGTGGCAATTTCAATCAACCTCATGCCTATGGTGTGAGATGTCCCTGTCTCTTGATGGCTTTAGTACCACAAGAGTGTGTAAGCAGAGGTATCTCAGGTTCCAGATCCAAGGTCATCTCATTGCTCACCCTCTTGAAAACCAAGGACAGTGAAACACACCAGCTCAGGTCTGTGATCAGTACTTGAAAAGCATCTTTAGAGGATTAGTACTTCTGGGATTTTTCTCCATCACTCCAGCAATACTGCTATATGGCTTCAAGCTTGAGGTGGTTGGAAAGGTCATCCCATGTGAACAAATTCCACCTTCAGCCAGACATCTGCATTTTGAGTTAAGCAAAATTGGAGGCACCCAGCTAATTACAGTACTTGGAAATATTAAAGTTAATTCCTCTGCAGCCTGCAACAGTGTCCTAAAAACAAACAGTCCAAAATATAATTTCTAGAGGAACGGAGTGGCAAAAAACTCCAATAGAGTCTTGGAATTAAGAGATGAACACACAGAATCACCATGGCTGGGTAGGACCTCAAAGATCATCAAGTCCAACAATTACCTAACTCTAGCACTACTACACCATATCCTTGAGCACCATATCTAGATAGCTTTTAAATACATCCAACCAAAGTACTTAGAAACTTAATTCCTAATCATTTTCCTCAGATTTTTGTGCCAACCTCTCTTGCATGATTGTCTTAAAAAATCAGACACATCATTTTACACAGGCAGCTGTTTGTGTCTCTTGTTGCCCTACACTGGAAAGAAGCAGCACTGCAGATATGTGCTATATGCTGTGTTCTGGCAGCCAGCAGTGATGATTCCTTTGCTGGACTGACAGACGAAGTGGTGGAAACCCCATCCCTGGAGGTCTTTAAGGCCAAGCTGGATGGGGATCTGAGCAACCTGATCTGGTGTGAGGTGTCCCTGCCTATGGCAGTGGGGTTGGAACTGGATGATCCTTGAGGTCCCTTCCAGCCCTGACAATTCTATGATTCTATGCTTTTTAGGATGGACAGTTCCAAGTTCTGTTTCTGCAGTGCATGTCAAGCTGTGAGTGATCCTGTTGTGCAATGTCACAGTGAACCAAATGTTCCCTGATGACCATGGGTTTGTACAAAATTCTGAAGAGAATGAAAGATACAGAAAACATCTGTGTATTGAATGTCTGTTCTTGTGCTTCTCCATAAAAAGTCAGTATTCAGGGTATATCTGAGCATCCTTGGGTTTGCTTGATGATGAAGTCCAGGTCTGTGCACTTGCACTGTTTGAATTTTGTTCCTGGGACAAGAGAGGGATAAACTCTTGCCTGGTGCAGAAGTGCACCTGTAGGTCTCTTGGGTATCTCATACCTCCAGGACAGCCAACCTCACTTCACCTTCCTCCTTTCGCTCACTCTGCAAGTAGAAGCACTTGCAAACGTACAATTAAGAGATAATGTCAGTGAGATAGAGTGGAATTGCTGGATAATGGCCTCTTGCCTCTACACAACTCCCATGCCAAAGCAGCGACATGAATTTCCCAAGCGGAAGATGCAGCTTTGGCCCTGCGATAACACAGTCTTACAGTTACCTCCATGATGGGCTGGGTCAGTGGGTGACATGCCTGAGTGTGTTTCATTTCAGCTGCGACCTGCTGGAGCAGTTGTTCATCGCTGAGCAGTTTGCATGCCTCTTGGCTTAGAGCACACAGATCTGCCCAAGCTGCTGAAACACGATTCAGTCCCTGGCTGTGACACAAGCCTCCTATTTCCCCTTGTGCGTGGCTGGCAGCCTTGCATGGGAACAGCTGTGCATGGAGGTGGCACGAGCAGACCTGAGACTGGACAGAGAAAGCTGCACTTTTACTCCAGGCAACAGGTTAAGAAACTTTGTTCTCCACCTTTCGCAATCCAAGTTCGACCACTTGTGCTTCCATATCATCTCTATCTGGGACAGAGAGAATAATGTATGTCCATCTGGGATGCAGAGGAGAATGTTCTTGATGTGAAGGAGGTTCTTGCTGTGACCATTTTTGGCAATGTCAGAAGAAAAAGCAAGAATGGATTGGCCAGTGGAAGACAACCATCTGCTTTCTCCTACGTCTGAACAGATATTCCCTGGCTAAGAAGCTGTGCCAGGGCAAGACAATCACCTTCCTCTCTTCCCTGGTGCTACCACTCCACCCCCCACAGAAGTCACACCATAGGCAGGTGTACTGAGCACTCATCTGCTTTAGGCAAAGCTTCCCAACCAGGAAAAGAGCTCTTTTTTTTCTGAAGCTGATTAAGGAGGTGACAAGATGGAGAGATGGGATGGTGAATCCCAGGTGGCAGGCCATGAAACTGGTGGAATCACAGCCAGGCCCAGGAAATGCCTGTCTGCAATGTCCTCAGGGATCAGAGGGAACATACCTGGCTGGGGTGGATAGGTAGTCTAGAGGAAGGTTCTTGTTGTTCATATAAATTCCTGGCTCAAATCCAAGGGTATTACAAAAACAAGACCTGTAACATAAACCTCCCAGTGGTTTTCTGTGCTCTTTTGCCTCACTGAAATGGGATAGGCCTTATCCCTTTAAGGAAACTGTCCAAAATTTGTTTCCTGAGAACACCTCCCCCCTCCTCCTTCCATTGCCTAATTGCTACATAAAGCTAAAAATAAATACACTGCTTTCCACAGAACTGCCTGTGCACAGGAGACAGGCTGCAGCAGGGTCTTGCTGTGGAGTGCAGCCTTTGAGGGCACTTCCACACCAAAGAAAACAGAGCTTGCAGATAAGGGCTATTGACTGGTAAGGCAAACCTCTTAGCTGACTGCTTCTTACATCCAAAACATGGCTTCTTCATGCCTACTTAGTCTTTGTATGATGTCTCAGGACTCCCCTAGCAGTTAATTCTGTGCTTCTCACTCAGGAACCTGAGAGCAAACTGCTCAGCTCAACTTCTGCCTGCAAACAGGGGTTGGGATCAGTGTGTTTCACCAAGACCTGGTGGGATTTCTTCCATGGGGATCCAGAATGCTTTTGTGATCCTGGTGACAGGGTCTTGTGACATATCATGGCCATAATTAATGTGGTGCCTGTGTTTCCACCTGGAGTTCAGGCTAAAGTAGGTGAATAAATAACCGAACACTGTTAAAAATACTCATCTCAACTCCAGTTCCTGCATCTGCTTCTGACAGAGAAATGTGCAGCCACCTGGCCAATTTTCAGGAGTTTGGTCCCTGTTCTACTCCACAGGAAACAACTTGTTCACATTTTATGGGCTGTGTCAAAACGTGGGGCAAAGGAAGGAAAGGGAAATCCCTGGCAGCCCGAAGACCTTCCTGCTTTCAGGCAATTCGTGGACAGCTATCTGGTTCTATCCTGAACGTGGGAGTAATTCCAGCAAAGTTAGCAGAAACTTTGCATAAGGGTTAAAAGGAAGGATTTCAGCTTCTCAAGAAAACTCTCTCACTAAAGCTGCCTAGAAATTCAAATACCAGATTGATAAGGTCAGGAAAAACCAATCTTGGCTGCTTATCTAAAGGCTAATCACTGATCTTTCATGCTGGTTGTGTGCAGTATCTGCATCTTGATAAGAAATAATCCTGTCATCAGCTTCTGCAGAGAGAGGGCAGAAGGAGGAGTTAGCAAGAAATCTGGTGCCCTTCTCCCAGTGAGAGATTCTTGGGAAGTGCTGGCTTGTCTTACTGAGCATTGTGGATTTTCATTGACTTCAGTGTATTTTAAGCCAAGGGGGAAATCCAGAGGAAGGAGAATGTGTTGGGATGAAATATGGTGAGAGCCCCAAGAATTATGACAGTGAGAAGCGTGGCCTCATTTTCACTGGAAGGCTAACTGGGACAAAAGGTGCCACACCAGGCTCTGTGGTGTCTTACACGGCTCAGTGATTTTTAAACAAATGATAGAATCTTGAATCCTTGCTTGGATGTGCTGCCTGCGTGCTGTTATTTTCCAGCAAACAGGGCTAAGGTCCTTCTGTCTAAGCCCTGCCTGGCCCTTCACATTCAGAGACCTTCTGAGAAATGCAGAATCTGACTCAGACCATGAACAGTCAGGTCCAAAGACCTTTGACATGACACCCACTGACTCCAGAAAACCTTGCACAGCCTGGCTGAGATTCATTCCAATGAATGTTAGACAAGTGAAAATAAGCTGCTTAAATCAGAACTAGCCTCCCTTGGGTTCCCTTTATAGCCCGTGGAGAGGAGTCAGACACTGCCAGAGAGCAGTTCCTCTGACCTATTTTAGAATGAGATGAGTCACTCCCTGAAAGAACCTGTTTTTCCCCAGGGACCATAAGGGATGTCCACGATGGCTAGCTCAGACTTGTGTGCCTGAATTTAGGACAAATCCTGCTTCACCTGTCTGCTTGTGCAGGGCTGTGCCCTACTGATTATTCCTGCTAGTGCGGGGCGGGTTGCATCGCTGTGAGAGTGGATGTTCTCCTCCATTCCTACAGTACCACGACCAGACATCACATTCCTGGGCTTGTCTGATAACTATTCTGATCACAGTGCTAGCGGCTGCCAGGGTCAGGCTGGTCTTCCAATGTAGCTAAAACTGTCACGTTTTGTGCAAACAGAGTTAGAAATGGGATCTGGAAAGCAGCGTAAATCAGGGGCAGTGTTGTGTTGTAGGGTGAGCCCTCTGTGCCCAAAGGATTTGCAGTGGGACACTAAAAGCAAGTAACAGACAAACTCATTATCTGCGTGTACACAGCAAATGGTGTGAAAAGAGCTGCTCCTCCTCGGCCCTCCTGTGTGCTGCTTACTGCCTTCCGTGGCTCCAGTCAAACTAATTTATTCTAGCACAAGTGAAAGCAGTATCTGGTCTGGGAATGGTAAAGAGAAAGGATGGGAAGGTCAGGGAGACTCCCGCCATAAAGGCAACTTCCTTTAGTATTCTTGTATCTAGCGTTAGTTCTAGGAAATAAAACACATTCAACACATCTGCTCTTAGTTATTTGTACAGGTCCAAATTTGCTAAATCATTTGTTGAAAGCTAGACGCTGAGGTTGTCAACAAACGTCTTCTGGAGTCATCTGTGCTGATGAAGATGTTCTCAACCTGCTCTTTCCACTCCTGCTGTACTCCATACAGAACCTCTTACCTCAAATCTGCTGCTGAGTTGCTCCAGAGTCTGGTCCCTAACCAGTTCCAGCTCAAAAGAGCTCCTTGAGCATGCTAGTCCTCTGGAAAAAGCCCTTTCCCATAGTTTCAGCAGCTGGGTGCATGCTGGAAGATATTCTGTGTTCCTACAGATGCTGCTGTTTCAGCTAGTCTCCAGCTTTCCTTCCAACTTGAGGCAGTGCACCTCTGGCAATGTGGATGGCTAGAAGCTTCTCTCATTCTTGAGCATCTGGACTTGTGGTTAACTGGTCGACCTACAGAGAAAAACTTTAGCCAGTGCTGATGCTGAGGGCCTTGAGACACATTTGTTAAGCAGGCATGGAGCCCTTGCAGCCTGGCAATCCCAACTCTGGACGTCTGGCCACTGTGGGAGCAATGTCATGGTGTTGCAGGGAAGCAAGAATCTCCTGGCATCCCCAACCTTTGCAAAGGAGAAGGTTCCCCATTATGCTCCCAGGTTACAGACTTCCATGGGTGTTGTTGGGGCTGCAGTCTGAGGAATAGGAAAGGTCAAGGCAGCTCAGGCTGTGGGTGAAGCTTCAGCTCCTGCACAGAACTTACGGCATATTAATTTCAGCTGACTTCTAGCATGCATATGGAGCAGCTGGGCTGGTAAAAAGCATTCCTTCCATCACTCAAGGTCTATCTCAGTCCCTTGCTGTCACTACAACATTCAACTATAATTTGCTTCCTCTTTCCAGCAGCAGAAATGGTCAAAAAATTTAAAATAATATACAGCTTAGACCTGAGACAGCCGTAAGGTGTCAGAAATGGTCTGAAGGTGTTAAGGCAGTGCAAGATAAAGCTGCTTTCATCAACTTTCACCAATGCTTCTGAGCTCATGTATGAGTTGGAGGTGATATGAGAGCACATACAAGCTCAGTTCTCTTGTGGCTGAGTGATGCACATGCCTGAACTCAAGCCAGTCACAATTTTTGGAGGTCTCTCAAAAAAGCCCACTTCAGCCACATGCTTTAATTTCCCGCTCCAAATGTCCCTTTGAAGCTTGTCCATGGAGAATAGCCTTTACTAACATCTAGACAAGCTTCGACTTTCCTCCCTGGACCACTCACACCTCTAAAATCTAAATCTTTCCAATTGCTAATTAGCACAATCTTTGGCAACTCCACTGAGCAGAAGCCTCCAGCCCTCCCACACACTCCTATTTCTGTGACACTGGCATAAGGAGCAACTTGTTTGACACCCATAAATTTTACCTCATGGTAAAACCATGTGAGAGCACGGAGAAGAAATTCCCTGCATCTTCAGGTACAATTTTCCCTCTGGAAAATACAAGGAAAAAAGAAAAATTACTAAAAGATTAACCACCTCTCTTTTAGGAAATACAAGGTATGGTGACATGGATTAGGGTTCCTCTTCAAAAAGGGGCTAATTGGTTTGTATAAGCTCTGTCAGCATCGCTGGAAGAAATCCCTGCAGTATATTGCTTCTCTGGCTCCTCCCTTACAATTCCTATTCAAGTCTGCAGCAAGTGGAACTGCAAATTGCAGCCATTTCCATGAGCGCCTCACCTCTTCCCCTGAGTCTGTTAGCAAAAGAGGAGAAATCAAATGCTCTGCGCTTTCCTTCAGTGGCTCTTAGCACATGTTTTGGCTCTAATCTGGAACAAAATGCTTTCTAAGCAGCGTCCGATGTGGCTGGTTATCTGCTGGCTGCTCTGCGGCTTTATGGCCCGGTGCATTTAGATAACGGGGACCATTAGATGCTAATGGAAGGCAGGTTGCTTGAGACAGGGGCTGAAATGTGGCTTAAGCACCTCTGTAGGAAGTGAACCTTTGCTGGTGTTACTTTCTGTGCATCCTGATGCTGGGAGTTAATTGTAGCGTGCACGCTAAAATGGAGAAAGAGTTTGGGAGGCTGAAAATGGAGAAGACAAAGCATGGCATCAGGGTAACAGTGGCAAATAGCCTCCCATGTCATCTTGCTCCCCAGAGCAAATGGGACAGGATGGGATGGAGCTGGAAGAAGTGCCATGTGCCTTCAGGCTCCCAGTGAAGCTATGCTCCAAGGACTGGAAACTACCTGCACTCCCTCAGCTGGGGATTCCCACAGGAAGGGGTTGCCGTGGGCAGGGGCTGTGCCAGCATGGCACAGTGGTGAGTTTTACCTCCTCTTGGCCAGCTGCAAGAAGAGGAAGGAAGCAGAGCTGGGACCCGGAGGAGCAAATTATGGCTATGACAGATGAGCTTTGGCAGGAACAGCCATGGCAGCTTCCATCTCTGTTGGCAGAAAAGCAAGTCTCCTGTAGCTCATCTGCTTCAGGCTACACTCAACCCACTGCCAGTGTGGGCACCAATGGCATGACCATGTTTTCCAACCACCCCTGGGCTGGTGGGGCAGAGGGGCAAGGCAAAACACCTGCAGACCCAGTCTGCCAAACCTTTTTATTTTAGGCTGACAGCTCTCTGCATAGAATCATAGAATGGTTTAGGTTGGAAGGGACCCCAAAGATCATCCAGTTTCAGCCCCCCGCCATAGGCAGGGACACTTCCCACTAGAACAGGTCACTCAAGGCCTCATCCAACCTGGCCTTGAACACTTTCAGGGAGGGAGCAGCCACAGCCTCCCTGGGCTACCCATTCCAGTATCTCACCACACTCACTGTAAACAATTTCCTCCTAACATCCCATTTAAATCTTCCCTCTTCCAGTTTAAACCCATTACTTCTCATCCTGTCATTACAAGACCTTGTGAATAGTCCCTCCTCAGCCTTCCTGTAGGNCGTTAGCAGAGCTGCTGCAGCCCTCTGAGCATCTTCATGGCCCTCCTCTGGACTTGTTCCAACAGTTCCATGTCCTTCTTGTGTTGAGGGCTCCAGAACTGCACACACTACTGCAGGTGGGGTCTGAGGAGAGCAGAGTAAAGGGGCAGAATCCCCTCCCTTGCCCTGTTGGCCACACTGCTCTTGATGCTCTTGATGCTGCAGTGGTAACTTTACTGTGGTCACTTTCAAGCCAAAGTGATCCAAGAGTTGGAGTCAGCCAATCCTAAAGGCCTTTTAAATCTCTTCTGCAAGGAACTGACATTTCAGTGAGTTTAATGCCTTTTTATGCCAATTTTACATTACATGTGCAGTGTCAACTGGATGTGGGGAAGACCCAGGCCTTGTGAAATGACTTTTTGTGATATGAGGGGGCAATTTTAGTTCACCCAAACACTGCCCTCCTGCCAAAGGGAGCAGAAATGGACGTCTCTGTGTGACAATGGCAGACTGCTTTCACAATTGCTGGATGTGTTCATCCCCCCTGCATTTTTTCCTTCTCACTTCATAGCACTAGCCCCAGTTTCCTTTTGGAAACCACTTTTGCTTTTTGGTTTATCTGGGTGGAAGAATCAGGCTCGGTTGTACATTGCTGTCCCTGACTCTGCTGTGATCAAATGACAGTAATACTTTGAGCCAAATTTAGAAAAAAGAAAAATAATAAAAATTCACACATGAGTAGGCTGGGGACAAAATGTTTAAATATCTGTGCAATGCCCGGGTGCTTTCTAGTCTTCACTTCCTGTGCCATTCTTAGCCTGAGTGGAGCAGGAAAGCCCAAGCTCACATTCCTGTTTATTTGTGTGGTGATCTCGTAGCCAAACCACCGCCCCCCACTCCATTTCTACAGGCTTTTTTTTTTTCTTATTGAGGTGTAAGTAGCTTATTCTTGCATGTCCTATGCAATGTCCAGATGGCAGCTAGAGAGGGCAGCCCCATCAGACACCTACCAGCTGTCGCCTATAGCCTCCACACCCACCAACCCCAAAACAGCCTTTTGTTGCCTGCAATTCTTTAGTTTAAGCTAAAAAAAAGGTTTGATTTTAATTATTTTTTTTAAAGAAAAATGAAGTCTTGATCAGAACTTCAGGATTGTCACTAGTTTAAAGAAGAAGCTGGACAGCCAGCGACTATGGCTATAAGTAATTAGGGGCTTACAGCTCTTTCTTTCTCCTTTCTCTCTTTGCATAGGATAGGACAGGGCTTTTCCTCTACTGCACCCAGTGTCCTCTTTCCCTAGTTCTCGCTAGACAGTTATTTCTGTTAATGCTTCAAAAAGACATGAGAAAGAAGATTTAAGGAAAGAAAAAAAAAAAAAAAAGTCACTTCTGAGACTACAAAAGCACAAGGAGTACCAAAGAAACTCATGGGCAAAAGTAGAGTTTTGCCCTTTATTTTACATATACTTACTTGTCTTACTGTAAAATATCTACCTCAGATTTTCTATAACCACTCTAAAGAGGGTGGTCATGAGCTCCACTATCAGGCTAATAAAGTGCAGTGGAGTCAACAGACCTGTCTCTGTTGACTTTAAGCTTTGGATCATGCAACAGAGGGTTAAAAAAAAGTCCCTTATGAAAATAACAAAGTTGCTGGGGTCAATGTGTTGATGCCAGAGATCTTTCAGGATTCATGGAATTCAGAGGAATAAAAAACTTCTTAAACTCCTAGCCGTGCTCTCTTTGATTCATTGTAATCCCTGTAAATTTAAGGCAAAGTCAGATGAGCTATTTAAACCAGGATGATTGTGCCCCGTCTGGACCCTCACCCTCACTCCAGGCTGTGTGTAGGCAAGAGGAGTGTGCTGCAGATCCAGAGAAACTTTTAAAGCTGACTCTGATTTCTAAAATGTTTTGTCTTGGGTTCTCCTATGTCATTGCTCATACACCTTCATTCATAGGGGGAAAAAGGAGGCTCTGCTTATCTCTGCCTTCACACTGGAAAGGCTGACTGGACATCCACACTGCTGGAGGCTGCCAGGTGGGGACCAGGGCAAGATGCTGAGTCTCGGAGATGCCAACACTGCCTCTCATCAGCATCCTCTGTCAGTCACATTTTGTGTCTCCCCATGAGCTTGCTGTGTTTTGTGAGGGCTGTTTTTAAGCATCTGCTCCTCCTCATGCCTTTAGAACTATGGTGTTTAGTTCAAGGCAGTGGATTCTTTACAACAATGATGAGGGTCAAGACAGCAACAAGCCCCATAGGACTCCAGCTAAAGGCATCTGCTCCTCTTGTGCTGGGAGGCTGCAGTCTCCACTGGAGCCACGGGCAGATCTAAGGGAACCAGGCACCAGTCCTCACTGTTATTGTAAAGCAGCTTTATCAGGAGGGTTATATGATAAGGGAAATTATTAGCTAGCTGCCATGTTAAGTGGTTGGGAGTGAGTGAATGCACAAGACCTGAGTGGTCCTGGCAGAAAGAGAGATCAGTGCTATCCCGCAGAAACACAAACCTGAAAGCCCTAGGGGATATTAATAGAAACTGCAAAATCTGCAGCCCCAGAAACCCTGCTGCTCTCCCGGAGTAATTAGCTAAATGTGAAGTGCTGTTTGCCTGAAAGCTGGAAATAGCAGCGCTGAGAGAAAGGAAAGGCATGGGTCGGCTTATCCAAGCAGGCGTTGCTAGCTGGTGTTCGGCGATTAGAATGCTTTGTCTGGAAATGCCCCTGAGTGTTAACTACTCCACTGCTGAGAGATGCCCTCCGTATCACTGCCAAATGTCTGACTCTGGTCTGTTGGGACCTGCCTTCTCCATCCAGGTGCCTCCTTCATTCAAGTGGTGGCAATAAAGCAGCCAAACTGGTTTTAATGCTGTGTTTCATTCCCAAGCCTGTCACGTTGGCTTTGTTTGGATGATAATCGGATAAAAATAGCATCCAGCTTTTCCCTCCTGACACCTCCAAAAACTGCACAGAGGTCCCATTAAATCGATCTAACATGACTGGGGGTGAGCATGGGAGAGGTGTGAGATGGTGACCTTAATCTATAGGTTCCTTCTTCCTGGGCTGAGCAAGATTAATTTGTCTCATGGTGTCACTAACAGTGGTGGAGTGTTGCAATATTGGTATCATAGAGAAAGCAGTTTTGGCTATGAGGCCATTTTCTTTATCTGATTCATGCTTCCAGCCCTCAAGGAAGGACAGAGTCACCTTTATGCCTGACATAAGGCTTGCAGAGAGAGTTAGGTAAATTTAGGTGAGGACATGGAGGGAGCTATTGCAGCACTCAATGTGGCATCTGAGATCAGAGATGAAGCATCAGGACAGCATCCTTGGGCCTGAGCAGCTCTATTGCATATGGTTGTATGACGTCCTTGAATAAAACCTGCTTTATGTCTCATTGCATGGGGGTTCCTAAATCAACTGGGAAGCACAGGCAGAGCAGCACAGTAGGAGCAGTAAAAGTCTGGCTGCACTGAGGTGACACAGTGGATGGATGTGTGGGAAGCTACTCTAGGCATCTCTGACTCACACTTATGTTCTTGGAAATTGTCAGAGATCAACCCCACTCAAGATGTCCTCAGCAGGAGCATGAAAATGGTTTGTGGCCTTACTCAAGAGGCAGCCTGAGCGTCAGACCTCATTACCTGGAAACTGAACATCTGAAGGCCATAGGCAGCAGAATTCACAGGTGTAGGAGTTTGCCTCCTTGGGCATTCCTTCCAGCAAACTGCTTTGCCAGAGCATTTCCAGGAGAGGCAAATGTAAACAGGCTGTGCAAGTGCAGCCAGATTAGCTTTTTTTTTTTTTTTTTTNCCTGCCTTCAGACATACATTGGGAGACATTTGTTAGACCAGAGCCACAGGCTGCTGCATCTCTACTGAAGACATCCTTTCCCAGCTTGCAAGCCAACCCAAGCCATTTGCTGAAAGAGGACCTGCTCTTGTTACTTTCTTCTCAATTCTCAAAACAAAACAAGGAAATGACATCTGGGTTTAAGGCCTGATTTCCAAGAATACAGAAGGCTGTGCTGCCATCCAGCATGATCTGGACAGGCTGGGAAGTTGGGCAAAGAATAACCTTATGAAGTTTAACAAGGACAAATCTAGCGTATTGTACCTAGGAAGGACTAGCCCCATTGACCTGCACAGCTTAGGGAAGCAGCTCTGTTGAAATAGACTTGAGAGTGCTGGTGGACAACAGGATGGCCATGAGAGAGCAATGAGAACTTCTGGCCAAGAAGGGCAATGGCATCAAGAAGGCCACATATAGACTCTTCTGATAGGCCTCAGAAGACTCTGTGACCTCACTGTGACCATTAGCATCTATTTTACACTGACTATAGTCCCTTGACTACTGTTTTTTTATTTTAATTGCCCATGTAGTGACCTGCTCTTCTACATGCCTGGCAGAACTTTATGACATGGCACTAACATGACTGCTGCCTTGAATCTTCTCTGGCCACTGTCAGGGTTTTCCTTTAGCTGGTTTAGCACCATTTCTTATCCCAGAAAGAAACAGCAACAGTGAAAAAAGCTGATCTGATTTTCTGGCAAAAGGCTGCTCTTGACAGCAGAGCTATCAGTCTGCAGTCCTCTCCCCAGTGCTCTGGCTTGAGGCTCAACTGAAGAAGCCACATGGGCTCCACCCACAGAGCCACAGAATTCCTGAAGCAACAGAATTTGTGCAGCCAGGTATGGAAAGTGCAGTCGCTTTACCTCCTGTAACTATCCTTCAGCCTTTCTTTCCTCTAATTTTCACAGCAGTCATACCAAAGCCACCAGCTAGCTGAAAAGCCAGGTAGTGTTTGATTGACATAATTTTTCCTTAGATTTGTGGACCTTCAAGAGGGTTGATTGAGTTTATTCCCAGGTAGGTAAACGCTGAGTTGAAAAGCCTCTTCTCTATGGTCATGGGCTCACAATCAGGACTCTACTGCTCCTGGAGAGGTCACAGCATCTGAGAGCTGGGCTGGAGGCCAAGTGGGCAAAGGTGAAGTCATAGCTGGAAACTTTCAAGCCTCCAAACAAGCAAAGCACTTGCATAAAACTTAGTTCAATGTGTTGCTGCTGTCTGTGTGCCGTGCGAGCACCAAGCATGTACCAGATAAAGGAGTGCTAACCTCTCCTCCCTGCCTCTCCTTGCACCTTCTCTGAATTATTGATGCCATTTTTTCCAGAAAGACAGAAAACTCTTCTTTAGTCATGGAGCCCTTTGCTTCATCTTCTTGCCTTCACACTCCTGAGCCAAAAACCACAAGGAAAAAAAAAAAATCTAAAAATCCTTCCACCTGGAATAAGGCTGACAAAAGAGGATCGTTAAACTTTGATGATTGCCCATTCAAATGGAGCTCTGTTGGACAGAGAGGTAGCTGCTGCTGAGGGCAAGCCAGTTTTTCAGGACTCAACTCAAAGAGGCTGTTGGCTAAATGTGGGAAAACTTGGCAAGGGATTTAGCTCCACTGAGGAGCCTGATCAGAAAGCCAACCTGACAAAGGGTTCTGGCACTTAGAGGAATCAAGGTCTCTCCAGCCACTTAAAAGGAAACTTGTGTAGAAGAAAGAACAAAGAGGCAGGAGATTTTTTTTTTTTTTTAGCACAGACATCCTTTGAATTGAAGAACCTGCACAGGAGGGGAAAAAAAAGCTTCCTTAGAGGAGGGGGAAGAAGAGAATGGTTTAGAAGAGAAAGCCTGTGTAGGAGGAGAAAGATATGGACATTTTTTTGGGTATATGAATAATGTCAGCAGAATGTAAGGGAAAAAAACCTGGAAGCTGAAGCAGGGAAGGGCCTGCAGATGTTGTATTATTTTGTCTCTGCAACTGTTTATTCCTTGTGCCACAGTGAAGAGCGATTGTGCTTTGAGCTCCTGCAAAGGACACACATTAGCATGGTCCCGCTGCAATATAACCTTAGGCGAGAGGAACAAGCTTGTGATGTCCACAAAGGTCGCATCTGTACCACAAAATCCCTTTTTGGGGACACAGGGGCAGAAAACACATTCAGAGAGGGTCTGGGGAACACCAGAAATTTGGGAAAACTGCAACCTGTTTCAGTGAAGAGGTCAGGCTAGGACACATTAGTTACCTGTAGATACGTGGCTCAGTGGAAACACACACTGGGTGGAAGCATGCACTGGAGCTGTGCCAGGTGGCAAGTCACACTGAGATGTAGTAGCAAGGCTTGCACTCTTCCCCACCAGCACCAAAAGCTCCACTACAGATGCATTAAAACAACAACAAAAAAGAAGTCCTTTTAAGAATCATAAAATAGAATGGTTTAAGTCGAAAGTGACCTCAAACATTGTCTAGTTCCAACTGCCCACCACAGGCATGAACACCTCCCACTAGAACCAACCTCATCCAACCTGGCCTTGAACACCTCCAGGGAAGGAGCAGTCACAACCTCCCTGGGCAACCTGTACCACTGTCTCACCACCCTCACTGTAAAGAATTTCCTCCTAACTCCCAGTTTAAACCCATTACTCCTCATCCTGTGAATAGTCCCTCCCCAGCCTTCCTTTAGGCCCCCTTCAGATACTGGAAGGCTGCTATAAGATCTCCTGGAAGCCTTCTCTTCTCCAGTCTGCAGAGCCCCAACTCTTGTAGCCTGTCTGATCAATTTATTCCATATTGAGAATAAGCAGCAAAACCTCTGGTCCCCTGTGAGAGATCCCAGTGCACCACTTCTCTGCGGCTGGTTAGTCAATGCTGACCACTAGCAGTGGTTGGAAATTTTCTTTTAAAGTCACTTTCTTTAAAAAAAAAAAAGAGGTTTTCAGACATGGTATTTAAAAAGAACCTGTCTATAGTCTGTAAACACTTGTTGCTGGAGAACAGACATTGGATGCCTCAAATCAAAACACGTCGATGCAGATGTATCCCTACCTGTGTGGGCATGCACATAGAGCAGTGCTTACACTGCGTGTAGCAGTGCGTGTGCATGTTTATATGTAGAGAGAGAGATGACTCCAAAACAAGTGGGCACACCAGCTTTGCTCTGAAAAGGGGGGAGGGGGAATTTTTCCACAGAAAATTTAGACAAAACCAAAATTCTTCTCTGCCACCAGCATTTCCCCAGGATGTCCCTTGGTTCCTCTTTGGTGTCATGATGTTTAACCAGACCTTGCTGCCTGGAAGGCTTGTGGTTGTGCCAGGCACTCACCCTGAAGACTCCCCTTGCCTTGGGGAACCCCAGCAGCACACAACCCCCTGCACCACAAAACCCTAGCGTGCTGCTGCTTGTCTGCTGAATTGCTTGGTGCAGGGCAATCACATCGAGAAGGTCGTAGTCAGTGGGTAAAACCAACAGTGGTTTGTCCATGAGGCTCTGCCTGTGGCTTGAGGAGGACCAAGGTCTGTGTACATTGAGCAGGAAGGTGGCCAAGGGCCATTTCTAGGTTTTACATTAATTTAGATTGCGAAGCGCTGGGGTAAAAACTGCACCTGTGAAGCCTAAATGTGATTATTATGGTATGAGTGCTCGAATTTCTACTTATTCACTTGACAAAAGGAAGGGGAAGGGGAAGGGAAGGAAAAAGTATTACAGTTGGAAGGAACCTACAACAGCAGCTAGTCCAACTGCCTGACCACTTCAGGGTTAGTGAGAAGTTAAAGCATGTTATTATGGGCATTGTTCAAACTGAGACTTGGGGGACTGACTACCTCTCCAGGAAGCCCGTTCCAATGTTTGACCACCCACTCAGTAAAGAGATGCTTCCTAATGTCCTGTCTGCACCTCTCCTGGTGCAGCTTTGAGCCATTCCCACACATCCTGTCACTGGATACCAGGGAGAAGAGCTCAGATGTCCCACTGCTCTTCTCTTTTACAGCAAGGAGAGTGGCCCCAAGCTGTGAACAAAAGAGCTGGGGTGGGAAGGGAATATTTAGTTCCTTTTTTTGTGTCCTGTTGCTTGCAAAGTTGTCCTCTGAAGAGCCCTGGCTTCTATTAGTGATCCTTGCCTGCAATGTGTGATCAGATACCGACCATATGAACACCACAGCTCTGTTGCCACCCAGAGCTGGCTTCAAGCCATCTTTAGATGTTTGTTGAGCAGAGCCTGCGTTGAGAAGCCTGTGGAGCCTGGCAAAGTACCTTACTGCATTGCACCAGGGTAGATAGGGACCTGGAGGGCAGGATGGAGAGGTGATGAGTACCATGGAGGGACCGATGAGAGGCCCTTGTTAACATACGACCATGTCCTTGGGAATGAACCTGAGCAACGTTAGCTTCACGCCCTCAACTTAAGGATGTGGGAGCCAGAGTTTTGGTTGAGGTTGTCAAACTACAAATGTCACCCAGAGAATATTGCAACCAGGCTTCCTTCCCAGCCCTGTACAGCTTGTATTTGGATTTACTTCTCTTTCTCCGTTCTTATTCCTATAACTCCCTGCAGCCCATCTGTCTGAGACTGCTCCGTGATTCAGGGCTATGGGAAAGAAAATGGGAAGAGGTGTTTTTTTGGGAGGAGGAGATAAATGGATATCAATGGCATGATACGAAGGTCAGCTGGAGGAAGGGAGAGGTCAGGACTGAGAGAGCATAGATCAGATAAAAGGTTAGATGGGGTGAAGAAAAAAAAATGACAGGAAATTCACATTTGTTACAGGAGAAAAGGAGGAAGTGAGGAAAGGGGACGAAATGGGTAAGGATACAATTAAATTAACAGCCAGAGAAAAAGTGAGGTGGAAGAAGGCAATTTTTTCCTTCCAAAATATTCAGATGGGCTTCACTGTGATGTTTCACCAACTGAAAGCAATTTTGGGAAATAGTTTCTGAGTGAAAAATAAATAATAATAATAATAATTTTTTTTTTAAAGAAATAGTTCACTTTTCTCTGAAGCATCTCTCATATTAAAAAATTATCTGAGCAATTTATGAAAACACTGGAGAGATCACTGCGGTCAGACAAAGTGCTTGTTTGGGCTGAAAGAAAGTTCGCTTGTTTGGGCTGAAAGTTATTTCATTGAAGTGCCCCTTCCTCTGTGGAAAATGTTAGTTTCTGGTTACCACACAGCAAATACATTTATTTTTTCCGGTCTGGCCACCCCTCACCCCTATCAGTCATTTGTGCAGTTCTGCTTTTCAGCAAATTTACACAGCTGACAGCCGGGGAAATGAATACCACAGATGGGTACGAGGAGGAAGTCCTGTTAAGCAAGAAAGGTGATCATTAGAGTCTGACTAGATCTATTGCCTGTAAATATTAGCAGAGCAGAAAACGTCTGCTTTACGTGAGCATGGCCGTGGAGAGGGAGGTGGCTTTGCCCTCTTGATGGTATCATTTCTAATCCAAGCTGCAGTCAGTTGGGTTTGAAAGAAAACAGCTTTCGGAGCTCTTTTCCAAGCCTCCTATGTGTGAATAACCACTCCAGCTCGCAGAGGAAGCTGGTGACAGATGGAGCAAGAGCTCAGCTCTTCTGGTGCGGTGGCCTGGGCTCCAACCACAAAACCACACTAGCTTTACCCATCAGCTAACCTGGCTTTGCCGTGCATGGGCAGTGTTCTCATCCCTGCCCCACCAGCGCTGAGCTGGCAGCCAGCCCTTGCCACCCCTGCATTTTGGCACTTTGCTGCAACACCAGGCAGAAACAGCTGAGACGTCTGCTGCCCCAGGACTAGGAGCTGGGGGAAAGGGAGGAAAAGTGGCTGGTACTGAGAGACTGCAGGTGCCTGTGGGCTGGATAATCCCACAATGGCCATTTTCACTGTTCAGAAAACACCAGAAAAATGCAATTTGTTGCAACAGCTTGGATTTAAAGCACGCTGCTAACACAGCTTGCAAAAGCACAGGTCCACAGTAATGTGTTTTTCCGTGAGGGTATTTGCACAGGTTCTCCTTGTTCTCAGACAAGGAGACCATGACAGCTGGAACAGCACTTTATTTTTGAGCAGAGCATCACCTTCTGCCTTCACACAAAGTGCCTGACTCCCAGCTGAACCAGGAAAAACAAACAGCACACAACAGCATTGTCACCACACAGAATACACAGGGGTTTGCCAAACTGGCTTCAATTTCAGTCTCTAGTTACAAACATACACAATTCTGAGGCTGGCAAAACATCTTTATTTGGTGTACCTGGGTGGGAAGAGGTTTTGATCATATTTTACCTGCTGTCATTCTGAAATATAATGGGGAGCAGAGTCATGGCAGCATGGGCTGAGTGATGCTGAGTAGTGTGTTTAGATTGGGATTTACTTAGGAGTGGATTTCTTTGCAGCCAAGTTTCTCTTCTCTGCGTTATCCTCAGCTTACAGAACCAGTTCACATCTGGTTCCTGATGGGTTTATGGAAGATCATGTGATTTCTCTTAACTCTCTTGCTCTTAGGGCTGCTCAGATATTCACATGCTGCACCCTCAGCACAGGCAGTTTTGTTTCTGCAGAAAAGCTTTCTCCAACTCCTTGGACAATCCTGTATTTTCCTAAAAGCTCTTCACAGTCCACAGCTTTACAGGATTTGATTAACTGGGATTTATTTTCAGCATGTTTAGGGCTCTTATGATTAAGAGCAGCCCCTATAAAAGCAAATGAAACCACTGTGTGTGGGTTTGTTTCTTGCCTTGGAAATCTGGGGACTTGCCTCCTGAATTTGTATTAACAGGACCTCATGTGTTGGAAGCTGTGCTTGAGCCATGATTTTGCAGGGTGCAGAGGGTTGCTGTGGCCAGATGGTCCAAATAGTGAGGTCAGTAGGAGAACAACTGCCAGCAACAGGTGCTGCCATCCTATGGGGTGCCCAGAACCCACCACCACCCTGGCCCTGGCAGGGGAGCAGAAGGAGAAGGTTATAGGAAATGGTTTTCCCTAGGGTTACTCATCCAGCTGTGATTGGATTTGCATGTACATGTGTGTCTGCAGCACATGCACAGAGCATCCTTCCAGTATCCCCATGAGGCCTTGGCTGCACAAACAAATACAGAGGAGCTCAGAAGGGATGAAAGTCCTGAGCACCTGAGGCCTTGGGGCTGCTCCTGCTGCACACCAGGCAGTCTGTACCTGAACCTTGTTTTACTGCACTTAAAAGCATGGATGAAAACACCCTCAAACCTCATCTTTTTTTTCCTGCAAACAACTCCTGGTACATGGGCATTTGCAACTCTTATTTATACCTTAGAGAGAAAGCAGCTACAGGGCACGGTAAAGTTTTTTTTGCTTGCTTTTTTGTGATGTGCCCTGGATTAGATGCACAAAAGTGATGCTGTGAACAGTGCAGGCAGAGTTATAGTCATAGAATCACAGACTCACCTGGAAAAGACCTTAAAATCATTGAGTCAAATCGTAACTTAACACCTCTCTGTACACAACTACTAGACCCAAAGCACCTCATCCAAATGTCATTTAAACACCTGCAGGGGTAGTGACTACCATTTTCTTGGGCAGCTTGTTTCAGTGCCTGATGACCCTTTTGGTGAACAATTTTTTCTAATAACTCATCTAAACCTTTCTTGGTGCAACTTGTGGCCTCCTATCCTATCACAGGTGGAAGATACTGGTCCTCACCTGGCTACAACCTCCAGGTAGTTATAGTTATGAGGTCTCCCCTCAGCCTCCTCTTCTCCAGGCTGAACAACCCCAGCTCCCTCAGTCACTCCTCATAAGACCTATGTTCAAGACCATTCACCAGCTTTGCTGCCCTTCTTTAGTCTTCCTGCTGAACGCACAACTCATGTTAATCAAGACACGAAATATTTGTGCCAGAATAGTTTATTTTGTTCTAGGAACAGCTCCAGATTATGCCTGCCAAAGCTCTCCTCGGATGGCAAAGCCTGCACCTTCCCTGGAGGGACAGTGTTGTTCTGCGTCTCCCACTGAACTCTTTCAAGTGCACATGAGCCCTTGAGGTGAGTTTATTATCCCGACATAAAACCCCATACTATGGAGTGGTGTCCTCCGGGCTGCTTGGTAAGCATATCCTCCTGCCAACACAGCCTCCAGGCAGTAGTCTGTGGTTCCAGCTCCTTCTAGCTGCCTTGATTGTGGAGTCCCAGGTTGGAGCAGGGAATGGTAATGGGTGCTGAAATGAGTATGGTGTTACAGGTGGGAATCAGGGTTTAAAAATCAAACATGTTGCCTCCCCAGCCAGCGCCTTCTGTGTGAGGGAAAAGCAGCTTGTAGCAGGCAGGTGGGACAAGCATTTTCTCTCCCCTTATGAAGTCCTGAAGGCTGAAGCACATACAAGTTGGAGGTCTTCTTGTCCAGGTCAAGGTTTATGGTTTGCACATACCAGAGCTGCTATAGGGGAAAGGCAGGGAGTGTGCTGAGGTGCCCCTGGAGGGGTGTCCAAACCATGCTGTAACTCCAGCCATAGCCAAGCTTTATTTCTCAAGTGGACACATCCACAGTGCCACTGCTAGGATGGTAGCTGTACCCTGGGATGCACCTGCAGCCGCTGAGCAATTTGGGAAGATCAGCAGTTCCAACTGCATTTGAGGTTCAGCCTTTTCTCAGATATCAGGGAAAAAAATGCAGCAACTTTCCCCAGATGCTGGCAGGAATAAGGCTGAACCCAGAAACTCAGTTCTCAGAGCACTGCATCGCTTACCTTCTCTCCATCACAAGAAGACTTTATAGGTGCTTAGCACCAGCAGATCCAAATTATATTGTGTCACCATTCCCCCAAGCACCCCACCCTACAAATCTCCCAAAGCAGAACTTTTCTTCTCCTCTTATTAAAAAAAAAAAAAAAAAAAGAGAGAGA
>VWZI01005509.1:2730522-2742383 GCA_013396835.1 Psilopogon haemacephalus
AGAGAGAGAGAGAGAGAGAGAGGGAGAGGCTGTTCCTAGTCTTTCTGGTTGCAAACCAAGGTAAACTCTGGCCTTTGAGTCTGCAGCCAGGCAGACTGCAACAGTAACAGCCGCAAAAAGGGCGTGCTCCCATTCATCTCGATGGGTGTTAACTTGGAAGGGTAATTATGACCCCCGATGCCAAGAGCTCTAACCGTTTCACTGCTGAGCATCCCAGCCCATAAATAAAGCCTCTGGCCGGCTGTGCAGAAACCTGGGTGGGAGGGAAGCCATGTAGCAACGAGGCGTTGACTTTTGGAGGTGCCAGGAGGCAGCGAGGCTTCGGCCCGTTGTGAGGCTCCAAGGTTTTCTGCACGCCCATTTGCACGGACACCGCAGCAGGGATGCCCCAGTGCCCTACGGGAGCAGCTGGGGGAGCGCAGCTGCCAGCCCCCGGGAATTTACTGGGGCTCCAGCAAAAACAGCCCAGCAGCGATACATTCAGCTCAGCCGCCCGGAGGAATTAACATCTTGTACTGGGTTTCCCTGGGAAACTCAGCTGGCGTTAAGATAAACAAGATCGCAGGGAGCAGAAACGGGAGAGGGGTGGAGGTGGAGAGCTCGTCCCTTCCTCCTGAGCAGCTGTTCCTGCTGGAGCCTCTGGCTGAGGTCAGGTCCTCACCGTCACTGGAGCTGCAAAAAAGAGCCTGTTATAACAATCTAACTAGCCAAGGCAGACAAATAAGAGGAGGAAAAGAAATACAGATGGAAATGCAGGCTCTCCATTCTCCTGCTTCAACCCTTACTTGAATAGGCAAAAATACATTGCCTCAAAATGCAAAAAGAGAATGAGCAAAAAGACACCTTCTGAGCAGAGATGTGCAGCAAGAGGCAAGATCTTCACCAATTCATTAACTCTGGAATCTACTATATTTTCCAAACAACCAATCAAGCATCCAAGGAATTGCAGCTTGCAGTCATAATGGTGTGAAAAGAGATTGCTTAGTGCACATGAAACTTAGTACAGTTTGAGGAAGAAATACACATGGTTTGAGAAAGCATTTTGTAAAAGCCTCTGGCTGTCAACAAGCTCAGTAAAGTAAAATCCTGAGGTGCATCACAGTCATCTAGGTCTGACTTAGCACACAGAATTTCACCTGGTACTGAATAAAATTAGTTCAACTTGGTTACAAAACAAGGTAGTTTCAGCCACTCTGACATAAAAGAGTGACAATGAAATTTGAGTTTTGTTCCATTTTCCTTGTTAGAGATCCTCAGACATTCCCTCCATGCTAATTCAATGCTTCTCAAAACATTTCACTGCTTTCTTCCCGTCATCTTAACAGGAGAGCAGAAAGCAGCAACTAAACATGGAGTAGCTCAGCCAGCACCAGTGAGTGATACTACAGAATCCAAATGAGCAATGTTGGAACAATCATTGAGCAATGTTGGAGTAATCATTGAACCTAGCCCTACCTAGCCGGGGGGCCACCAGGCCCCCCGGCCTTTTTGAGATCACCTCCACCATTCACCCAGTGAAGCACCACAAGGACTCACCAGTGATGAGATGAGGAGGATCCCTCTGCCCAAATGGGCAAACTTGAGGCTTCTGCCTTTCCTGGGGCTGATTATATAGGGGAGTGAGGGCAGGGAGGGCAAAGTGGTCACACCTGGGGTGGGAGGAGACTCAACAAAACCCAGGTGCCCTGCATTTGGGGGATTAAAAAATGTGTGTTATGTATTATTGTGCTGTGATTTACACTGCAGAGGCCTTTGTTATGTTTGATTTTGACATTATCAAGGCAAAATGCTTCTGTGGTATCATACTGGATGGCTTTTGCATTCTTGCTCCATCAAACAATTTAAAATTTTATGCTTTTGTTCAGATTTGGAATGAGAAACAGGAGGAAAAATGTGAAAGTGTCCTGGGGGACAAAAATTCTATATTCCAGCCAACTCTGTCTCTATGTTTAGAAGGCAACCATGTTTTCTAGGCATTAAATTTGCAGCTTTGGAGAGCTGGTTTGTCTCCCAGCTCCGCCACTGAGCAAGTCTCTTGGGACTTGAGTACGTGAGGACGAAGACCAAGCAGCTATCCATGATCTCCCAGAGTATGTGCATTTACTCCATTTGTAAGGTGAATTCATCTCTACAGCCATTCTCCAGCCTGAACCACTGACCCTAGACTCTGTTCACCTTAAATGAAATGCCAGCTAAGGTCAAACAAACCTTCCTTTTGGTAATAGGAGCCTGGCACGAGCACCTCAACTGAAGATATCCAACATTCCTGTGAAGAATGCCCCTTCCAGTACCTGCTGCAATGACATTTGGCCAAGTCTCAGAACATTTTATACTCATGTGCAAGGCTATGGCTATGCCACTCCCCTCATGTGTCCAAGCTGGCAGCCTCCATCGGGGAAAAAGAGGTAGCAGCCTGGACACCTACCCCAACCCTTCAACAATCAGAACTTAAAGCAAAAGACCACATCCATTGTTTCATCTACACATGGTCTCGGTCTGCGCAATGGTACAGAATTTAGAGTTCACTCCAGAAGTTAATTTTTCAGTCACTTCCTCACACTAAAAAAAAAAATCAAACCACAACAAACAAAACCCAAAAAACTTTAATCCATCTGCTCATCAATTTGTCACCTCTAAAATCAGTGTTTATGCTAATACTGGAGGTGTTCAAGAAAAGCCTGGATTGAGCACTTAGTGCCATTGGCTAGGACTGGGTGATAGGTTGGACTGCATGATCTTGGAAGTCTCTTCCAACCTGGCTTATTCTATTCTATTCTATTCTATTCTATTCTATTCTATTCTATTCTATTCTATTCTATTCTATTCTATTCTATTCTATTCTATTCTATTCTATTCTATTCTACGCTATGCTACGCTATGCTATGCTATGCTATGCTATGCTATGCTATGCTATTCCTTTCTATTATATTCTCCTTCTTGTTTCACCTTGGTCTATCTAGATATATTAGGAGCATCTTTTTCTTCGTGTGTGTTCAGGGGTGAGCACAAGGGATCTTTCATTTCTTTTCAGACCTCATTACAACCCAGACTACTTGTTCTGTGGGTTTCCTGCATCATGGAAACCTGTTCTTTGTGTATGGTCAAACAGCACCATTTCAACATGTCTGGTAAAATGAATTCCTTTTTCCCTACCACCTTCCCCAGCCACACTCTGTCCAGTTTGTGGATCTGCACTGACAGTAGCAAGCTCCTCAGTCTTTTGGGATGATATTGGACAGGATGCATGAAGATCATTAACACCTAGGACTCTCATTCATCTTCTGGGAACAGGTCCTTGTCAGCTCATAAGATAATCAGATTCGTGTCTCCTGGAGGTTGTCCCATTCCACATTATCAGGCTGGGAAACTGAGGATTAGAGGTCAGGGCAAGAAGGGACCTTAACTGCCTGGTCTGTGTGACAGCCCCAGCTGAGGGAGGGGAAAAGAGGAAGAGCTGTCAAAGACGGACAAGACAACAGTTTCAGTTGTGTATTTCAGTTCACCTCAAAGACCTCATTTCTTCATTTTTGCAGTACCTTTGTCTTATTTTTCCTTGCATGCTTTCTGAAGAGAGAGCCCCTCAGGAGGTCTGTGGACTTGAGGTTCAACTGCTTCCTTCTCACACATGGGTTTGCAAATCACTTTACTGGGGTAAGAAATGTGCTGGGTTATTTATATTCTCTTCTCTAGTTGCCCACCTTGCTATAAGGTCATCAAAGCAGGGCAATGCTGCTGAGTCTAGGAGGTGAAGTTCAGATCTCCTCTACATCTTTTGGCTCATTTTTGAAGGCTTTGCAATTCTTCGTCCTTTTTTTTTTTTTTTTTTTTTTTTTTTTTTTTTTTTTTTTTCCCTGGCTTCTTGGGATTGTTAAATAACAAGAGACAAAAGTTCAAATAAAGCTGCAGCTGATGGGCACAAACCCAACTCTTTAAGACCAAAGGAGTGTGCAGGCAGAGAAGGGCAGTGTGCTCAACAAGGGAATAAATGCATCAGAGGGGAGTGATTTTGTAACTGGAATGAACAACGGCTGGACACTTGGCACACCTTTTCTTTCCAAGCAATCTGGGACAGCTACCACCTTTTTGCCCTTCTACTTCAGGAAATGTGATAACAGCTTAAACCAAAGCTCTCTTAGTTATTTCTGCAATAAGAGCATATCGTTAACATCTCATATCCTATGAAGTGAGAGTGGCTCAGTCTTCCTTCTGACACCCTACAGATGGACCAGCAAAGATGTGAGGACTTGACTGTGTGCTCCAGAGGGGGAAAAATGGCACAAACTCTTGGTGATGCTAGTACTAGAAATCACCCATGTGCCTTCAGCTGCTTTTTTTTACTGCTGTTACTGTTTCTTATGGTATACCTCGGAGGGGCAGAGCCATGCCTAATGTATATAACTCCATGCTCATCTATTGAAACTAAAAGGAAGGAAATGAATGACAATAAAATAAAGCCCAGACTTCCCACTTCACAGTCAGTGCTGGCTCTACCGAGTTAACCCTTGTTTGGTTTTGGTTTTCTCCTAGCCAGGGAAGGTGCTGTGCTGTTTTAGCTTTCCCCTCTGAAACTACTTCTCCTCACAGCAATGGAGATGGAAAAACATGCACTACCCATGCTGCTTTTAGCTCCATACTTACCATTAACAATTTAGCTTATGTCATGGGGGCAGCAGACACCTCAAGAAACCACTGCTCTGTATGGGGCTGTTAAGGTCTGAAAGGCATTGCTGGTGGTATGCTGGGATTCATGGCTGATGGATCAATGCCAAGATTTTAATCACTTGTAAGTCCTACACATGTTAAATGTGAGGGTGAGCAGAACGTATTAAAAATCAAGTCCTAAGATAGAGGTTGACAAGCAGGTAGCCTAGGCAGGTGCATATTTCTTTTCATAGTCTATCAGTGTAGCTTGGATGGCAAGCTGCCACAACTGTACACAGCCACTGAAAGTGAGGGAGAGCTTGATGACCCCTCCAAGGTTTTGTTTTGTTTTATATAAATATTTATATATATATATATGTATGTATGTATAAAGCATAAAATGTCTATCACCATATCAAGAATCATTCTTTGGAAGTGATCTGAGGACTTCCCACTGACACCCATCAAGTAAAGCCCGAGACTGCAGTGCAGTGCAGTGCATGTAGGCTTAGTGCACCTGCCAAGCAGTATTTAAACTGGAAAAAAAAAATGCGTAAATAGCATCACCCTCATTTTTGAAGAAGAGGAAACTGAAACACAGAAATTGAGCTGTTTGCTCTAAGTCATAGAGTAAATATACTGGAGAACATTTTGAATGTAAATTCTGCACCAAAATAATAAGCATGTTTAGGATTTTTACTGCTTGTCCCACCAGTACAAGTGTTGCCTATTGGTCTGAAAAGCACAGTTTAGTCCTGCTGGTGAGAGTTGGTCTTTGATACAATTCAATATTTTTAATTTTTTTTTTTTTTTAATGGGTGTGTAGATATTGCCAGGTTAGGATTCAACAGGGTTAGTTTTATGNATGAGGCCCTCCCCCCCCCCCCCCCCACTGCTTTATTTTGGAGCAAATTTGGACATAACTCATCTTCCAGGAGCAGAAGCTGAATTCTTCATGGTCGTCCACATAAAATCCTCCATGGGTAATTAAAGCACTTAACATTGCTCAGGCTGTTGGTGGAGTTTTTGCAGGGGGCTGGAGCATGAGGAGTGCACTGAGTCAAACACACTTGCTAAACATCAGGGAATGGGATGGGCTCAAAGGTAATTTGGTGACAGATTTCTCATCTTCTTTCTGGTCAGACAAGCTGCTTTGTAAAATTTGCCCAAAGAGGGCTTAACCCCATCCCGGCTCTTTTTGGACTGACTTCAGAAGAGGATAACGTCTGGCATTGAGTGATGAGAGAAGTTGAGATCTGTGCTTTCACTTGCTTTACATCCTGATGCTGTGGGTCTGATCAGCTCAAAGATCATTTATGCTGTGAACTTTTGCTCTGCATACTCAGCACTAGTGCTTGGCTTAAAATGAGGCAAAAATTCTCCTTAAATGTGGCTGCTGTCTCATACAAGCACAGACCTTGCCATTCTATAGCCTCTGCATGACTTCCCTGTTTCTTTTTACCTGTGGGATCCAGGTGTCAAGGGATGCAAGCCCAGTCCAGCAAACACCAGATTCTACTGTACAAGCATGCTTATACTTCAGTTTCTTTATGAAATTCATTTGCACCTCTTGCATGGGGGAAGCTAAACCTCTGCTGAGTTGTTGATACTGCTCAAGCCTCATCCAATACTCAGCAGGTGGAAAGGAGGGAGCCTGGTGATTATCAGGTTGCTGGGAAATACCATTTAAATCTCTTTTCTGCCTTTGGCCTGACCTAGAACAGCAGCTCCAATGTCCTGTTGTGGCACCTATGAAAAAAGCCCCATGGACAAGAACAATCCCAGAAATGGAGCAGATACTGCTGCAAGCAGCAGAAAACACCTCCCTTTTCTGAGCTATTTCCTGAAGTAGAAGGGCAGGAAGGTGGTAGCTGTCCCAGATTGCTTTGAAAGAAAAGGTGTGCCAAGTGTCCAGCCGTTGTTCATTCCAGTTACAAAATCACCCCCCTCTGATGCATTTATTCCCTTGTTGAGCACACTGCCTCCCCTTCTCTGCCTGCACACTCCTTTGGTCTTAAAGCGTTGGGTTTGTGCCCATCAGCTGCAGCTTTATTTGAACTTCTGTCTTTTGTTTTGTTATTTAACAATCCCAAGAAGCCAGGGAAAAAAAAAAAAAAAAGCACAAAAAATTGCAAAGCCTTCAAAAATGAGCCAAAAGATGTAGAAGAGATCTGAAATTCACCTCCTCAGACTCAGCAGCATTGCCCTGCTTTTTCTCTCCTGAACTGGAGAGCCTCAAACTGGACACAGAATTGCAGGTGTGATCTCAGCAGGGCAGAGCAGAGAGAGAGAAGAACCTCCCTAAACCTTCCGGCCACACTTCTCTTGATGCACCTCATTGGTGCTCTTGGCCACAAGGGCACAGTGCTGTCCCAAGGAGAACTTGCTGAAAGATCTCATGCTTGGTGTATGTGTGTATATATACATTAAAAAAAAAAAAATTTGGTTTCCTTTTTCTTTCTTAGTTTTCCTCTTTTTTCCCTCAGTTTGTCCTCTTAGACCAGTGTGACTTAATCTTCTTCAGCTAACATAGTAAGCCAGTGGAGTCCAGTTTTCATTTTTATTATTTTTTTTAAAATCTCCCTTCTTTCCCATCTTCCTCCTTTTCTTTCCATCTCCTTCCTTTCCCCTCCATCTTCCTCTTTTCATTCCTATTTTCATCTCCATTCCTTTCCCCTCCATCTCCCTCATCACTCACCTCCCCTTTCCCACCATACTTGCCCCTTTCCCACCCCACAAAACACCCTTTTATTTTATTTCCGCCCCCCCCCACCCCCTTTATCCCCCCAACNCCCCCCGGCTAGGTAGGGCTAGGTTCAATGATTACTCCAACATTGCTCAATGATTGTTCCAACATTGCTCATTTGGATTCTGTAGTATCACTCACTGGTGCTGGCTGAGCTACTCCATGTTTAGTTGCTGCTTTCTGCTCTCCTGTTAAGATGACGGGAAGAAAGCAGTGAAATGTTTTGAGAAGCATTGAATTAGCATGGAGGGAATGTCTGAGGATCTCTAACAAGGAAAATGGAACAAAACTTAAATTTCATTGTCACTCTTTTATGTCAGAGAGGCTGAAACTACCTTATTTTGTAACCAAGTTGAACTAATTTTATTCAGTACCAGGTGAAATTCTGTGTGCTAAGTCAGACCTAGATGACTGTGATGCACCTCAGGATTTTACTTTACTGAGCTTGTTGACAGCCAGAGGCTTTTACAAAATGCTTTCTCAAACCATGTGTGTTTCTTCCTCAAACTGTACTAACTTTCATGTGTACTAAGCAATCTCTTTTTCACACCATTATGACTGCAAGCTGCAATTCCTTGGATGCTTGATTGGTTGTTTGGAAAATGTATTGATTTTTTTTCCCGGGTGGATAAAGATACAAAGCTACTGCACAGGTCAGTACCCCAAAATCTGTAAGCCTTTTTTTCAGCTCTCTTATGCACCTCCTAAGATTCAGAGGTTTGTGACTGTAAAGTGAAGACTTCAGGATATGGGCAATGGAAGAAAGCCTGGGACCTGGCAGCCTGAGAGCCTTGAATCCTGGCAGGGAGAAGATCAAAACAGTGGATTCTGGTAATGTGGGCCTGATGCTGGGATGCTCCTGTGGTTTATTTTTTCTTGTGGGCTGTTTGTTGAACGGAGGGGAGTTTCTCATGGATGCATCCCAATGCTCTGTGTGTGCTTGGGAGCTTTTATCTGCCGTGTTTGGCTTGTGTGAAAACGAAGGGAAAACAGCAGTGTTATGTAGTGCTCAGAAGCAAGTGGTACAATCCAAAGGCAAAGATGTGTCTTGAGACAAGGCTGCAGGACTGGGCTGGTATCTGTCACACGTGCTGCTCTACTCTTAACTTTTTGTCATTCTGGAAGGGATCAGAGAGCAGAGCTGTTGACTTTGTGTTTGCAGGTCAGGCTGTGGGCGTGAATCCCCTCCATGCTCCAGCTTTCTTATACCAAATAAGAAATGTCCCATGCTGTGTGGGAAGGATATTTCTCTCTTTTGACCTTTATGGAGTTTTGATCCATACAATGTATAGAAATCTCCCCAATTAAAATACTCTGTACTTTTCCTGTGACATGGCTTTGAAGCCATCTTAACCCTCTTGATTACACACACACACACACATATATATATATATATAAAATAAATATATATAAGGCAAATTATTAGGGAAATTATTTCTCCAAGGCTGTATTATGTCAGGAGTTCCACAGCAAGGTTTGATATCGTTCACTCAGGCTCGTGTTTGGAAGAGCCTGAGAACTGGAGCAAGCCTTAGCATTTCATTTGACCTCATGGTTCTGAGCTCTACATAAGCATCACCTGCCAGACAGCCTCAGTGTTCTTTATATAAAAGGAAAATTGTGCTAACCCAGCTCTTATAGGAGAGGTAATGGGGCACAACAGTTTGGGGTTTTAATATTGTTGTTTTCTCAGTTGCAGGAGCTTCTGCAAGCACCAGGGTCTCCCAGTGGGTTGTGTTTCATAAAAACACATTGAAGAAATGGTGATGGCCTTATGTGACCTGAGGCTGGGAGCCAGAACCAGGATCAGGACTCCAGTTCTCAGCTTCCAGTCCTGGATTCTCTTCATTAAGTGACACCTCATCATTACAATAATGAGATCATCCCTGTTATTTAATTACGTTCTCCTTGTTGCTACAAATCCTCTGTGTAGCAATCCAAGCACCTGCTTTCTAAGGTTAGCAGAAACATGGAGAGATATTTCCTGCCTTGCTCTTAAGATGTATATCACTTGCATCTGGCCTGACATCAGCTTTTTCCTGCCACAGCCCTGGAAAAGCTGAACTCAGCAGACAGACTTCCAAATATTCACCTCCCCATTCAAAAATACAAATGGGCTTTATTTTGCAAACATGTGAGACCTCTCAGGGGCTGCTCACACTAGAAAAGCAAAGTGCCTACAGCATCAAAGCTGCTGGGGCTACCTTCCATTTGCTTGTGACAAAACTGATTCTTTAGGGCACCAGCCTGGAGGGGATTCAAACATGCTGAAATCTGACTCTGCTCACTTCTCTTAGGCTTGGTGCAAGAGACACTCTTCCTTCATCTTGAATCATAGCATATCCTGAGGATGAGGAGATGCTACCTCCAAAAAGACCATGAGAGTCTGGTCAACTTTTTACAACCCAGCATTGCTATCTCCTGATGCTTGGGGGTAAAAAAGGACTCATTCATTGCTAGAAAATCTATGTTACCTTGTTTATAACTTGCCCTAAAAAGTTATCCCACAAAACTAAGAGCTCTGGGGAAGAAAAGCCTGGGACTACTTCTTGGCTTCAGACTGCTTCCCAGCTCCACTTGTCTTGCCTCAGCTCTCCTAGGGATGACTGGGGTTGCATTTTTGGCAACCTCTTCAGCCTCAGGCAAGAGAGGAGAACATTGAGTTTCTGCATGTGAGGAAAGGGCAGGCTCTGCGAGTCATGGCATGGCACATTTGTGGAGCACTACCTGCCATGGCTCTTGCCAGCCCTGTCTACCAGCACTTCCCAGCATGGCTTCTGTTTGGCTTGGCATGGCCTCCTTGGATGTGTTAGTTTTCCCAGGCACAGAGGGATTTAATTGGCTTACCCATGATCATAGTGTAGATTTTGGCCAAAGAAGAATTTAATCCCAGGTAGGCAAGGTACACAAGTTGATGTCTTAAACACCCAAACATTCCTTTACAGATTCTTTCACTTCTCAGATCTCAGGAAGTGATGTCCAATGTCTCTTTCACATTCCTCTTCAAAATGCATCTGGCTATGTTGCTTGAGATAAACAGAGGCAGAGACACCTCCTTGTTCTGGGTGTTAATTTTTCATCTCTGCCATGTCAGGCTGGGCTCTAGTGCTTGCTAAGCCTAAGAAGATGCCTCAAATTTTCTCTCCCACTAACTTTTCACCTCTGCATTACAATCTTGTTCTGTGCCATCAGAAACGAGCCAGTAACTCCTCAGGGCAGGGCTGTGTACCTGGGCAGACTGGGAGGGTCTAGCATACTTTCCACTGCTGAAATAATTAACAATTAATTAATTAATAGCTTGCATGAATTTCCACTGGCATGTGAAGCATTTTGCCATGGCTAAGATCAGGAAGGGATCCTTTCTTATGTTTAAGTCTAGAGTTATAACACTGGAAGGAGGGGAAAAAAATAAAAGGCAATTCCTCTTCCAACCCTGAGAAATGTGGAGACTTCCCACCAGACAGACAGATGCTGTCTTTCCCCCAGACATCTGGAAATGGGTGCTTTGATGCTGGTGGTGGGAAATGTTCTTGGCTTGCTCTGACTGGATGGGTAACCACTGCTATCCAAGACTGAGATTTTTGCCATGTATTTCCTCCCAACAGTAAGTGGGATTGGAAGGAACAATGTACTGCAAGAGAAATGTCACTGGGTAGCTGCATCAGCGTGTGCAAAGAGGATAAATATCATCCTCTTAGTATCCCCACTGCATCTGCAGTTGTTCTAATTGCTCAGCTCCATTGCTGTTTCTCATCATCACATGAACGTGAGCCCTTTCATGGGTTCAAGCTGTAGCAATGGCTCTAAACACCTAAGAAACAAGCAGCATGGTGAAAAATCTTGCTTATTTTTATTAAAGTGTAACTCCTGGTGCACACAGGAACAGCTGGAGGATGCTGAGGTATGAGCAAGGGTCATGTCCTCACCCAGATGTAGAGACCCTCAAAATCTTAAAGGTCTGCAGAAGACTGGTGGGCTGAAGGACCAGCCACTGAGTGCTCATCCTTCAATATTGTCATCTGTCAGCCCACAGTGCAGGGAAGAATGATAGAGTTCCTTTCTCCTTGGAGCTCAACTTATTTTGGTTCTTTGGGGACCTTGCTTGGTCAGCCTCCTGGCACTGGAGACGCTCAATGATACAGTGACAAACATTGATTCAAGTCAATCAAGGAGATTTTCCCCCATCACACAGAAAGAAAACAAATAGAAAACATGACTTGGTAGAGCCAAGTAATGATTTGACTCGATAATCTTGAAGGTCTTTTCCAACCAAAATGATTCCATTATGAATTATTTTGTTTTAACTGTTCCCAGCCCCAGTTTCAAGAACAGGGAGAAGAGGATAATAGGTTTTGCACAAGCACTAAGCCTTCCACCCTAGGAGAGAGTTCAATTCTGTGCACAAATCCCTGATTTACTAAGACATTCATCTCTCCTTAGCAATCAAAGGGAGGGAAAAAAAAAAAAAAAAAAA
>VWZI01005509.1:2742414-2762681 GCA_013396835.1 Psilopogon haemacephalus
AAAAAAGTTTGGTGGAAAATTTCCAGCCAGTTCAAGTGTCAGGTCACAACCCTGAGTTTAAGTATGCTGGCAGAACAAATAAGCCGATGAGCCACTCTGATCCCAAGATAATATGACCATATACTGCCTCAGATAGGCAGCTTGACTCGAAGTCCAGAGTTTAAAATGTGTTTAACTTCAGTGCAATAAAACCAAAAAGAAGGCAAGAAACCTGAAGCAGTACTACAGTCATTAACCCATGCTGCTGCTGCAATGAATATCATATTTGTGTGCCTGCATGTAACCAAGCTCCTGGAGGTGGTCTTTTATGTACCTGTAAAGCAGTGTCTGTGTGTAGTGCACTCTGTAAATAAACAAAGCACAGTAATGGCTGTTAATAAAAAATGCTGGATGGTGAGGCAGCTTGGCTGCTCAGCTGGATTGCTGCTGACAACTCAGAGACCTGATTTATGCCTTTTGAGGTCATTCTGGGAAATATTATACCCGAGTTTTGTCATCCAGTTGCCATGTTTTTCTGATTATTTGTGTATTTCTCTGTTGAGCAAAGCAAGCACTATTCCATTATACTACAAACCTGGAGTCAGATGAGAGCCTCATCAACTTCTCTTTGCTGTAATTTCTTGCCAAAGTAGTGGTTTTCCACTTGTGGTCTGTGAGTAATGGNGGGATTTTTTTCCCCCTCCTCAGATCTCCACAGTCTATTAGCTTAGACAATATACTTGAACTTGATGATCTTAAGGTCTTTTCTAACCAGGCAATTCTGTGATTCTCTGTAATATCTGAGAAGATGCTGAAGCCCATTAAAAAAATGTTGAGGAGCAGAGCCCTGCTTGTGTTCACTGCCACCAACTTTCTGCATCTTACTTTCCATTTTTATCTCTTTTTCTCTGGACTTTTGTATTTCATTTTGGCTTTGTGACTAAGAACAGTAAAGGGCATTCCCCCCCCCCCCTCCACCTCAGATCTCCACAGTCTATTAGCTTAGACAATATAGTTGAACTTGATGATCTTAAGGTCTTTTCCAACCAGGAAATTCTATGATTCTTGGAATATCTGAGAAAATGCTGAAGCCCATTTAAAAAGTGTTGAGGAGCAGGGCTCTGCTTTTGTTCACTGCCACCATCTTTCTGCATCTTACTTTCCATTTTTATCTCTCTTTCTCTAGACTTTTGTATTTCATTTTGGCTTTGTCCAATAGGAAACTTCTACACTTATGAGAGATGTGCTGCTCTGGAAAGGTGGATTGCAGCCCATGCCCTGGGGCACCTGGCAGGACAGCGATTGCTCCTGAGGCTTCGGTGGAAAGGACTGGAAAAAGAACATCAGGTGCAGCACACTGCTAGTGTCTGCACTTTAAGGGACAGTTCTTAAGGGCCACAAATCCAGAAAGGTATTATGAGCAAGGCATACTGAGACACTGTAATATCATTACAGTCAGTAACATTTTTCTTCACTCCTATCTTTAGTGGTTCAGCTTTATAAGATACAGCTCTCCACCAGATGTGGAGATGTAGCACTTCCTCTGGATTTCTGCACAGGGTTGTCACAGTGGAATAGAGCAGATGGATGAGGTGGTAGGTCCAAAGGCTGCCTGTATCACTGGGCTCTCGTTTAGACAGCAGCAGTAAGCTCAGTGTTCTCTGCTCATGTTGCTGTTAGTGAACATCCAGCCCCCAACCCCCAAGGTTGCAGGGAGTGATTTGTCATGGCCTAAAGAAGGTATCTGCAATTGCTAAATTCATTGATGCCCTGCACATATCTGCTTCTGCCCACTGATTATGAAAAGGACCTTAGGGGACTAACTCAGCTTGAGAATATGTCTGAAGTTACATGGAGAATCACCCTCACTGACTCTTGCCAGAGATCATTGTCTAACACCGAGTTCAACCCTGTCCCCTCAGAACCCTGATCCCTTCCAGAAATTCCAGCCTCAGATGTTGAGGGTCTCTTGCCTCTCCTTTGTTTGAAAGACTCCAAGATCCAGCCAAAACTCCATTCCTGAGAGAACTAGAAAAAAAGGCTTAATTCCACTTATGCCTCTCATTTGACTTGGTAGACAAATCAAACCAAACTCTGGTCCCCTGTCACCAGACACTGCAGCCAGCTTCTCTCTGCACATGCTCCAGTATAAAGTTCCATAGTGACAATTCCCCATCAACGGTGATGTTTGGAGATCTCTATCAAGGCAGGTGTTTAGCAAATGGTCTCTGAAAGGAGAGTGCTCCACTCTGCTAACTGACAGCACCAGAGCTGTACAACATGGTGACACAAGGCTTGGCAGATTAAGGCTCTGCGTAGGGTGAATATAATCTTCTCCTGCACCTGAAAGCCTGTTCTTTAAAATGTTATCAGCCATCCACAAAAACTGGCATGTGGAAACAGGTTGGAGTACAAAATGAAGTTGGATGGAGGGCACCTTGGATTGCCTTTACAGTGATGCAGGTGGGCAATACCCTCACAAGAACGATGGCAGGCACTGGATAGAGCAGTGCTCCTAACAACTCCTGTGTCTGTAAGTGTGGAGGCACAGACCAGAGCTGGACAACAGGCAGAGACTCTGTTTTACAAAGGAGATGGAGATTTGATGTGTCTGATCTTGGTACCATGCAATTTTCTATATGAAGAAGGTGCTGCTTCTTGTACTTACAATCATAGAATTAGTCAGGGTTGGAAGAAACAACAAGGATCATCCAGTTCCAACCCCCCTGCCATGCCCAGGGACACCCTAGCCTAGATCAGGCTGCCCACAGCCTCATCCAGCCTTGCCTTAAACACCTCCAGGGATGTGGCCCCAAACACCTCCCTGGGCAACCCATTCCAGGCTCTCACCACTCTCATGCTGAACAACTTCCTCCTCACATCCAGTCTGAATCTCCTGGCATTACTCTGAGACTCCATTTGGCTAAAGTTTGCCTTTAGTACACAAGTTAGCGATGAGCAAGTGCCAGGTCATCAAATGGCTCAAATGCGTTGGTTTGATTCTGTCTGTGTTCAGCTACTTTATTTAACTATTAGAAAAGATCATCCTAGCAGGTATTAGCAAAATGACAGACAGGCAGAAATCTGCATCCTCTGCTGGAATGTCTTTCCCCTACTCACCTTCTCTCCCAGCCTACTGAGCTGCATTAAAAAAAAATAAAAATTAGAACTGATCTTTGCACTCGACTTGCAGGTTTGCTCACAGCTAAAGGGCTGAAACGCCTTGGCTTTGAGGAAGCAAGCGTGATGAAGCACCTCCTTGGGCAAGAGGAGAGATGTGCTGTCTCTGGCGCCTCACAGGCCACGTTTGTTTGTTACTGATGGGAAGAAGCAGGTGCTTTATTCACCCGTTGGATGGCTGCAGCACCTGGGACACGTTATCCCCAGCCAGCTTTCGTTCGATTGCTCCTGCTGCACAGCATCTCCGGCAGAGGCAGGGGCTGATTTGTCTCTGGATGCCCAGTGGGTGGAAAGAGAAGCCTTCTCAAAGACAGGTCGCTTTCTGGTCCTGCTCTTCCACCGGTGGCAGGCTAATAAAATAGACTTGGCCGTGCGTGGGCCATGTGCGCAGAGCCTGGCTCCTGGACGCGGAATTCCTGCTCCTTGCCAACTTTCCCCTAAACCTTCGTTATTCCAATAAATCACAGCGCTGAGTTATGGGGCTCTGTTTGGTGTGGGGCTGCTTTTAATTGCAGTTTTAGGAACTGTGGGAAAGCACAATTAATGCCATATGTTTTTTAGGCTTTCGGACCAGTCGTGGGGGTCTCGCTTTCAGTTTTTGGCTGGGAGTCAAACATCACAGTGGAATTTTCAGGTTCCTCTGTGTCAAGCCTCAGCAAGGGCGGGGGAAGGAGAGGAGGAAAGATGGAGGCTAAGCTCAAGGCTATGACTTGCTGTCTGTGGGGCTTTGTTTCCTTCCACAACTATTGGTGTTGCCTGGGATGCTGGATTCCTTATAGGGATGCTCACAGCGAAGTGGGATGGATCCAAACAAAGAACTATGGCGCTAGGATGTGTGAGGGTGGGGAGATGAGGAGGCAAGGTACAGCAGTGTCATGCCGCTAGTGTGATCTGGTGTTGTGGGTTGTTCTGAGCTGGTTTCTCCAGCCCAAGGGACTTTCCTTCTGCATTCATATGCCACATGATGTCCATTTGTCCTATCCAGGTAGTTTTCAAGCACACAACTCTACACTGCATCTTTTGCTACCACAAAGCCCCACTTCCCTTCCCCTCCCTGGCAGGGAGTGGGGCCACGCTTGCAGGCAACACAATAGCTCAGGGGCTTTGGCATCTGGATGTCATGGCCCAGGAGCTTGCTCTGTGGCTAAGCAGGGTTTGCTACCAGGCTCGTAAAAGCCCAGATTAAAGGAATTCACCATTGGTTTGAGGTCCTAACTAGGAGAGGAATGTTTGTGTGCATGGGGAACATCTTCTGCTGCGTCTTTGTGTGCTCCACAGGATCCTGGAAAACGCAGCACTTCCCATACCTAGGGTTTGCCCTCTAATCTGCAGCCATGCAGAGTCTTTTTTGGCACCCTTAGGAGCCACTCAGGGCAAGCCTTTACCTTTATTTTGCAGCAGATCTGAGTCTGCTAGGTGAAGACCTTCTGGTGAGGGAAAGGAGACAGAACCTGCCGGTGGGAGACTCTGCCCCAGCATTTATGGGGTTCCCCTTGGTCAGGTTCCCCTTGCAGCTGGCTTGAAAGGGCCCCTGTCACCATCTGTTCTCAGGGACAAAACTGTTGGTGTTTCAAAACACATGCACTAGCATTTAAAAGGCACACAGAGAAAATTCCCACTCAAACAACTTCATAAACAGAAGTGGGAGCAGGAGCCTTGCTAAAGAGGCTGCTGCACTCTGGCTGATCAGTGATGCTGGCTCTAACTGGATGCCAATGCTTCCTTCCACCCAACACTCTTGGTTTGAGTGACAGCTCTTCATGCAAAGTTTTGGGTTTTTTTTCTAACAGGAATCACAGGAGTCCCACTGGGAGTGCTGAGGTCAAGGGAAGAGACAGTGGAAATCAGATGGTGAGAAGACTTTGGTGAGTTGTAACCAGTGTATCTGTGTGTGCCAGTCAGACCTGGGTGGATGCCAGATGGCTTGTCCCTGTGTCACAAGCCCTGCAGTGTGTCTGCTTAACAAAGTCAGGTCTCAGTTAGAGACTAAGGGGCCTACCCTTCTAGCACAGGAAGAGCTGGATTTTATCTTCCTGGCTGCTGTAAAGTGGCCAGCATGTGTGGCTGGGGTACCTCAGATAAACCAGAGCACTTCCTGCAGAGGAGAAGGTGAAGAGAGGCACTCACTGAAATACTCCTGTTGAAATGCCTCCCACTTTTGCTGAACTTTCTGCTCAGGGCTCTGGTCCAGGGCAGCTGCATGCCAAGAACCTCTGCTGCTGCTGCATCATGATCCCAGAGTGAGAAGTGATTCCAGGAATTGTGTTCCCTTAGAAAAATCTATTAGCTGGACTATATATTTAGCTAGTGTCCATAAAACCATTAGGCTGCTGCTCTGCACATGGAACACTGCCAAATCAGAGGAGCAGAGCCCAAAGCACTGGCCCTGGGTGGCAGCAAATTCAGGCAAGGTGCAATGTGAGCCACCAACGTGTGATATTTCTGGGTTCAGAGAGAGGAATGAAAGCAATCCCTTTAGCTGGCTTTTCTGCTTTGATTCATTCATTCAGAGCAGCACAGATGGAGAAGGAACAAAGGACAGTCATTTGAGCTCTAGAGAAAGCTCAGATGGGAAATGTTCACCCCTCTGCTCATCTGTTCCCTCTGTCCAGCAGTTGTGCCTGCAGTGCCAGGAGGAGTCATACCAAGGGCTCCTATCTGCTCAATGCTGCTCCATGCATCACTAGGAAGGGGGAATACAAAAACTTTCTATAACTATATGATGCTAAAAATACCAAAGGAAAGGTGGAGTGGGGTTAGAGCAGTTCCAAAGGAGCTCTCTGTGTTCAAGAGGAAATTAAAGGTAAAAACTGGGTTAAAAACTCAAGGGAAACTTCCAAGTGGCAACAGCTATTAGAATGCTTTCTGTTACACTGTAGAAAGGCTTCTCCTTCTTCTGCATCTCCGACAGTGCTAGACAGGCTGTGTGGATGTGTTTGTGTGTGTGAGAAGCACGTGGCACACTTGCCCTCTGGAGTTTCCCTTCTCACATTTGGAATGGGCAGAGCTCCAGCTTTCAAGGTGTGAACAAACCCTAGAGCATGATGCTGATGTGATACCTGAGTTAGGAGAGAGCAAAGTGAGCTCCTGTGTTTATCCCCCAGGTCCCTCCTCTGTATTGTTGGCCATGAAATGGGCCTGTCTGCTCCTGAAAATCAAGGCAGATCAGAGTGGACACTGCCAGACAGTGACATCTGCATCAGGAGGACACTGTGGTGATCAGCCAGGGACGACCTGGAGGATCAGAAACTTTTTCTTAAAGGAGGAGTCTGGGGGCAATCGTAATTTCATTCCAGCTGTGTACTAAAATAGTTCAGATTCTTCATTAAAAATCCTGCCAAGTATATTCTGCTGGCAGATGAAGAGGCAAAAGTGCAACAGCCAGTTCCTCTTGACCCCTGGAGAAACTCCTGTTCTGTGTTGTTGCTACAGGTTGGATTTTGTCTTTAGGAGCAGACCCTTTCTGTTTCAGATGGGGCTCATCCAAGTACTCACAGCTGTGGGTCACTTCAGGTCTACAGCTGCGCTTAGCTTCTGATGTCTATTTCTATCTGGGTTAATTTATACTGTGGAGTTTGGGGAGCCCAAAACCAGTGCTGGAGGCAAGGAGAGGAGTATCAGTAGCATCCCAACTTGTGGAAGGTCTGAAATTCTTTGGAGAAGAAGCAGCTCATCAGCTTGAGCCTAGAGAGCTTGACAAGGCTAAGCTGGCTAAGGATGTGTCCCCTTGGGTGTCCCAGTGCTCTAGAAACCCTTTTAGGCCACAGTTAACCAGGCAAGCAGCAATGCCTGACTCTGCTCCTTACACTGACACCGTTCCCCAGATCTCAAACAAGCGACTACTCCTTAAGGCCTTATCCAAACTTCCTGAAGTCACTCCAAAGGTTCCCATTCTGTCCTTTCCAGCTGGCTTCAGCCCAGGTATTCTCAGTGGGCTTCAGTGCAGCAGGGTGCATTAATGTGCCAGGCAGCTGGGAGACCTCTCTCTTGCGTGTCAAAGTGGAGACCAGGATGAGAGCTGCTGGCTGCTTCACAGAACTCCTGGCATCTCAGGGGTCAGTCTGCTGGGCAAGGTCTCATCTCCTGCTGGGTTGTGGCAGCACTTTGCACACTGCCCATGATGGCTCTGGACACATGCTCGGTCCCCTGCCACCTCTGCTGAGCAATCCAGGACAGGTGCAGAAGCCCATGCGTGCATGAAACCATGTACATGGAGGTTGAATGTGTGTTGTGACTTCCTGGTATTCTGGTTACACACAGGCTTGCCTCCAGGATGAAGCCAGCTAACATCTCTTTCTCCTTTTCTGCAAGGGGAGGAAGGAAGATGTTATCCAAACCCACATATATGCTGTGTCCCAAACCCCTTCCTTCCTTCCCTTGTGTTCTGGCCTTCCTCTGGGCTACCCACAGCTCTCTTCTGGCACTGAGAGTACAGAGTGAAAGGGGATCCTGGATCCTTTGACACTGGGAATAGAAGTGACAACAGCAGCCTAGGGAAGTGCTTCACTTCATCCCCAGTGACTCTAACATCACCCAGCTCTTGGCTAAGGCCAGACTGTGCTGGGAGATCATCTGCAGTCAGGGCTCCCCATAAACAGCCTTTGCCTGGGTTCAGGAGAGCACACAAGGTTGTTTGCATGCTGTGGGCTGCAGATTGCACCCTGGCTGCAGGACAGGCTCTGGGCAGTAGTGGAAAATCATTCCAAGTAGAGAAAGCAGACCTGTCAGCTGGCTTCCAGGGAAGCAGCCACAGAACACCCTCAGGAACAAAAACTCTCACCAAATTCATCAGGGGACAAGTCACTTTAACCCTGGGGCCCAAAGACAGTCTGGGATGGTGCTAACCCTAGGATGACTCACAGGAAGACCTTGAAACCCATGGATATTATTCCTGGCATCCATCAGCAAGCCTCAGTGTGATTTTAAATCCCATCTGGCTCCAAGATTCATTACAAAAGGATTTTTGGGAAGGGGAGAGGTTTTGTTTGTTGATACTTCCCCTGATGTCTCCTGCTGACTACAACCCAGATGATATCCCAGCCAGGCAAAGTAACCCCCTGCCTGCAAAATGACTGTGCAGGTGCATTTGCAGGAGGATTCCTCTAGTGTCAGAAGGCAGATGACCCAAGGTGTCCTTCTATCTTTCACTGATGCAAAGGAAGCTGAGATCCACATGCCAGTCACTGGCCATGTCACCTCCACCCCTGGGCAGAAGAAGACTGCAAAATGACTGTGCAGGTGCATTTGCAGGAGGATTCCTCTTGTGTCACAAGACAGATGACCCACCAGCCCAAGCTGTCCCTCTGGCCTTCACTGATGCAAAGGAAGCTGAGATCCACATGCCAGGCACTGGCCATGTCACCTCCACCCTTGGGCAGAAGAAGAACCTGGGGTTTGATGTTTCATTCCTCTCATGCTGGGTATAAGCACAGCTGAGATGTGCTTATACTTTCCTTATATGTATATATAAAGTGTATTTATCAATATTCTGATAAGTATACTGACACGAGTAGAGAAAGAATGCATGCCACACAAACTGCTGCAAAGTCTAAGCCTTAATGCACATCACACACACTCAAGGTGAACTCAGAGGGGAAGGTGAAAAAGAGGAAACTTTGGTTCAGAGTTGGACAAAATCCAGTCAGAATCTGAGAGCCAGGAAAAGCAGAGGGAAAGAAGAAGCCTGCCCAATCCTTCCTCTTCTATTGCACTCAAACATTTGTTTCAAGTCTTGCCTTCATGCACAGAGCAGAACTTAAAAATACTTCTGTGAGGTAGGACGAAGGCTCAAAATTTCTTTTGATGGTTACAGGAGCAGACAGAGGAGAAAAAGACTTTTAGAGAAGCTGGGCAGAGGTATCTGGGTTGTAAGAGAGTGTGTCCAGGCATCTTCAGATGCTGGATGAGGCTGTGGAAGTGCTGGCTCTGGTCAGATGAGGTCACTTCAGCTCCTATCAGCACCTCTGACTTGCAGCTCAGCTCTAGAAGCCAAAGGCAGAAGTGCTGCTCTCCTGACAGTGCTCAGAAGAGATGTCTTAGTTGTAACTGGACCTGAGGATCAAACTTTCCTATAAGCCTTTTCCTCACAGCTCTGAAACACAAAGAGAAGCAAAATGCCCCAGACTAGGGGACACCACAAGAGCCATGCTTTGGGCCAAGGACAAAAAAAGGCCTCACCTACACCTGAGATATCACCCAAATAATGTGACAGAGTGTATGGGAAGCCAAAAGTCACTCTGCTTTGTCTTCCAGAATATTTTACTCTGCTGGATAGTAACAAAAGACTTTCTGAGGGCTGTATGAGGTCATCCATGTGAATGCAATGAAGGGCTTCAGTTCTCCTACTCTCCAGTCCCCCCATTTGTAAATCAGAAAAGAAGTGGCACATCCCTATGCTGCAAGACTCTTGAGAAGATAAGAGGGTTAAAAGGGAGGCTCTCCTAGAGAGGGCTCATGAAAGTCTGAATTCTTCAACTGAGGAGTCTCAGTTTCGGACTGAACCTTCCTCTCCTGGGGCTGTGGATTGTGGAGACTTTGGGCTTCTGTTGCGGGCAGCTCTCCAGCCCAGCCCTGACCATGGGCTCTGTGGGCAGAATTGGGAACATCCCCCAAGTTCTTAAGATGTCTCCTAGCTGGGCAGCAATAGTGAGATAAATCCCTCACCTTTGCCTTTGTGAATGTAGGGCAAAACTGGACAATTTTGTGTCCTGATGAAAGTCATGGACAGATCTGCTCACCAACCTCAGCCTTCGTGGGGTGAAAAAGGCAAATTCAAGGCACTGTTAATTTCCTGCGTTTCCCTCTCTTTTAGATAAATCACAGGGATGCTCTGGATTTCAGACCTTGTAGGCTTCTGGGATTCTCATCAAGGGGTTTGGAGAGAGAGCTGCCTCTCATTAGCAAGGTTTTTTGCATAAAAAATAGGAGCATTGGGTCTGATTCCTCAAACTAAGAGGTTGGTCTCATGAATATCTCAATGCCCTCCCATCCCCTTCCTCTTCTGGGAGTTGATCTCTCTAAGCTCCTTGCAAATCTGTACAGGCACTTTGAGTAGAGAAGGGGATGGCTGTATCAGGAAGAAGCAGTGGGGCAGTTTTAAGAGGCAGGAGGTAATGACCCACACTGGGGAGCAGCCAAGAGAACAGAAAGAGCATATGGAAAAGGCTCTCTGAATGCAACCTGTGCTGCTGATTCTTCGAAATAGTCAACAGCATCCCTTTACCTGCCCCAGTTTTTATCACAAATTGAGAATGAGACTTCCTCTCTGCTGAGACAGCAGAGTCCATCAGGGACAGCTTCCATCAGTGTCACAGGTACATTGCATGATATTGTCCCAGCTCCCCTTTGTGCCACCATCTCTTTTTTTCAGCAGCGAGGAAACTGAGGACCATTTCAACTACCTTGCCCTTGGCCATAGCCCTTGTCAGTGGCAGCGCTGAGGCGAAGGCTTGGGAGCTACATGTACTGCTGCAGCTTTATTCCTGTGCTGTGTCACAAAATGTTATCTCTCACTTTGATGCATCCAGATTTTCTTGACACAAATTGCTGAAATCGCTGAGAGAGGCATTTATTTCAAAGTTCAGCACATTATACACAGGGAGAGAGAAGTTGAGTAACTGGAAAAATCAACTCGGAGTTGCATCACCAGGAGCCAGAATGTTTGCTTTAGTCCTTTGTGAGATGAAGCAAGCTCCAGTTCGGCCTCATCCAGGCACGATTAGTCAAGAGATAAGGAAAGGTTTCTGGACTGGTCTCTGATGCTGAGCAATTTCAGACATGGAGGTATATATATCTATATCTTAAAGAACAGTAAGGGGGAAGATCACAGGATCAGAGGATGTCAGAGGTTGGAAGGGACCCAGAGATCGAGTCCAACCTCCTTGCCAGAGCAGGACCATATAACCTAGCTCAGTTCACAGAGGAACACATCCAGACAGGCCTTCAGAAGGAGACTCCACAACCCCTCTGGGGAGCCTGTTCCAGTGCTCTGTGACCCTTACAGTAAAGAAGTTCCCCTTTGTGTTGAGGTGGAACCTCCTGTGCTGCAGCTTACACCCATTGCTCCTTCCCCATCCCACTTAGCCAACAGTCACATTGGCTCTAACAAACAGCTTTCAAAAGGGCCAGTCCCTTCCCTGAGCTGTGCTTCTCCTTTTACCCTGGTTCCCATCCTTCCCCAACCTATGACTGCAGTAAATTATAAAAGCAGGGACATTGCAATAAAACCCCAGCTCAATAAGATCAAAGGCAACTTTTATCTCCCATTTTCCTTTGGGGTCCAAAACTCACAGGAGCACAGCTGCTGGCCCAAGGTTGAAGCTGTATTGCTCCCAGATGATAAAATAGCTGTGACTTTAAGGTCTTCTGTGTTAGCTGAAGCTAAGACACTCACCTCCTTCCAACTCAGCAAAGCTGTTCACTTAACTGCCCAAACGCTGTCCTTGTCTCCTGTCCCAGCATGGAGTGATGCAAGAGAACTAAATGTAAGGAAATTCTCCAAGAGTGGTGATTTTCTCCTGCTGACCCACAGTGACAGTTGACCTTGCTGGTATTTCTGATTTCACTTTATTTCACATCTCACATAGTGCCACTCAATGCGTTCTGCACCAGCCAGGGCAAATCTTCATTGGCCTTTACATCACTTTTGGCCTTTAAAGACCCATGGTGTAAATGGCAGAGTGAAAATCCTGCTGTAAGCTCTGGACTTTTCCTCAAAAGCTGAGGTCTCACTGGTCTCTAAGAATTTGGCTTTTTACCCACCCCATGTTTAGCCTCAGCCTTGCTCACGTTAGCAGCAATCTCCTTCCTTGAGACAGCAGAGATGTTGGTGGCTCTGGACACTTTGCTCTCAGCAAAAAGCAGGGGGGTGTGGACTGACAAAGGTTTTGAGGTTGTTCCCTCAGGCACAGGCACCCTTTTCTTGTGCAGCACCTCACCTGGCAACACTCCATGGAGGGAATTAATCCTCATTTAACCTCGTACAAATGAAAAAGAAATGTGAATTCAAAGAACAATAAACATTGCAGTCATCTTGCTCTGGGCTTTCTGAGGCAGCTGGCTTGGTCTTTGCTGTGCCTTTACTCAATGCCTGAGGTAAGGCTGCAGGAACACAAAATGAACTCACATCTCCTTGCTGGCTGTACAGCACCCATGAGGTCCTCCTCCCAGATTGCAGGATTGTCACCTCCATCTCAGGTCCTGGGGCCCATGAGGAACTCCAGACTATGATTGCTCTCAAAACTCACCTTCCAAGTGAAATTATGCACCCCAGGCAACTGAAAAAAAATTGCTTTATCTCTAAATGTATTAATTAATAAATATATCAATCAATTAAACTCAAATATTAGCCCCAACGCAGTGAGGGGAACCAACCCCATGTGAATGGAGATTGTTCAATCAGGACAAGAGTTGTTTTTTTTTTTTTAATGAAAAGGAAGTTGTGGGTGTGATTTGTTTCTCCTCTTGACCTTGGGGGACCTTTACCTACATCTCATTCTCAGACCTGAATTAGCACCATAATAACACAGGGCTGGAAAACGATACTTAAACCTCCCAGCTATTTCTGGGTTACAGAGGCTCTTTCTTTTTTTCAGTCTTAACCTAGTTTTCCAGTGGAACGTTCCCAGCCTCTACAAAGAGACATCCTAGTTTTTTTCCTCCCTATATAATTATATTAAGTCTGGCCTATATTCCTGCCCTCTCATTCAGTCGCCTTTAATGCCAGCGAGGGATACTGCTCCCTCTGGAGAGATGGAGAGCAGGGGGAAAGGTTTACACTTCATCCCTGCTTCTGCCCTGAAAATGGGCTGGATGAAAGTCCTCACCATAGCCTATGAAGACTCTTATCAGTGTGTGGTTGGCTGTGGTTCGGTTGCCAAAGTCTAAGTATCTTAAGGGCTGTAAATGGCTGCAGATGCAAAAGAACCATCACTTCTTCATGGGATGGGGTGAAGATCTGGAGAAGGTCCTGGAAAGAGAGAGTGGTGCTGTTGTGGCACAGGATGGGCCTTTCTCTCCAATGCAGAGACAGGGAAGGGGATGATGAGTAAAGTTACAAATCTCAGCAAGGCTGTGGTGATTTCTTTCTCTATGTTTGCAGGTTGACTTGCTTAGGGGGGAAAAAAAAAAAGCAAGCTCTGCATGGTTATATCTTATAGGGCAGAAAGCAAAATCCAGGGTGGCCAAGGCTGCAGTCTTCCAAGAAATGTTAACAATTGCAGGTCTTAAACCCCAGTTCAATTCCATTTTAATCTTGTAGGTGCCACTAAATTTACAGGGATTTTATTTGTATGCTTGTTTGATTTTTTTTTCCCAAGGGAATGAAGTGAAATGCAGGCCACCACAGCATCCACCACCACCACATATTATCCCATTCTGAGGAGAAATGCTTTTTCTGGATGTGCAGAAACTTCTCCAGGGGAGAGCAATCCTGAAGGAAGGATTGGACATCTGCAGACCTCAGCATCAGTCACTTCCAGCTTTGCTCTCATTTCCTCCCTAGAACCAGTGTCAGGACAAAAGTGGATTCAAACCACTGGGTTTTCCAGCCTCAGCCAGATCATTCTGCTGCTTTCAAGGGGCTTTGAGTCAAGCTGCACTTTGCTACATCAGCAGTACTAAAGTTTAACAGAATTGACACACAAACAGAAAATATCTGCAGAGCTTGAGATGACTAAGAGAGTCTGGCTGGGCCCTCGCCTTGCCAGGCAGGAGCAAAAAACTCTGAGCCCTGTGCTGGGCAGATGGCAAAACATGGTGTGGTGGTTTGGCAGTTATCTGCCCCCCCCCCACTTTGAAATAACCCAGGCTAGGACTCAGTTGACTGGAAGTTAATAAATGAAGCTTTATATTTACAGCTCTGCACAATATACAAGCAGATATTTACAATGTATAACAGATATTTATAGATATATACAGTGAAAAGCTAATACAGAAGCACCACACCCTTCCCAGAGATCAAAAATCCCTAAGAGGGGTCTCTAATCACCCTTACCACCTTTCCCCTCCTTCCCCAATCTTATCTCACCATCTGTTGATGCAGCAGATAGGTGGAGGTAGATTGGCCAGGGGGGTCAGCAACAGGAAAGAAGTTAGTGGAATTATTCAGATCCAGCTACAAAAGGCAGGGTGAAAGATCCATGCAAGAGCAGCCACAGCCCAGAGAGGTCTGAAGCAGTCTGACTTATCTATATTTGGGTTACAACTCTTAAACAATTTATTTTTCTTTCTCAGTAGAGCTATGAGTGAAGTAGCATCATCAGCGTTTTCATTTCTTAGCCTATAGTCTAATTTCTCATTCAGATCCTCCAATTAGTTCAAACCAGCACACATGGGCACACTTCCACGGTCAGACTGGCTTTTTGCTTTGCCAGTTTTTGCTGAGTGGTCCTAAACTGTCACCTCCAGCATGGAACACCACAACCTTGTGTTGAATAGAAGGGAGCAAGCTTGTTTTGCCATGGTGCTGACCCTGCCTTGCAACTCAGCCATTGGGCAAGGAGGTCTCGTCTGGCTCCACAGCCTCCTGAGTCATTTTGTTTCAGTTATGTGAGACAATAAAACATGACCCAAACCACAGCTGTAGTGCTGAGCCCAGCACTCTCTCCAGAAACACTGGGCTCTGCTTACCCTTGGCTGAGGGCCTGGGAAGTTCTGGACACTTCTATCCCGGGGTTGAAAAAAGTTTCCTAACTTATTACTGGCAACACCCAAAAACAAAGAGAAATGAGTCCAAATAAGGGACAAACTCTTCCAACTAACTGTTTTCCATTAAAAAAAAAAAAATTAAAAATGGAGAAATAAAATGGAATTGTATGGTGGTTTGCATCTTCTGGTTGCTGCCCTGTGTGCACCTTGCCTTTCATGGGAAGCCCCTTCTGATGCCAGCCTACCTGAGGTGAAATGACTGGAGTGGAAAATGTGAGGCTTTATTAAGGATGGATGAGTGAGGAACAGCCTTTCCTGTAAGGGGACACATCAGCCTATTTTGTGCCATTTGACTATATTGCCTTGTTCCCTCTACAGGTGGCAACAGGGAACATTGGGCACTCTAGGGGTGACAGATGTGGTGGGAAAGAAGTGCAAATCAAGGCAATGAAAAGGCTGACTGAGGAAGGGGCTGTGATTCTGGCTGAGAGGAGGTTTGCTCAGCTGGTTTTCAGGTTGGCTTGGAGGCATTCCTAATGAATCTTTAGTTTTGGGTTTTTAGGATTACAAAATCCCTACTCTTCAGAGGTCAGACCGGATGCTGACCAAGGCAAGGTGATAATACACTTCAGGTACTACCATGATAGGGAGAATCATTATTATGATTAATAGGAATAGTAATAAGAATCTCCTCTGAAGCTTTTGGCCATCACTACAGGACAATTAATGGGTGGCAATCAGTTAAATCCCTTTGCACATTTCCCCCCTGCAGGCAGACTCACTCTTTTTCGAGGAATTTGAAGGATGTACCAGCAAAAGACCTGAGAAAACACAACACCATCACGGAGGTGTGAATCTTTCTGCCTAGTGCTTGGCAGGGTGCTTGTGTTGCCACCTCCTCGGCCACCTCAAGCTTCAGCACAGGCTATAAACTTGACTGATGACAGCAGCTGACAAAATTCAGGCCACCCAAGAAAAAGAGGCACCTTTGCAAGCAGAGGTCAGCGTGAGGCAGGCATCCGGTTCTCCATGAGCACCTTACTCTCCTTGGCTTCCACCAAACCTTATCATGGATCAGCAGAGAAGGTTGTGTTTCATCTGACACCAAGGCACACATTGCAATTTTAGACTGGCCACATTGCTCAGTGGGCTTAATCAAGAGGACACAGTTGTAGGTTTGTATGTGCTTCACTCCCAGACATGCTACAAGATAAGGCATAGCCCTCCCTGAGCTCAGTGCTCCTTCTCCACCAGTGGAGCTTACCTCACAGAGCACACACTTCTCAGAGTGGCAGGTCCTGTCTTACAGCTTTTGGGGTCTTTAGCATAATCAGAAATATGCTTCCCCCCTCCCTCAATGGAAAATTAGATTTAATCATGCTTTGGCTGAAAGCAGATGAGGAGGGGGGAAAAAAAATCACCCAAAAAACCCATCCCATCGTCAGCAAACAGGAATTGGTTGCACTGCAGCATGATGTATCTGGTTTCCTAAAGCTTTGGCAAGTGAACAAACACTTAGTCAAAGAAGTAATCATCCTTTGAAAGAGAGGGTCAGTGGAAATTTTGTACGTGCTCTTTTCCTCCTGTCTGTCCCCCAGCTTTATGGTCTGGGTGTTCCTAGTGTCCAGAGCAGTTGACTCACAGTGAGGTCAAGGGAGGGGAGATCTGTCTCATTTCTCACCACCCCTTGCAGTGTGATTGTTGTTAGCCATACAGCAAACGCTCTACAGCTGCTCAGCTCCACCTCCACCCTCAGCCCTAGGTCTGGGTACTCATTTTTCTGTAGATGAATGCTTTATCATTTGGACAAGAGGTAGAGACTGCTTAGGGAAAGAGACACAAAAGTATCTCACCTGCTGAGTTATCCTCCAACAAACACCAATTTAGAGACGCTCTACACCAGGTTTGTGTCCTCCAACCCAGTATGTTCAAGAGCCCTGCTGCACTCTGATCACCCATAAAGTTACCTATACTTACCCCAGCCATACTCCATAGCCTCCATGACAGCTGGCACTGAGGTCAGTTATTTTTCTTGTGTGCAAAATCCAGCCTGGTCCTTGTCTGCACTTCGCTGCGCCTCCTCCTGATCATAAAAACACTGGGAGCAACCATCTGAGGGCTGGCAGTGGGGTTTGGAGCCAGCTGTCCTGCTACAAGGGACTGGTCTTTCTGCAAGAGTGACCACAGGCTGTTGGGAGAAGCGCTGCAAATTCGTCCCGCAAATAATTGCAGCGATACAGAACTTGGAAAAGAAATCCACAAAGTGTATTTGGCGATGACATTTCTGTGATTATTCCTAATTGCATCTGACTCGCTGATGCAGACTCCAAATTAATGAGCTCTTATGGTACCACGGAGCCCGGATTATAAACTTAGACAGCAACCAAAACAGTCGTGATAATGAGCCACACAACGGTGACGCTTTTCCCTCTGGGCTCTCCCTTTTCTTCCCACCTCCCTCCGGGCTTGCAGCAAGAGCTAAGCTGTCTGCTTGCCTTGCTGTGATGGATTTCAATTCCCTGGACCATCCTCAGTATTTGTTTTCGAAAGTCTGATGTTTTGGAGGAAATATTCAAGAAGATAAACAGGCCTGGCTCCCACTTGCCACCTCTTGTTTCGCACTTTGATGGCAAAGCTTTTTTAGCAGGGATCCTCCTCTCTGCATGTTTGTGCTACTCCTGGCACCAAGCAGCCCTCGCCTCGGATGGGACACAGGCAGTGAAACACAATCAGCATCTTAAAAGCATCTTTCATTCTCGCAGAGCAGGACAGCACAATGCACACTGCTAATCCCTCACAGCTGCTACACAGCCTTCCTCTTTCTTTTTTCTTTTGCCTGTTAAAATCTGAGGCTGGACAAGCCTTCATGTTTGCCAAGAGCAGAGCTGATCCAGGGGAAGGTGATGGGTGCCATTGGTACCCCGAGGTACCAAAGCCCTCCCCTCCCACTGCTGATGGAAGCACAGCTGATGGTGATGCAGAAAACTGAAGTTTTCACACTTTTCTTTTCTTTTTTTTCTTTTTCTATTTTTTTCCCCCCCTGAAGCTCAGTGACAGAGAGGATTCAGTTCCATTTCTCAGAGGAAGCTTGTGCTCAAGCCCTCTTGGGAAAGGGAGGTGGAGAACCTTGTGTGTTCCCTGGTGACTGAATTTGTGCTGCGTGCCAGGGAATCCCTCTTTATCTCAAGACTCTACAGCACCTAGCACAGATCTGGCAGGCCACCACAGTAGCCTGGCATGAAATGGGCATAAATAAGCAATTCCAGGAGCCCTCTCTCCAATTGCTTTCCCTGGAAATTAGCAAGACGGGCTGCCAAGACCTTTCTTATCTTGGATGAGCCCTGCCTTTGAGATGAATTTGTCATCCTGGTCCTTGAAGCCTATAATTTCTGCCTTGTTTGAAGGAAAACCTGGACAGTATAATATGCAAAGGGGAACACCACGGGTTTGGTTTTCTGTATTGTCTGAACCCTATAAACAGGTTCCAGACACAAATAATTATTTGTAGGTCACGTTCCTCTATCTCAGAGGAACCATTTCTGCTCTGCGACCTTTTGCTGATGCAGCAAAATAAGAAAAACAGCCTGAAGGGGAGAAGCAAACATCCCAGGCTCCTCTTCCTAACCCAGAGAAAGATCTGAGTGAGAACAGCTGCTCAGCAGAAGCCTCTCCGAACAAGAGTGGTTTAAATTAGTAGGATTCTGGCTAATTAAAAGACTATAAAGACATAATTAAAAGAACTGAGACCAAGCTCTATTGAATTAGTCCACCAGCCACCTCCTGAGCCAGCGCAGAAGGATGCAGATGGCTGTTTTCACCTCACAAATCCAAGGCACCTCTGAATGCACCAGCCAGAGTGAGAGCTGGTGATGGGCTAGACCTGCTGGGGAGGGCTGGAGAACATCATGCCATGGGGAGGTCAGTCCCAAGGCAACCTCCCCACGGCCAGCACAGGGAGAAAGGAAATTTGCCCTGCTACAGTCTCCCAGGAAGGTGACAAACAGAGAATTGGTTCTTCCCTCTCACATCACTGCTCTTCTTGTGCTCTTGCAAGGACAGGAGTCGTGGTGGTGGTGGGAAATCCTTGAGTAAAGCACCCTGCTGCTCGCAAATGAGCTCTGAGGCACTGTTGGCCCTGGGGCATATCCACAGCTCCATGATGCTTTAGGGATGGATGCAAAGCACAGCATCCCAGTGAGAGTGCCATAGAGTACAGCCAAAGATGGCTGGAGGGGAAAGGAAGAAGAGGGGAGGGGGAGAAGGAGAAAGAGGGGGAAAGGAAGAAGAGGGGAGGCGGAGAAGAAGAAAGAGGGGGAAAGACAGAGAAAAAAGGGAGAGAAAATTACACACAAAGAAAGAGGAAAATGAGAGACAATGAGAAAGATAAAAGACAAAGGCGGCGGGGGGGGGGCGGGTAGAAAACAGATAATAAGGGGGAAGATAAAGAAGAAAAAGAAGGAAAGAGAAAAATAAGACAAAAAGAGGAAGAAGAGAAACAAACAAGAGAGAGAGAGGAATAAAGAGGAAAACATGTAAATAAACTAAGAGAAAGAAGGGAAAGGAAGAGCAAAGGGAGCATGGATGCTTCCAGCCTTTCAGATACAGCAATGTCACACCTCCACAGCTGTGCTTTCCATGTCCACCCCACCAGGCTGCAGGTCTACATGGTACATGGAGAACCCCAGGTGCACTAGAACCAGCTGCCCCATGAACAGACCCTTTAGGCCAAGGAGTGTCTGCCGGGGTCACCTACATTCCCTTGCACACAGCAAAGAGATGCTTAGGTGAGGTCAGGCAACGAAAGAGACCCACTCCAGTCCACCTGCAAGAGGACCTGACTGGCCATGAGATTCACTGCACCCAGATGAGGACAGTCTGCAGCACATAAAAATGCTACAGCTTCCTTTAAGAGGCAAAAAAATACAACTATGTGACAGCAGATGTGTACAGAGCTGACTTACAGCTTTTGCTCACAGCTGCCAGAGAGGCACTCGATAGCTGCAGCTGCTCACACACCCTGGTTTGCTGGCCGATGGCAAGTGGCAGATTCCAAAAGCTTCCTTCTCTTGTGCCATGGAGATTTTCCTCCAACCAAGAATTTTTAAGATGCTGTTTGGAGGCAAAAGAAGTGGTTTGGAATTTGAGTGATGTTTGGGAAAAAAAAAAAAAAAAAAAAAAATCCCACGAAGAAATCCAGAAGTGAAAAATATTGTAAAGTGGAGGAGCTGTGGCAAGTTGAAACACTAAAAGTTTGGGGGATGCTTCTACCAGGAAAAAGAACAAGTAATTCCATAGCAGTTTGGCTGCTTTGCTTTAGTAAATAAGAAAAACAAAAATATTAAAAGAGTAGAAAAAATATGCATAGAAGCCCAAATAGCTAAGAAAAGGACCTTTTTTTTTTTGGTCTCATGCATCCCTGTCTCCATGATGAGGGCTGAATTTGACTGCTTTGAGTTTGGGAA
>VWZI01005509.1:2762765-2829015 GCA_013396835.1 Psilopogon haemacephalus
CTTTGGCTGCTGTGCTTTAGTAAATAAAAAAAATTAAAATAAAATAAAAAGAGGAGGGGGAAAAAAATTAAAACAGGTTGAGAAAAATATGCATAGAATCCCAAATCGCTAAGAAATAGCTAAAATAAAAGGATTTGTTTTTTGTCTCATACATTCCTGTCTCCCTGCTGAGGGCTGAATCTAGCTGCTTTGAGTTTGGGGGATGCTTCCACCAGGAAAAAGATCAAGTAATTCCATAGCAGTTTGGCTGCTGTGCTTTAGCAAATAATTTTTNATAGCTAAGAAAAGGACTTTGTTTTTTGTCTCATACATCCCTGTCTCCCCTGCTGTGGGCTGAAAAGAGAGACTATGCAAACCTACTGTGATGGGGCATTTACATAGCTCTGTGGCAACAGCCACCAAAAATGGGATGGCACTGGCATAAGCCTGGCCCACATCAGGATGGATGTGTGGGCCCCCCCTCCTCAAGCTGCTGCATGGTGTGTTTATTAAGAGGAATGGGTGTTTTTAAGGAGAAAATCTTCCTCCTCCCACAGTACACCATAAAAGTGAGTGATCAGTAATTCAGGCTCTGTTGTGGCTATAAACCACTGCTCTGTAAGTCACAGTGGCACCAGCCCTGAGAAGCAGGGCAGGTGATGAGCAGCTTGTGCTACCCAGCTAATGGGAGGAGAGAAAATGCTTGCCAAGCCCAGAAGCAGAGTTAGTGCAAAATGAAGACTTTCTCCACTGCTTGCTTGATGAAATACAACTTGTGCAGATTGGCTGTGTCAGTCTGCCTGCCTCTGAGTGGAGTCTGAGGCCATCAGTAGACCTCCATCAGTCCTAAGGGTAAAGCACACGAGTAAAGGTGTGCCTGGAGAAAAGAAGGCTTCAAGGAGACCTTATAGTAGCCTTCCAGTATCTGAAAGGGGTCTACAGGAAGGCTGGGGAGGGACTATGCATGAGGTCTTGTAATGACAGGGTGAGGAGTAATGGGTTTAAACTGGCAGAGAGGAGATTTAAACTGGATGTTAGGAGGAAGTTCTTCACAGTGACGGTGTTGAGACACTGGCACAGGTTGCCCAGGGACGTTGTGGCTGCTCTCTCCCTGGAGGTGTTCAAGGCCAGTTTGGATGGTGCCTTGAGTGACCTGTTCTAGTGGGAGGTGTCCCTGCCTATTGGGGTTGGAACTGGATGATCTTTGAGGTTCCTTCCAACGTAAACCATTCCATGATCCCATATTGAGCTTATCTCTCAGCAGCCACTAAAGAATCCATCAGCACCCACCAGGAGAAGCTGGGTTGAGAGTCTACATCTCACCAGGTGCCAGCAAGTTCAACTGCCAAAGCAGACATTGCCAGGGAAGCACTCTTCAGTGTCACTGCTGTTGAACTGAGGAACTCCTGGGAAGCAGTCAGTGCTGGGTTTCTAGGCCCACTGGGAAGTGATGGGACAGAATGTCTTAAGTATACCCACGGGTTGTGGTGATAGTTGATACCCTTGGTACAGAGCAGCTGCCAATATGTGCTGCCTTCCAGTGGTTTGTAATCAAGTAGCAGTTTTGCTGGTACAATTATAGAACAGTATTCAAAATTCTTAAACGCAGAGGTTAGAGAAGCAACCATGTGTGAAAGCCATGGTGAGCATCATCAGCTGAGCTTGAAGGTCAGCCTGGTGGCACACCATGAGCTTCACAGCTGGTTATGTTGTGCCTCAAGGGGCAGGGCTGCACCCACAGACTGGGAAGATGTAGTTTTTAAGCCTGCCAGCTGCTACCTTTGTCCAGCATTCCTAATTCTTCTGTTATAAAAGACAACTAGCAGTCGTCCCTCAGGATTTCTCTAGACTTCTCTTGGGTGTTGTCATGGTAATTTTTTTTTTTCTTCAAACTGGAGAATCTTTGCTTTCACAACTTCAGCCAACCTGCTTCATTTCCATGCATCTTTCCCAAACATCCTATTTCCCTTTGGCATTGTGGGACCAAAAGGGTACATACTACTGACAACAGCATCCTAAGGTCCCTTCCAACCTGAATCATCCAGTGAGGCTATGTGGAGGCACCAGAGATGTTTCTAGCAGTAAAATGACAATCTCTTGCTTTATTCTCCATTTCTTCACAATTTCCAACATTTCATTTGTTTCACAGTGAAAAAGACTGTGGCTTGATGCAAACATTCTGAAGGATGCTCCATTGTATGGCCCAGGAAGGCTATGTCATGGATATTTGCCCTTTTCTAGCACCAGCTGGACCAGCTGAGATGACTTTACCTTTGTCACTGACTGTCTTTGCCTCTTTGGCAGCTGTACTACTCAAGCAATGGAGCCCTAGCTCAGGTCAGGCTGAAGGAGATGGGGGCTGGCTTAAACAGTTTTAAAATGGCAGGTTGTTAAAGCAGAACAGAAAGAGGGTAGAAGTTAGCAGCAGTGGAGGATCTGCTGCTTAATCCAGCCTGGAATCACAGCAGGCAAAGCCTCAAGCAAAACTCATGGAGGCTGGTGAAAAAAAAAAAAATCTGATTTCTATGAGGAACTTGTGAATCAGGCTTGCAAATAATGTGGATGAGCAGCAGCACTAGGGCAGTGTCCTCTAGATCTGCAGCCCACTCCCTCAAATGTTGCCTTTATTGTTGGGGTCAGGATGAGTCCCGTCCCCAGGGAGTGTGATTGGCATCCAGATGGCCTCAGCTACAAATGGGCCTGGAGCACAGGCTGAACTTCCCCCAAACTAATAATCAACCACTGACTTGAAAGGAAACCCCACCTGTCCTCCCCTCCCTGACTTCAGCTGAGAGCAGAGGCACCAAGGCACTCTCAAAGTGGCTGCACTCGTGGTATTTTTGACCCAGCTGGAAGAAGGATGAGCCATAAATCTCACTCGACAGCCTAATCTCATTATATTTCCCAGCTCATTTTCCAGGCTAAAGGGGTTTGGCTAAGCTTCAGAGAAGCATCTGAGTTCTCAGATGCTGCTCCAAACCAACCTCCTAAATCTTTAGATGGTCACCCATCAACAGGAGTGCTCTCCGCTCATTGTCACTAGCTGTGTATTGGCAGTGGTTTACTGAAACACACAGGCACAACAGTGTAATTCACACAGATTCTCATCAATACCAGCCCTCCATAAAGGTACTGCAGGCCACCACCTGAAGAGGAGGTATTGAAGGAATTGGTCATAAAAAGACATGAACTGACTGTTGCCAAAAGGCCAAGAAGCAGATCCTATGTGAATCTGACAGGGAGAGTGACTAACGGACCACCAGCAACCAGCAAATGCCAGCTGGTAAGGACACAGCCTCCATGGATATCTGCTGGGGTTCCTCGAGCAAATCACAGAAAGCCTGTGCAGGAAAAGCAAAGCTTATTAGCAGGAAATCTTGAATTGCTCTTAAGCTCACAAGCCTCTGTCAAAGTGAGGAGGAGACCACCACTGCAGAGCCAGGGCAAGGCTGGCTTTGCATGTGTCTCTGTCCTGGTGGTCTCAAGAACAAAGAGGAAGCCAGGAGGGTGAGCAGACCTTGGGAACAGGGGGAAGCTGCTGCTGTAAAGATGAGCCAAGCTCTCTCCATCAGCCTGGGAACCAGGGAAGAAAGCTGGGTGGGGAGTGATGGTTTCACTTCCCTGCTCTTTGTGCAGATGCTGCCTTGCTGTTACGGTTCATGTAGGATTGCAGCAACCCCCTCTCGGAAAGGAGCAGACTCCAAAGCTTCCTAGGGAAACTCAGGCTGTGCTCTGCCATAATTTTTGCCAGAGGTTTGTCTTTCATCTCTTTGGGATGCAGCAGCAAGATTAGGGCAAGAAGCTCTTGTTACCTCTGGAGGAAATGACCCTTGCTCTCCAACAACATGCAGGTCAAGGAGGGGTCCAGGCTCTTTGGGTTGCATTTCTGTGCCTTTAGAAGCTGTACCTCAGCCCATGATGGTGCTCCTGGAGCCAGTTTGCTTGCTTCTGCATATCCAGACTGTGCAGACTAGCAGAGCCTGGGCATGGACCAGGCTTCAGTCATGCATCTCTTGCCCAAACAAGACAGCCAGCTGGCTCATCTCAGATCATCCATGCAGCATGGGCATGGGCCCCATGATGGGCTAGCTAGTATGCCACAGCTGTCACCAGCTCTCTCTCTCTTCAGGAGGACTGTCCCAGTCAGAGCATCCTCCCTGACTTGACCCAGACTTCCAGACATCCAGACCCACAGCTCTTGGGCAAGTTCACTAAGTAACTGCCCATCTCAGATCTTCATGTTGAAGGAAGCTTTTCCTCTGGGAAGAGAGCTGCTCAGAGCTTAGCAAACTATTTTGTAAGCCATGTGGGACTGCTAAGCTGCCTTAAGGACACACTTGATTTTTTTCATATATGTAGTCACTTTCTCCCATCTCACCTGCTTCTGGATGGCTCCTCTCTGCCCTGAGATATATCCCAGGAAATGTTCCCAGGATGTTCTGCCTCCACATGAGGAAAATCTTTACTGTGAGGGTGACAGAGCACTGGAACAGACTTCCCAGAAAAGTAGTGGTCTCCTTCTATGGAGACTTTCAAAACCTGCCTGGATGCATTCCTGTGAAACCTACTTTGGTGGGGTGGGGGGGCTGGACTAGATGATCTCCAGAAGTCCCTTCCAACCCCTGTCACTCTCTGATTCTGTGAAATCTCAGCCCTCAAACGTCTAAATCAAGTTTAAACATTATTACTAAACACCTCCCATAAATCATCCTCTGGGCTTTTGTGTCGCAGTTTCCTTTTCCCTCTTCATATCCAAGTTATTATTGGTTTTGTTGGGTACTTTGGCTCGGGTTCTAGGATCTTCTTTTGTGGGCTGATTTGTGTACTGGTTTGGCTTCCCAGGGTCTTTGGGAACTGCGGGGAGCATAAACATGATGAGATCCTCATATATATATATTTTACATCAGCGTAACTCCCCTGGGTGCACTTTGTACCACATAAACCCAACCTTCAGCTCGTAAGCCCTCCGAAGAAGGGCTTATTAAAGTGGCCAGAAGTGACCAGAGAGCCTGATCCACCCAAGACATTAAATATGCCACACTTATTCATTTCAGCCACTGCAAATATCTCCTCAGCCTGGAACGCAGATCCCCTTAAATCAACCCTTGAACCGAAGTTCAGGAGAGCAACAATGAGGAAAACAAAGGGAAGGAATTCCCACTTGTAACACGAGCAGCTGCTACTGGCTTCTAAGATAAATTAGCACTCCATAATACAGGAGGCATGATGAGTCTCTAATGCCAAAATGCTATCAGGGGACAGCAACTTATGGAAGGATTTTAATTTTTTTTTTCCTTTTGATACAACCCCCCACCGAGCAGCTTTATCAGTACAAGAATTCAAGGTCGCCAGACTGCAGGCTTTAGCCCTTTACCCGTTTTGTCTGAGCCCATACCTGGGATGCTCACAGTGCTGTGGGGAGCAGAGGATGTGTGTGCAGTGTGAGCGGCTGGCAGGGGAGATGTACACTGCACTTCCACCTCTGCCAGTGCACGGATGTTCTTCTGAGGGCAAGGGGTCCCAGGACTCGTGAGGGAAATCTGAGGGGACATGGAGCTCTCCATCCTAGCAGAGGCTGCGCTACACCCAGGGCAGTGTTGCGCAGGGAGCAGAGGTGACAGCGGCAGAAGGCATAATAGGCCACTCTCCTGTGCTTAACGTCTGCCTCAGCTTGAGCTCATCTCTCTGGGATGAGTCCAAGGGCTTCTCCGAAAACCCTCTTGGAGTTTGCCTCCAGCTGGGGCTTTGGGCAGCTCAGGAGCTGGGAGCAGAAGCAGCTTGACGGCTGCTCCGCTGGGGTCAGCAGGGACACGGCAGAGCTGCAGATCTGCAAACACTGACCTGCCGAGTCTCACACGTCAGCCGTGGGACGAGGGGCACAGCAGAGTCCCACACGGCCACGCCACCAGCCAGCTGTACCTCGCACCGCAGGGGCCCTCGGGGCTGCGTGGGAGCAAGCCACCAACAGGGCTCCCACCACACAGCCTTGCCTGCTGCAAGAGTACCAGGGTGGCTTACAGAGGGTGTTGGGACTCAACCTGACACGGTGGGGAGGTTGCTCTGCTCCTTAGCTACTCACCTGCAGTGATGAATCCATCCAGCCTTAAACAAACAAACAAAAAAAAACAGAAAAACCAAACCCCAAACCAAAAAAACCACAAAAACAAACCAAACATAAATCAATCAAACAAACACAAAAATGTCACTGGGCTGTGTTTCCTCCTCGGCAGCACAAGCTCATTCTCACTCTCCCAAAAGGCTCAGCTGCCAGCCCTACCCCCAGTGGGTGAAACAGTCAGGGAGGGAAGAATTGGTGTTGACACTGCTGTGTAGTAATTGGCCTTTAGGTCTGACCCCTTTAATTAGATTAACAGAGGCCAGTGCATTCACTCTTTGATTTCTTCCTTGGGCTGGGGGCAGAGTCGAGCAGGAACTCCTGCAGAGCACCTCACCTACCCCCACCGTGTTGACGTTTCCTCTGAGCTTCTCCCTGCAACCCCACACCTCCTGCCGTGGCTATTCCCTGTGCCTGGCAGGGTCCTCTCTTTTGCACTATCAGAGATGCGCAGCACAAGGCGGAGCATGGTCTGTGGCCTGGGCTCGTCCCTCCACATTTGCTGTTGCAAGGCTGAAGTAAGCTGAAGAGGCTAAGAGAAGTTCAGAAACAACGCAGGAAGAGACCAGGGATGCTGGAGAAAGGAAGGAGAAAGGAGAGGCCCTCATGGCTCTCCCTCTGCCTGAGCAGATAATTTAATGTGCAGTGTCACCTCAAAGAGTTAAATCAACCCCAGCACATTGTAAAAAGGCATTTTAGCCATTTCCATAGATAATGGTTAGGTCATGTCAAGATGCTGGCTTTCACGGCGCTCTCAAGCCATCCATAATTTAATGTTTAAAATGCAACCTTAGCAATACAATTAATACTCTTTTATTAGCCCGCAGAGGCTCCATGCAACTACTTAGAGCCATATAACACCAGCCCATCTCACAGCCCCATATAAATTCCTCCGGTAAGATAAACTTTTAGGTCTGCAGTTGCAGGCACTGAAAATCTGCAGAGGCAGCAGAAAGTAAATGGCTTTCCTGTTTGATAGAGTATCACTTTGGAGGAAAGCACCTCTGGCTCCTCTGCAGAGAAATGTGCTGGTGCCAAGACCTTGGAGAGGAGGCAAGTACAGGACATACCTTGTGAGTGATACTAAATCATCTCTTCCTGCTTCCAACCCTCCCTCTCCCAGGCTGTCTCTGTCTCTCTCACACCCACGCTGGTGCACACAGAGACACAGACAGACAGACAGACAGACGCGTTCTCTCTCTCAGTGCAGGGTGCTGGAACAGGAATATCTGTGCATGCTGTGCTGTTCTCAAACAAAACCTCTCCTGTTTGCCTGCTGATGGGGTCCTGTTACCAAGGCATCCCAAACCAGATGCTCTGCACCCCTAGTTTTGCCCTCCCAGATGCCTGCATTTTGCCTGTCATGTTAGGCTGCTTAAATTTAGACACCTGCAGCTTGGATATTTCCATCTGAGCCACTCATTCCAGCTGCATTGAGAGGCAATGCAGAGTGAGAAGCATTTATACTGCATTATCTATTTCCCTCACTTAAGATACCTCCTTTAGGAAGAGCTGAACCCTGGATACCACCAACCAAACCTTCACTGAGGAGGAAGAACAGCATCTGGAGAGGTAGACATCTGCCTGTCCACTCTCAAAATCCATTAGGCAGATGAATCTCTCTCTCAAAATCTATTGCTGTCATTTGAAACATGTAGAGCACATGCACATAAGGGTTGTCACACTGCTCTGGTGTCCTCAGCAAGGGTGATCCAGCCAGATGGCCGACATGGTGCACCAGCTCACACAGGGCATGATACTTGCTCTTCCTGACTCAATGTTGCACCATCCTTCCATGACACCTGCATCTGTGCCTTTTCTCTGCCATGAGATCCTTGGCACCTGCCATGAAGATCCAGCAAAAGAGAGCATCAGCGATGCTGGCCTGATAGAAATCCTCTCTCTCCAGAGACCACAGCGGGAGGAAAGCTGTAGGGATGGATGAGGTCCTAGCTAGGACAGCTGATCAGTCGATTTTATGGCTGGTCTCCAGCCAGTTGTGAATCTGTAAATGGTGTCCCAGATGGGCTTGGCTTGTCATCTCAGTGTAACTCAGCCGAAGGCAGTCCATTTATTTGCAAAGCCTTGAAGTGAACCTGACTCTTCTGCTAGACACATGCCCACAGGGCTGCTCACTCTTGGACAAGAACTCAGAGCCAATTAGGCACATTAGCGTGGAGTCAGGCCAGACTAATTGTGGTCTGCTTCTCCTGGGCCCTCTGAGCCTCCCTGTGGCTCATGTAAGCTGTGGCCATTTCGCCTCCAAGGGCAAGAAAAGACCTGAGCAGCATCTGAATAAAACATTTTTTTTTTTTTTTCAAATAGCCTGATAGTGGCATCAGCACCATTCACACCCCATCTGGGGCTGCCCTGCATCAGGTGCTCTGCACTATCAAAGCCATCCCCATCCCAAGACACTGCAAGACCAATACACAAATAAGGACAAGATCAAAGTAGACCTTTACTGGCCCTGAGTAACAGAAAGAGAGGAGGCATCTTGATCCTGACTCAGACAGGCTGTGTGGCAGAGGTGAGATTTTATGGCTCCCAGATCTATGCCAACCTCCCCACCGATGCCATCTTATTCTTGTGCTTATTCACTGCAGGGTGTATGTCTGGGAGTGCTTTCCTACTCCACCAGCAGAATGAAAAAAGCCCAGTCCTGGCACTGTCATCTCTGTGTGTTTCATGTTCTCTGTATTTTTCTCCCTTAAATCTCCATCTTCAGGAGTCGGTTTCGTCTCAGCATTTATACCTGAAATCATCTTTGAGTTTGCTTGGCTGTGGAGAGAAGCTGTGGGGTCTGGGAGCCTAAAAGAGGTCCAAATTCATAGGGCAAATAAGCACTCCTCCATTCCCCACCATGCCTGTATTAATGATTTATTAAATGTCAAGGTGTTACGGTGACCTCAGGACTCAGGAAGATGCAGTTCTGAGTGCAGGGTCATATCATCTGTGTCTTCACACAGCCCAATCTGCAAAGGCACTGGAGTAAAGGAGAAGAAAATAGTCAAATATGTTTTACAGTTGCAGTGATGGAGACACCTATCACATAGTAAATGTGGTACCCTGCCCCCAAATTTCCTAAGGTTAAGGCCAGCCTTTCTTATTATTCCAGCCTACACTTCCTGTGCATTTTAATTATTTTCTCCACACTAATGCAAACACACACACACAGTGAAGATACACCAAGCATCCCAAATCAGTTTAATGAATGTTCTCATCTGAGAGGATTGTCTTTCATAATGACTGAGAGGGATGAGAAACGTTAGCTCTCTAGCCCAGCTCCCCAAGAAGCAGTGGGGCCCCAAAGATAGGGGAAAAAAAATGGAGCAATTCATCAGGAGCAGCAGGAGAGGAGAGATAATTAGAACTGGAGATGCAAAGAATGAAAAGCTGAGCATGGAGGGTACTTTAGGGAGAAAAAGGAGGGGCGCTGGAGGAGCCACGAGCCTAAATCTGTTGTGTGAGCTATAAGATTCATAAACACCTGCACCAGGAGAGAGCTGTGCCTCTTGCAGACCGACAGAACAAAGGGCTTGGAGGAAGCACACCTTTCCTCTTCACAGCCTTTGTTCTTGGGAGAAATCTTTTCTCCTCTCATTCCGTCTCTGCTTGGGTTTTTTTTCTGCCTACAAGCAGGCGCTGTCCCTGCCTGCCCTCATGTGCAGAGATGCTGGTGTGCATTTCTCCTCTCTGTCTCCCCTTCCTTCCTGCTAGCTCTTCTCCCTCCCGCCAGTGTCAGCAGCACCTTCTGTGCCAGAGCAGGGAGGCGAACTGAGTCAGCTTGGCACCACATTTGGGCCAGCTCTGATCCAGGCATGATGCTGAGCATTATTTGCTCCTTCCAAGGGCAGGGCAAGTCACAATGCCCTGCTGGTTACAGAACCTGCCCATCGTGTAGGGATGTGCTTGCTGTGGGATTGATCCCTGTTCAGTGTCGAAATCAGGGCATAGAAAGGACAGAGAAAAACATAAACCAGCCTGTGCTAACCTAGCAGTCACGCTGCCTCCTCAGCAAGGAGCAACAAAGCTCCAGTGCCCTTTGAGCCACTGTATAAACAACCCAGCAGGTCCTGCCCTGGAGCACTCACAGTCTGAAATCTGAAGGAGGAAGGGCAATAAGCCTTTCCCCCTTGTTTCTCCAAACAGAGTTTTGTTGCACAGAAATTGGAAGGCTCCTGCAGAGAAGATCAGCACCTGGCCCTCTGCTCATGGGTGGTGAGAATTTGGTTTATTGGGCTGATTACGTTCACCCTGGGCAGTAGCTTGGTGGATATATTTTTTTTTTCTTGTCTGCATTAAGCCTGTAAAGCCTTCAGAGTCCAGAATATTATATAATGGAGAGCAATGGACATTGCAAGGAGGCTTCCAGTTTTCACACAGTGCAGACGTGAGTTCAGACTTCCACATAGCATAAATGACTAAAGTTGCCTGGGTGTGGCTATCATATGTGCATCTTGCTGCTCACAGGCAGCAGGAGAACATCCTCCACTTAGGCAGATGCAGACATACAAGGATGAACCTGCAGTCCAAAAAAAACCCCAGCATCCATCATTTGTTTTTCTTACATGGGTATAATATTTTTCCCAGTGACATGTGCACCAATATTAAAACAATTAGAATCAGAGAATCATAAAATCATAGAATCAGTCAGGGTTGGAAGGGACCACAAGGATCATCTAGTTCCAACCTTCCTGCCATGCCCAGGGACACCCTACCCTAAAGCAGGCTGCCCACAGCCTCAGCCAGCCTGGCTGCAAACACCTCCAGGGATGTGGTCCCAACCACCTCCCTGGGCAACCCATTCCAGGCTCTCACCACTCTCATGCTGAAGAACTTCCTCTTCATGTCCAGCCTGAATCTCTCCACCTCCAGCTTTGCTCTATTCCCCCTAGTCCTGTCACTCCCTGATAGCCTAAAAAGTCCCTCCCCAGCCTTTCTGTAGGCCCCCTTCAGGCAGAGAGTTTGATTCAGTTGTATTTAAACTCAGGTAAGTGGACTTGAATGGGACAAATCCACGCAAGAGACAACTCTTCCCCAGTGCAGGTTTTAAATCCATGTTGGTTTCTTTTTGTTTTTTTCTTTTGCCTCCCTTTGCTGTGAGTCCATAGCTGTATGTTTTCAGATTTTTCATTTATTAATCTACAGCCAAGGGCTGTTCAGTTCTTTTTAGGAGGGGCTTCATTCCTCAGTGTTCCCTCTCTTTTAACACATTGTAACATTAATGGATACATACTAAGTGGCATTAGGAAGTGGAGCAGAGGACTTGCTTTACCAGATCATGTTACTAATTACTTTGCTGCTGGTTCTGTGCTTCCTATTCCCCTGACATTCCTTTGAAGTCAGGGTGGGATGCTCTGACATATCTGGTACATCAGGGAGCACTGAAAGGTTACTGCTTCCTAACTAAATAAGAACAGAGGAATGGTTAATTCTCTGTCTGGTATCCATTACACAGCAGAGGTCAGTGCCATATGTTGGAGAGGATGCTAAACTGGGCACAGGATGAGAATTGCTAGCAGCATGATGCTGCATGTTCTCTCAAAACCTCTGGAGTCCAGTTTTGGAGCCCCTATTACAAGAGGGACATGCTGGAGCATGTCCAGAGAAGGGCCATGAGGATGCTTAGAGGGTTGCAGCACCTCTGCTATGAGGATAGACTGAAAGAGTCGTGGCTGTGCAGTCTGGAGAAGAGGAGGCTCCCAGGTGACCTTATGGTGGCCTTCCAGTATCTGAAGGGACCCTACAGAAAAGCTGGGGAGGGACTTTTTAGGCTATCAGGTCACGACAGGACTAGAGAGGATGGAGCAAAGATGGAGGTGGAGAGATTCAGAATGGATGTGAGGAGGAAGTTCTTCACCATAAGAGTGGTGAGAGCCTGGAGCAGGTTGCCCAGAGGGGTGATTGAGGTCCCATCCCTGGAGGTGTTTGCAGTCAGGCTGGCAGAGGCTGTGGGTAGCCTGATCTAGGGTCTGGGCATGGCAGGAGGGTTGGAACTAGATGATCCTTGTGGTACCTTCCAACCCTGACTGATTCTATGATCCTGATTCTATGATTCTAGATGTGGACAAAACAGACTGGATTTGTTTTCTTTTCAGGTGCATGGTTGAGGATGTTTGCTGGGACTCATAGAGTTGGCCCTGCAAGAGCAGATTAGCTGTGCTCTGCAGAGGATCCTGACGAGCACTTGCTGTGTAGTGTGTTTGGTCCTAGACTTTTCACTTTGCCCTAGCCATCTGTCTCCACAGCTCTGCTGGAGCATCCTACAGAGCTACAGCACACCCTTGTTGCAGTCATGCTGCTGAAAAGCCTCTTGTACCTTCTCTTTTGATTGATTTGCACATCCCTCTCCACTTCTTGCATGAGAGCACAGTGAAAACAGACCTAAACATGTTTTACACGAGAGAACAGCCCCTGAAACAAGGCATGGGGCTACCCTCCTGTGTTTCTGTGGCAGTATGATACATCCTCTTGTCATGGCAAGGTACCTGTCAGTACAATTTGAAATTTGTTTGGTTATATCCACACTTTATTCCAGCGTAGGCAGCCTGTGAACATCTAAAACCCACTTCCTTAAGCAAATTATCATAGTCTTCCTTACTTAAAATGCCATCCCTGAGCAGGACAACTGTTGGAGGAATTCTAAAAGGTTGAGGCACTTGGTTAAAGTATGGGCACTGTGTGGTCTGGATGTGCATTTACAGTTAGCCTGGGCTTTTACATGTCTCGGGTTTAGCTGTCTTGGAAATGCCCCAGAAATGACAGAGACACTCAGCTCAGCTATCTCAAGCCCACAGCTACTCACCATAACGTAGATGTGGCCACGGGGATGCACATGATGGAAGTCAGGTGAAGTAAATGCAACACCAAAAGGACTTAATCACTAATTAGAAAGAGACATGGTGTATGCTCCACCACCTTGTCATTAAATTAAGATCAGTCGACCTGCTAGGAGCAGAGTCCCATTCATCCTCAGGCTATTGGTGGCAATGCAGGACTTGGCACTGATGCAGCCTCTGGCCTGCTCTGTGTAAGAGATCAAACATGACTGCTGCAACTGTCCATTTGGATCCATTTTCCTGCTGTGCAGCTGGCACTGAATTGTTGGGGAATGAGCTTCAGTCAGATTTTTGTGACAGTTGTTCCCTTTTTTTTTTTTTTTTCTCCTCTAGAAAAGGTTCTCACTCCGTGTTTATCCTCCTGGCTCATACTGGGAGCAGCTGAGGTGACACAGGGAAAGTTGGTGGCGCTCCTCTCAAAACACAAAAATTCCCTTGCAGGATCATAGAATCATAGAATGGTTTAGGTTGGAAAGGACCTCAAAGTTCATCCAGTTCCAACCGCCCTGCCATAGGCAGGGACACCTCCCACTAGAACAGGATCTTCAAGGAGAAAACTTCCCACATAATAGCAATCTCTGAGTAGAAATCAGCCATTTCCCCCCCTGCATATAAACAAACAAACAAATAAATAAAATGGCAGCATGAGATCTTGACAGCCTGGTGAGAATGTCTCATCACTTTTTTTTCCCTGGCTGGTGGAGCAACAGAACTCCAGTGTAGGCCAAAGAGCCTGAAACTCAGCCACATGCTCTGGGAATGCACAAGATACAGAGAGAGGAATATGAGCACCAAGCCACCAGGCAACAGAAAATAAACCCAGCTGGCTGCATGTTGTAGCTGGAGAGGGTCCAGCCCAGCCATACACACACTGGAGGCCACCCTGTGGAGACCACAGCAAGGTGAAAGATGTGCGAGACTGGATCTAATGGATTGTTTCCCCAAAGAGCAGTCAAAGCACAGCAGTGTCACCACTGGGCTCCCTGGAGATGTTCAAGGCCAGGTTGGATGAGACCTTGAGCAACCTGTTCTAGTGGGAGCTGTCCCTGCCTATGGTGGGGGGTTGGAACTGGATGAGCTTTGAGGTCTCTTCCAACCTAAACCATTCTATGATTCTGTGAATTACATGCACAGTTTCTAGGTGGATATCCTTTCAGTGGGCGTTGAAGAAGCACCTCATGAGCTTTAAGAGAGTCATGGCCTGACTGTGGCATTCTGTAGCTTAAATTGAAAACGCCAGAGTGTGTTTACCAATCCCAAATAAACCTGGTGTGTCTTTTCCTTAATTGTCTGGAGAGATTCATGGATCCAAGCCCCCAGCGAGCCACACACAACCTGTGCTTTCTAAGGCTCCCATCGATGTGCACATCGATCTATTGTCTTCAGCCAGCAGAGCTGGCACTGCCCTGCATAGCACCATCTACTTTAGACTGGCTTTCACACCACAAAAGAAAAAAAAAAACCAAACTGTTTCTCATTTCCCACTAGACACTTCAGAGTCCAAAAATCTCTCTCCTGCAGCCTGATCCTGCCGGGTAATGCAAGGGGGGCCCGGAGCACCTCAGCATCCTGGAGGAGATGCCTTGTGAGCGCAGGGTCCTGACACTGGCAGCGCAGGGGAGGTGTGCTGACCTGATTCACCACCCTGATTTGCATGTTCAGTGTCAAGGGAAAAACACTGTGTGCTATTAAATTAACAAACCAGCACATTCCATCAGCCGGTTCTCGTGCCCTCCAGGCATCCTCTGGAGGTTTCTGCGACATGCCAATGAAACATTCAAACTACAAGACAGCCCAGTCACTTCCCATCCATTTTTTATGGTGCCATGGAAACAAAGAGCGCCTGGCAATTCCTACTTCCAGCTTTCAATAAATCACTCTGCAACTGTAAGAGGTGCATGCCTTCAGTGCCCCTCTCTTTCACTTGGCTCCCCTGGGTTAAGCAGCCTTCTGCCCCTTCGCCATCTACCCACTATTCTCTGTCACCTTCTGGCCTCTGCTCTCCAAGTAACCAAAAGGGTTTGGGAGCAAACTGGCTTCTTGCAGGCTTTGTGTTTGCAGACATTGCTTGGCTCTGTGTTTCTGGAAGCTATCCTGTGTATGCTCTGGGCTGATGTGAAGCCAGAATCATAGATGTGAAGATGGTTTTGCAACAGCTTCACCAGCCAGAGCTGAGACCGAGGGCAAGAGGACAGACTCATTGACTCCACTGCTTGGAAAATCACCTTTTGTTCTGCTGCTGGGAACGATCCTTTGCCCATTTCTGAGCTTTCATGTGTCAGACATCAGGGCAGACTTTTCTGTTTTCCCATCTTACAGCTGCTCTCCTCTCAGAGTCAATGTCTGCCTGCATACATGTGTGCAGCCTTTTCTCTTCTGATTCAGATATCAGACTCCTGCAGAGCTCAGGGATCCGTGGGAGTCTTCTAGGTTTATATTTGTTGTAGGTACCCATGTCCTGCAGGAGGATGAGCTCCTCTACTTTCCACATACTGGAGCAGAGAGCAGTTCATAGAATCATGGAATGGTTTAGGTTGGAAGTGACCTCAAAGATCAATCAGTTCCAACCCCCCACCATAGACAAGGACACCTCCCACTAGAACAGGTCGCTAGTGGGAGCAATTCCTGCTCAGGGCTCTGAAGTCAAAGCTTGTGTGTTTGGCCCAGCTAAACCTCCATCTCAGGGCTCACTTACCCAGGCTGTCTCTGAAGTACTTGGAATAAAAGTTTGCGATGGAAAAATCAGAAAAAGGAAAGAGAGAGGAAAAAGAAAATCCAGACTCAGGCTTTTCTGTCCTTCTGACCTAATGAGAGATCTGAAATCTACAGTTCCCTAAACCAGAGAGGCCAGGAAACCCCCTCAAGCCATATTCAAGGTCATTGCCTGAATATTAAGGCAGTTGTATGGCTGGCTCCAAATTGCAGCTGAAGGTGAGAGAACTGTGGCTTGACCAATGCATTCTGCAGCTCAGGCAGAAGTGTGCCCATGCCTTTAACACTGCTATCTCCTGCAGATGTTTGGAGCAGCAGAATGTGTGTGCTGTGGCAGCTGCTGGGAGGGATTTAATTTTCAGTGTTGCTTAGAGCCAGGACCTCAGCTTGGGCAATGGTCAAGAGATGAATGGAACCTTTGGTTTGAAGCCAAAACTGTTGGAAAGCTTTGCTAAAGAGTGTCTGTGTGTACGGATGCTCAGCCAGCCTGGCTGGCTACTGCCCAACATTGCTCAGTCTCACCTGCTGGAAACTGCTGGGTATCAGGATAATCCAAAGCAGCAGAGGTCAAAGTCAGAAAACACCTAACCCAAACCTGCCTTTCATTTCAGAGGCCTCTGGATTAAGGCTCTCGTTGTTTCACTTCAGCATTCACTGAGGCTGAAATTGCACCCTACAAACCCAAGCAGGCATGGGGAAGGGGATGGATGTAGTGTGAGGCTGCCCTGGCTCTGCTTGCCTTAGGGGCAGCCACATTCCCAGAGAGCAGGGATCAAAAAGAACATTAAGTTAAGGAGCTGCTGAAGCAGTCAGCAGGTCACATTTTCATCTGTAGCAGCTTTGTCTGGGATGGTCCCAGCAAGCAAAATGGCTCCAAGCAGTGAATCTCAAATGCCCACGCAGCAGTCTCACCAGTTCCAGTGGATACAAGACTGGGGTGTCAGTCTGGGCACATTTCTGTCCTGGTGACTTAAATTAAAGTCCCATTTGAAATGCTGTCATCAATAAACTGCCAGAATCTGCCTGGGTACCCTTGGCAAGGTGGAATTTGTGCTTTTGCCAGATGGGCTTGGCACAGGCAGCAGCAGTGAGCTGCTGTGAGCAGCCAGTGAGCACTGGCTCTATTAAACACTAATGGCTTCAGCTTCTTTCCAACAGCTAATAATAAAAGGGGTCGTTTAAGTTTATTCTGACACAAATGAAGAGATTTATACTCACTGGGAAGCTGCTCAGTGGTGTTTCTTAAATGCTTGGGGCCTGTCTACCAACTAGAAGATGCACTGCTCACAACTTGCAAGGGCTGCTATGGTAGGTCTTGTGGCAAGGTTGTGCTCACTTGCCGTGACCAGTTGGTCCTGACTCCCCATCAGCACGGCTGGCCCTGACCAGGCTCCTTCTCCAAGGCATAGGTACAGGGTTTGGACACAGCCCTCCATGTTACAGCTTGCTTTGCTCCCACACATGGTCACATTTCCTGGCAAATCTGTGGCTACCTCAAACTGCCCCTCTCCTAACCTGAAACAAAACAGGATTCTCAGTGAAAAATGCCCATTTTTTGGTTTTGGTTTGGTTGGTTGCTTGGTTGGTTGGCTGGTTTTGTTTTGTTTTTACTTTGGATAATGAGTTGCAAGAAGAGGTTAGCTTGCTTGACTTTTTATTTTGTTGTGGTTACAGGGGAAGAAAAGTTTTCTGCTTCTATCAGCAATACTCATGATATGGGAGGCAAAAAAAACCCCTGATAAAACCACCTCCCCCCCCCAAAAAAAAACCCCAAACCACCAAAATATCCCATTTCATACAATCACAGAATGTTTTGCTTCAGAAGAGATCTTTAAATGTTATTTAGCCCAACCCCTCTGGAGTGAGCAGGGATGTCTTCTACTAGATCAGGTTGCTCAGAGCTCTATCCAACCTGACCTTGAATGTTTCCATGGGTGGAGGATCTACCACCTCTAAGCACCTCTGGATTGGAGATCTCAGAGGGTTCAGAAAAAGGGTTGTGCAGCAGCAAAACCAGACTCCACACACCTCAGATCCACCTGTCCACCAGCCCACACTCTCTCACTCTGCACCTTGGAAGGGACCTCCAAGATCACCCAGTTCCAATCCCCCCACCATAGGCATGGACAATTCCCCCTAGAAAAACATCTTCCCCAAACTGAAATTTATTGAGGAGCTGCCCATTGCTAAGCTACATGCTGCATCCCCACAGCCCCCTCCAGGTTTCCTCACTCTGGCCCCCTGCAGAGCAAGCCAAGAGCAGGGTGGGACTCTCCACACCTCCTTACTGTCCTTGATTACCAGAGGGGTTTATTTAGAATCATAGAATGGGTCAGGGTTGGAAGTGACCACAAGGATCATCTAGTTCTAATCCCCCTGCCATGCCCAGGGACACCCTACCCTAGATCAGGCTGGCCACAGCCTCATCCAGCCTGACTGCAAACACCTTCAGGGATGTGGCCCCAACCACCTCCCTGGGCAATCTGTTCCATGGCCTCACCACTCTCATGCTGAAGAACTTCCTCCTCACATCCAATCTGAATCTCCCCACCTCCAGCTTTGCTCCATTCCCCCTAGTCCTGTCACTACCTGATAGCCTTAAAAGTCCCTCCCCAGCTTTTCTGTAGGCTCCCTTCAGATACTGGAAGGCCACTATAAGGTCACCTGAGAGCCTCCTCTTCTCCAGACTGCACAGCCCCAACTCTTTCAGTCTGTCCTCATAGCAGAGGTGCTGCAGCCCTCTGAGCATCTTTGTGGCACTTCTTTGGACACACTCCATCATGTCCACATCCCTCATGTAATAGGAGCTCCAGAACTGGATGCAGTACTCCAGGTGAGGTCTCACCAAGGTGAAGTAGAGGAGGAGAATCACCTCCCTCAACCTGCTGGCCACACTTCTGATGCAGCCCAGGATCTGGTTTCCCCATCGCCAGCTTCCTCTTCCCCTTTTGTAGTTCGAAGAGAAAACATCAGTGAAGAGCTGGTGGCAGCAAAGCCCTGCCAGTGCCTGATCTCTTAGGGTAACATGCTCTAATGGGGTTATGCCTTCTCCTCCTGCCTTGCAAACGTTTCGGAGTTGCTGGGGCTGAGTGAGAGGGGAGGTAATTAGGGTGACATGCTTTCGTGCACAGAGAGAATAAAGCAGCACCAATTTCCTGAATGGACCAGAGCAGTTTGGCCTCAGCTGAGTGAAATAAGCAGGCAGTGATCTAATTCACTTTACTGTTAATAGATTGTTATCGGTGGAGCCCCAGTGCAAACAGGATAAGCTGTTAAAGACATACAGATAAAAGCCAAAGCTCCAAGTGTGGCAGGGATGTGCATTCAGCCTGCTGTCGGCCTTGCTGGCCTCGGCCCAGCTCCAGTTTCTGCTCATCCCTGGAGCTGCCTGGGGTGATAACATTGGAGCCAGGCTGTGCAATGAAATTGCTGTCCAAACTGCAGGATTGTTTGGCTTCGGCATCAGGGTGGGAATTCATCAGCTTGCCTTGCTGAGTCCAAGCCACAGTGGGGGCAGATATGGAGCCAAAACCATCCTTAGGTTCAGGCTTTGACTCTTGCAGCCCTGGCCCATGCACAGAGGGGCTGTGGTGGCAGAAAGAGCTGCTATGGGCCCTCAGCTGGATCCCACAGCTGGCTGAGCACATATGCCCTTGTGTGGCTGGTGCCACAGCCATCCTCCGGCAGGACATCCCTTCAGCAGAGTGACTGCTGGCAGGCAGCCCCACATGTTGGCTTTATCTCCCATACTCATCCCCATCACAACCCTGAGCTACAGAAGGGGCTGTTCCTGTGTGCTTTGGTAGGACAAGACTCCCTATGGTTTGAATTAGGGATGAGTTGTGTTGGAGAACTGGAGGAGAACATGGGTCTGTGAGTGTTTTCTGCCCTTATTTGTCCCATAAACAAGAAACTAGTCCTAATGTACACCAGTTGAGTCCTTTGGCCAAAGTAGGTTGGCTGGATTCTGCAAGCATGCTGAGCCTTTGTCAGTCAACATCCCTGCTGCTCTTCCCTCTCTCCTTGCACAGAACCCTGCTGAGTTTATCATCACAGCCTTCAGCCAGCCCAGCTGCCAGCACACACATGCTGCAACCTGCTCATGCCACCCATCCACTCTCATTTCATCTCTGCATCTCAGGCTGCCCCCGCCAGAGTGGGAGATTTCCTGCCTTTCCAGCTACCCTTCTCCAGTTCTAGCCCCAGTCAGCTGCAGGAAGGATGGGATGTTCATGGGGCCCTGGAAATTTACTTCCAGTACCTCATAGTGAGTATGAATTTCTGCATGATGAGGTGATGCCAGAATGGGGCTCCATTGGAGCTCACCCAGGCATTCAGTGAGGCAGAGTGGGGTGGGTGAGCTGAGCCAGAGCAGACAATTTTCTTATGGTTGTTGGGGTGAAGCCTCACCCTCACACTATCTCTCCTCCCACAGCCTCCACACTGCCTCAACCTTACACATTCTATACCTTGTATTTAGTTTTTTTTTTTTTTCTTTCCTCAGGCAAGAAGGCTGTCAGATTGCCAGGCAGGTTTGAATGTGTCAAAAAAAGTAATCTCCTCAGCCAGATTTAGCCTACTTTGGGGAAGTGAGTGTACTTTGATTGCTGCTTCCCTGACAGCTTCATTAGAGGTGAGACAACCTCAGCCTTTCCTGCCCCATCCTTCTACAACAAACAGCCAGCAAAACATAACAGCACAGCTCCTCATAATGACTCTCCTTCTGCATTTCCAGGAGTTCTTTGGTCCATCCAGGCATCCTTTCCCTACCTGTATCATAGAGTACCTTGGAAATTTGTCTTCCATTTTTATCCATTTTGGTGGCAAAGCGACAGAGGGGCTGGATAAATCCCTTCTGTTCTTTTTTATCTCCCCAGCATCCCAGCTGGAGCCTTTACAGATGCTGGGCAGCAAACATTAGCAGGTGCTTACCCTTCACATGCTGCTCTGCCCACTCCTCTAGCAAAGCAAGGAGGAGCCAAGGATACAAACATGATATCTGACATGGGGATACCCAAATGTCATCAGACTTGGTAAACTGAGAAATGTCCCTAAGATGTCCAGCAATCAGTCAGGCCAGACCATTGGGAGCACAGGACTGGCCAAGTTCTGTCCTTTGAAGTCCTGCCACAAGCCCAAGTTCAGGCTGGTGATTGAGCCATCCTAGATGGGTGATTTGGATGCAGCCTTCCTGTCCTGAAGAGGAGAAGGAGGGTTATGCATAGGCATGTAAGCTCTGCCAGCTGCTGCCCATGCCAGGGAGCAAGTCCTGGGCCATTTTATTTAATAGCATAGACACAGCTTTGGACAGTCTTCAACCCACCCTTTGCATGCTGCCTCTGCATTAACTCCGTGCCAAGCAGACAGGAGCAGCCTGACTTTCACTGTGGGTGCCAAGCCCTGCTGAGAGAGTAGAGGAGACACAAACTGGCTCTCACTCAGCTGGAGAGTTTACTGAAGGCCACAATTTTCCAATTGCTTGAAGAGTTGTCATTAGACAGTTTAAGATGGTAGATTGCTAAATTGCTTTAAGGTTGGAGCCAAGCAGCCTTCAGTAGGGGACTATTTGCTGTAAGGATCTGTGCACCACAGTGCTCCAATTGGGAGAGAATAGGAAAATCACAGCTCTGCTCTGAGCCCTCCTGCAGTGTTGGGAAGGAGCACAAATTACCGTGGAGATAAGAGGGACAAGATAAAGAGATGGAAAGGAAAGCATCCAAGAACAGAGTTGCAAAATCACTCTGTTAACCTGTGCCTGACCCATGGTCTTTCCACCACTTTTCCCATCATTCATCATCACCACTTTCCTCCTGCAACAGAAGATCTGGCAGACCTGACAAGGGTCCGACGAGAGACTGACCTGGAGGAAATGTCTCCGTGACTTCAGCAAGGAAAGAAGAGAGCAGCAGGATGAAGGGTGAGAAGCAGGGAAGGGTAGGAAGGGGTCTCCTTGCACATTAATACAAGGGAACTTCTGGAGGCAGCAAGAAGCTGCCTGCTATGACCCAAAGGAATCTGGCATGTGCAACTACATGTTCCTGGCAGGGACCAGGTTGCTAGTCTCTCTGCTGGAAGCAGCAGGCATGGTTGCCTTCAGTCCTCACCCTAAACAATTCAGTGTCCCCTTTGGTGGTGTACTCTTCTCCTGGGTGCTGGGACTACAGCTTTCTCAACCTAAAACAGCAGCCAGAAGAGAAAAAAAAAAAAAAACAAAACAACCAGCTGCCAGGGCTGATAAAGCAAAAGGGACCTGCAATGCCTTCAGCCTCCCCTGCAGGAAGGCTTGTTGCACACTGCAGGAGTACAAAACATGGACATTGCACACTTACACAACATTCCCATGCAGTGCTCCAAGCCTGGGCCAGAGTGGCTGGAAAGCTGCCCAGTAGGGAAAAACCTGGGGGTGATGGTTGGCAGGTGGCTGAATATGAGCCAGCAGTGTTCCCAGGTGGCCAAGAAGGCAAACAGTATCCTGGCCTGCATCATCAATAGCGTGGCCAGCAGGACCAGGGGAAAAGATTGTCTCCTTTTACTCAGCACTGGTGAGCACACATTGAGTACTGTACACTACAAGAAAGGCACTGAGGTGCTGGAGAGGATCCAGGGAAGGGCAACAAACCTGGTGAAGGGCCTGGAGAGCAAAACCTTACAAGGAGTGGTTAAGGAAACTGGGGTTGCTTAGCCTGGAAAAAGGCAGACTGAGGGAAGACTTTCTCAGTCTACCCAAAAGGAGGTGGGAGCAAGGTGGCAGTCAGAGACTAGCACAAATGGCCTCAAGTTGCACCAGAGGAGACTGAGGTTAGATATTAGAAGAAAATTCTTCACCAAATGGTTTCTCAAACCCTAGAATAAACTTCCCAGTGGGGGTGGTTGAATCACCATCCCCGGAGGTGTTTAGAAGACACAGAGACAGGGTAATGAGGGATATTGTTTAGCACTACACTTGGTAGAGTTCACCAATGATTGGACTTGATGATTCATCTTAAAGATCTTTTCTAATTGAAATGATTCTATGCTTCTGCATTCTTCACTGAAAGCATTCCACCCTTCACTGCACCTACTGTCTCTAAGTCCTAAGGTGCACTTTGACCACCCTGCTTCCAGGCCTTGAAGAAGCTGACTGGTCCCAATTCCAGCCCCAATATCTTGCAGAAAAGATACCAGACCTGTCTAGCAGTGGGATCTAGGCATTGCTTCTCCCTAGGGTCATCTACAGTGGTTTTCCCAGTGACATCATCTGCACTGAACAGACTCTACAGAACTGAATTTTGCAGGGAAATATTGATCTTGTTTATGTTTGAAGTATCTCCTGATAGATGCAAAGGACAAAACATGTCTGTGCTGGCTGGGGTCACTCTGCTCAACTGGGACTGCACAGTGCTGATGGAGATGGTGTCACCTTTCTAAAATCCCTTGTCAGCCACCCAAAAGCTTAGTGTCAACCTTGCACACAATAACCAGCCAGTAATGGGACATCTGAAATGACTCCTCAAGGCATCTACGACACCAGACCTTGGTAGCAACCTGACAACTCAAACACAGGTTTGTTCCTGCCCTTCCAGCTCTCAGCATGTTTGCTGCTTTAGGAAGAAATCCTAAAGATCCACTGATCCTGAAGAGGAGAGACCACTCGGTCAAGATGCATCTGGCTCCTTCTTGGCCCCCCTCCAGGAACTGCCTTTCCTCCCCTTTAGATGCTTTGTTTCCCCCAGGTCTCTGCAGTTGCAGGTGCCTGCCATGCACACTTTCCCATGGGCTCTCTGAGGGCACACTTCCACCCCTGCAAAACGAAGACACGTGATGACCATAAATCCCCATCAAAGGCCTTTATTCTCCTGCTATTCTTCTTGCTGCTGTTCACATTGAGCCTGCATGTGACGCCCAGACAAAAGGCATCATTCTCGAACAAGCTAATTCAAGTTAACCAAGTGCAATGAGAAGGACTGAGCAGCACCAAAGCACTCTGGCATTTTGATGTGCAGCAGAGGTTTGAGTCCTCAGCTTGTTTGTAGTTTCTAAGACCCCAAGTGTTAGCCAGACACTGCCTGGACGTTTGGCAGGAAGCAGAATGGAGGAAACCTGGCTTCCTTTGCAGCTGTCTCCCAGGGTTTTGGTGTAGGGGAGGGAGGTAAGCTCGAAAGATGAGTTTTGAACAGATGATCCTTGTTCCACTTCGGGGCATGTATTAAAAGTCACACCCACATGGTTTCCCTCAGTTCAGCCTTCCTTTTCCTCAGAACATTTAAGAGACTTTGGGACACCTCTCCTCCTGCCAGAACTTTCTCTTCTTCAGGCTGAACAACCCTAACTCTCCTAGCCTTCCTTCACAGTAGAGGAGTTCCAGCCCTCATTTCTGTGATCTCCTTTGCACCCACTCCAACAGGGCCACATCTTTGTGCTGAATACTCCAGAGCTGGGCAAAATGCTCCAGGTGAGGCCTCACCAGACCAGAGTAGAATGGCAGAATCCCTTCCCTCCACCTGCTGCCCACACTGCTTTTGATGGAGCTCAGGATACAGTTGGCATCTGGTCTGCAAGGGCACATTGCCAGCTCATGTCCAGCTTTTCATCCACCAACACCACCAAGTCCTTCTCCACAAAGCTGCTCTCAATCCCATCATCGTTTAGTCTGTATCACATGGGCTTCCTTCCACTCAGAAATCTCACACTGTGGACACTGGTACTACCTGCACTGACTCCTGGTGGATTGTACACTGTGAAGGTCTAGAGTAGCCATGGGAATGCCTGCAGGCAGTGACTGAGGGGGTGTCCAACCTCGCTGTGCCAGGCCCTGATTTAACTAATTAGCTTTGAATTCTATCTGAAACGGTGTGCAGGCTCGGAAGTCCTCCTGGGAGCTTGCATTTAGGCTCTGAGTTATGTCAGTGTTTGAAAATTATTTTCCACCAAGATCAGAGGCATCGTGAAAAGCCAAGTGACACAAACTCAAGACCTAGGAGACGAAACCTGTGGTACCTGCTGTGGCCACTGAAAGGTGATGGCTAACACAGCAAACTGAGCAGGAAGGGGTCACACTGGCAGCAGCTTCAAGAAACGCCCAGCACCAGTCCAAGAAACACTGCTCCCTACCTTCCAACCCACGCAGCACAGCTGGCAGCAGGAGCCCCCATCCTCATGTTTCATTCTCCTCACGCAGGGAACACAGGGAGATTGGGAGTGACAACAGCCGTATGATTGTAATTGAGCAGGGCTCTTTAGATGTTGTCCTGTTGGTAGGACCCTGGGGATCTCATTTTGTACTCCAGCTCGGCGCCCGGAGCGGCAAGTGCTGGAGATGAGAACTCCTTTCGAATAAAAATGCTGCTCCACCACTTCTCAGTAGTTTCTCACTGGGCTTGACATTCTCATCTACTCACTGCCCCTGGCAAACTTCTCTCGTGGTGGCTCTTCATCTCCCAGCTCCATACAGGGAAATTAAAAATCCCCATAATATTTTTCTTTAATCTAGTCCAAGCTCCAGCTGCACTGGGGTGCTGTTGTCTAGGAAAGTTTGCGTGGATGAGGGGCGATCAGCTCACCTCCTTTGGTGAAACTCCCCCTCCAGTTAAACTCCTTGAAGCACACAAACAAGGAAGGAGCAGGGGGGAAAAACAAAGGAACAAAGAATAAAAGTCTCAGCAGAGAAATGCTCTGATTGCCACTGCTAAAGGGCAGAACAGGGGAGAATGCTTGGCTGCTTGCAAAGGGCAAACACATCCTGCCCCTGGTCCACTGTGGGTTTGGAAGAAAGATGAGAAGAAACCATCCCCTTGCCATGGCCATGTGGTGTCTCAGCCTGGTGAGCCATTATATCCCAGCTCTTTGCCTGCTTTCCCCAGAGGTTGTGAGCATCCCAAAGGCAAATATTTCAACATCCCAAGTCCACACTGGTGCCCCAAGAAAGTTTTTCCCAACAGATCTACAATAGCATCTCCGATTCAATTTAATCTTATTTAAAAAAAAAAAAGGATTCCTGTGTGGTTCTCCTTTAAAACCAGGTGATGTCTGTGTCACAGCTACCTATAGGATAAGACTATTTGATGTTGTAGGATGATTTAGGCAACCACTGATCCATCAAAAAAAAAAAAAAAAAAAAAAAAAAAGGAAGAGGTTTGACCCAACAAAGCTCTGCCAGGTGTTTCAACTAAAATTCCCACCACAAAAATATTGCCAAGCAGCACTTCATTACTAGACTACTGCTCAACATTTTCTCTACCCAAATTCTCTTTTACACATGCCCTGAGGGCACAGTTTGTGGGCTGAAAAACCCAGCACAGGCTAATCCATGAATATAGACTGAATGATTAGTTACTTGGAGGAAGAATGGCTATATTCAGTTACTTTGCTCCCCTCTATTATTGCCAACCAGCTCAGAGATGCTGCTGCCCTGTCTGATAAATTGGAGGGCTCCACAGACACATTAACACAGCCAGTCTGTAGTCAGTGAGCAGACAATTGATTACATGTCACAAAGTCACACACTGGGCAATTTTGCTTCTAGGCTTTGCCTCCATTTCTTAAAAACATACATTACAAAGCAATCAGAAGTGAGAGATAAGAGTTAGTCGGCATGGTAGGGAGCTGCTTGGAACAGGCTTGGCCTCTCTCTCTGCTGTTGCACAGCACTAAGTGTCTTGTTGGGATGCAGGGAGGAACGGAGCTGACCAATCGCTGTCCTGAAGCCAAGAGGCATTTCTTCAGGAAATGTGGAATTCCATCCAAATGTAGCTTTTGGCTCAGAAACGTGGCTTCCCATGGCATTCTACTGTTCACCAAGGCTAGGCAAACAGCTTGTTCTTTCTTTCCCCCTTCCTTTTCCAGTGGCCATTTGTAAATACTGTTTTAGCTGAAAGTGTCATCATTCGTGTCAAAACTGTTGTCATCTTTCCACAAGACCTGTCACCTTATAGAAGCACAGAATGGTTTAGGTTGGGAGGGACCTCAAAGATCATCCTGTCCCATAGGCAGGGACATCTCCCACCAGAACAGGTTGCTCAAGGCCTCATCCAACATGACCTTGAACACCTCCAGGGAGGGAGCAGCCACAACCTCCCTGGGCAACCCATTCTGTGAAGACACTCAAGCAGGCTTGCTCCCAAGTCACCTTCCTCACACAGTGTCACGGTGAAGCCAATTGCTGCAACTTTTTCTAGGGCAGAAATTGCATTTTCAGGGAACTAAGAAATGTGAAATTTTGATAACAAGTCCTGTCTTGTGAAGACTGCCTGGAATAAATCTTTGTTGTCTGTATTGCATTGAGGGCTGGAGATCATGGTGAGGTCTGATGTCTCGTGCTACATGCAGAGCAAACATGCAACAGGCTGTGCTGCCAGCCAAGAGCTCACAGGCTTGTCTGACCAGACAAAGCACAGGGGGGAAAGGGAAGTAGGGAGAGGTGCAGTGACTCAACTGAAGTTGTACCTTGGGCCAGGTCAGAGCTGAGGGAAACTGGCACTTCCAGATTCCCAGTCCAGAGATGGCATGATGGGTCTGATGGCTTCATCAACAAGTGAGTAATGAGGATGTTTTGCTCAGGTGATCACTTTGTCTCCTGAGACTAGGAAGACCAACCTGGCCTCTAACAGAGGTCCACTTCTCTCCTACCAATCCTTTTGATGTCTCAGACTCTCTTTTCCTAGATACCCTGGATCTATGCTCACCCTTCAGTCCATCACGCCCCTCTCTTCTTGCAGCTTCCTTCTGCAGGTTATCTCCAAATTTGTAGTTAGACTGCAGAACCATTCTGAAGTTTGGAGCAGATTTACCAGCAGGGCAAAACAGATCACAACAGACCTTCCCCATTACCACCAGCCGAATTGATTTGGCTTCTAAAATCAAGGGGCACATACCTGAGCAATGCTGCATTGGGTTGCTCTGCTGAGACTTCAACAGAAAACATGGGTTTGAGGCTGTGCAGCATAGGAATGTCCCTACCCCCACCCCCCCATCATGGACCAGCACTCACTAGTCCAAACAGCACATAAAACCAGCTCTGGCCTATCTGCTTCTGGGGCAACTGAGAACAACCTGCCTTCCACATCTCCCCAGGAGGAAAACAAGGCTTTCCTTCTGCAGCCTGCAGTGCCTGAGCACACTGGAGAAGAGGATCAATATCTATCGATCGTTGTTGTTTCCTTCAAGTATGCCCAGCCCCTGTGGTTATATATCTGCCCTCCTTTCCTGGCCTGCAGGAGCAGTACTCCAAAAGAGCAGTACTCCAGATCTGAAGCAGGCAGCACTTCTCAGACAGTGCAGCAGGAGCAGCAGTTCACTTCTCTGCCCCTCGTTTGGCATGAAACAGCTTTAGCAAGCAGCTGAAGAGACGTTGCCCTGGGGCCAGCTATCCAGGAACCCTTACAGTCCGTTCAGTGGGAGCCCAGGACTTGCACTCCCAGGACTTGTTGTCATCCCCCCCCAAGAACCAGCACTTACCCAAAACCCTCTGGATTTGACCTAATTCAGCTGCTGTGCTGGTGGAACAGCACTCAGGCAGGCATGCAGTGAGTGCAGAGCAGATTGGGACGTTTGTGCAAAGCAGGCAGCTTTGGGAGAGCTACAAACCACTGTCTGGAGGCACATCTTGATTGCATCTTTTCAGATAAAAGCTTGGATCCAGTCCTCCTCCCCACCCCCAGTGTTTACCGCTCTCACAGTCTGATTTAGGTGGTTTACTGTGGCTTTCATCTAAGTGCCTCAGCATTTTTAAATTAGTCACAGGTGACTCACAGGGTTACAAGAATAATGTTAAATTACCAGACATACACAGCCCATATACTTTATTACCTCATTTTTGTATCTTCTTTATGGTCTGTGATAGCAATGACCTTATAGTTCGTGGCTGAAGAGCCAGTTAAACTTGTTCTCTGTCAAAATGGTAATTAAAGAATTCCTATAGGGTAGGAAGCAAACCTTTACTCTCCCATATATTACTCCTTCCAACAAGGCTCGGAGAGCAGCAGAAGACAAAGTGCCCCCAAAGTCTCCAACGAATGCGCTTATCAGCCCAGCAGCACTCACTCATCTGCAGTAATATTGTAAGCAAATATGTATTGGGCTTAACAGCACACAACCTGTGGGCAGAGCCAGAAAAATACAGCAGTTTCTCTTTGGGCCACTGAGCAATTATTTGGTCTGATTGAGAAGAATTTTTTTAAAAAGAAAAAAAAAAAAATAGGATAAATTAGGAAATATATAAAATAGGAAAAATAGGATAAATCCATTAAATACATTTAGCAAACAGTTCATATTGTTTTGCTTTCAAATGAAGATGACAGCTTGACTCACTTCTTTTTTTTTTTAATTTTCATAATATCCTCTTTTTTTTTTTTCTTTTTTCTTTTTTTTCCCCTTTTTTTATTCCTAAAGTTGCAACAGTCAGGTAAAAAGGAAGGGAAAATTTTGGCAGTTGGCATCAGGAGCAAAACAGGAAGAAAAAAATTAGAAAATGTAATTATTTGTTGGGGAAAAGAGGGAGAGGAGTCAGTTTGATCTCCCCAGAAGCTGCAGCCAACCCTAGTTAACAAGTTTCACAAGGGTATGTGCTTAGGACTGGACTAGCCTGATTGCCCAGGACCTTTTCCATTTCCCCTCTGTCGTCCCAAGAACAACATTAGCAAAAGTCACCTGGTGTCAGGAGCAGAGCTCAGGGCACAGATGAGCAGTTCTTGATCACTCAGCACTTCAGCTCTGTCCCCAGGTCCTCTGTGGGCAGCACAGGTCCCAGCCTTGCAAGGAAAAGGAAATGCTTTGTTCATGGCTGAAGCCTCAGGAACTCTGGTTTGGGAAAGCACCTCCAAAAAGCAGTGAAGGCAACCCTGAAAATATTTCACCCCACTATTCCCCCTGCCAGGATATTATAGGCATAGCCCTTTTTTCACCAACCCCTGCCAGGAGGTTTTTTTTTTCCCTTGGGTAAGTGGATCCCACCAAATTTTCCAGCACCTGATTCTCCCTGGGTGAGAAGTGTCAGGTGCCAAGTGTTTTTATTCCTGGTTAGAAACACCTTCCCAGAAGCAGGAGGAATGTTGTGTGGATCTCATCTTTTTTATTTTCTCTCCTCCTTCCCCATTCAGATTCCTTTTTATTGGTGTCATTTACAGGTTACTAACCAAGTTGAAACGTTCAAGCTGAAAGTCCAGCAGTTAAAAAGCAGCAAGGCAGTCAAAGCCTGCTTCCAGGGCAGGTTTGGGTTTGTTTTTTTTGTTTTTTTTTAAAGTGCTGCACTAAGGAAACGTTCAGGAGAGTGAAGCTTTGCCTTTTATATATCCCAGCAGACTTACACTTTCTAATAGACCCGTCTAAATCAACAAAGTATTCCCCAGCCAGGGCCAAGAGTCGTGGCAAATGGCTGGGAGGCAACTGATGCAGCCACAACTTTCCACGGGAAGTTAATGAACTTTTAAAAACATTTTGGAAAGTGATGTATGCACAAGGCTCCTTAGTGTATCACGGTTAATAAAATGTGTTCCATTCCCCGGGGGGGAACTCTGTCTCAGCTGTCAGCTGGAAGGTTGTTCTTCTGGAGCTTTGGCTTTGTATATACAATCCTCTCTCTCCCTCTCTGTCTCTTTTTGTTTTGCAAGGGGGAAGCAAAAGGCAACCAGCTCCCGCTTGTATAAATTGTGTGCTTCGAAGAACTTGAAGGGCAAATGAACAGGAGGGAATTTAAAAAAATAATAATAATTAAAAATCCATCTGGCTGAGTGGATAGAGGAGTCATGGTGCTGCTCTGGACATCACCAGTGGGGCTGAGCATCTCGGGGACATGTGGCTGCACGCTCACGTTCCTGTGAGTATTTGTGTCTCTGCAGCCACACTCGGGCAACAGGAATCTCTGGTGCAAGGAAGAGTTGGCTCACCTAAGTGGACTCCTACCCCATAGGCCAAGAATAAGTCATGAACTGGTTTCTCCTTATGAAATCCAAAGACTCCTGTACAGGAAGGAGTCCTTTCTGGCACACTTCAGGATGGCCTGAAGCTCATCTGGCTCTAAACCAGCCAGAACTTGAGAAGTGGGTAAAGACAGAGCCTCACTGATTGAGGAGGCCACCACTCACCCAGTTCCACCCTTAAAGAAGGTGTTCTCAAAGGTGGGCTGCAGCTTAAGTTCAGCATCTTGTCCACCATCTCTCTCCAGACAGCCCTGTGCTGAGTTTTCCCCAACCTTACAAAGATAAGGTCTACTCTGAGGTTGAATTTCTTCGATTTCCAGATACTGTTGTCCAGCTCCGGGTGTCCTGAATTCCTCTTCAAGCTTGCTCTCCCAGCACGTCTGGATCCAGTTCAGCTCTACTCCCAGGACTGTCTTTTCCCTGTCCCAGCTGACACTGCCTACCTTTTAACTGAGCTGAAGATTATATCTGGGGCTTTTTTTCCCAGGGCATTGCAGCGAGAGCTCATCTTGAGAGGTTATCGCAGATGACCCCAAAGTTGTTCCTCAAGACACTGCTTTCAACCAGAGCTTGCTTTTCTGTAAGTACAGCCCTGCATTCTTCAATCCCAGAGGGATTGCCTCCAATTTAGCTGGACTAAAAGCATCCTGCTGAACCATGACCAGTTAAGCACCTGATCCATAGCTCTCAATATTAATAACCCATATCGCCCTTATTTGCCAGCCTGCACATTTCTGTGTCATCTGTAACACTCTAAGAGGTTCCTCACCCTTACATGTCCTATATCACTGCGAGACGACTTATACACAAAACCTTAAACGGTGATGGAGCAAGAGCAGTCTCTGGGGAGGCCACTTCAAAATAGCCTCATTGAAGTCATGGCATGGTAAGGCTTTCAAGATGCAGCAGGGACCTGTGCATCTAATTGCTGTCCCCTTGATGCAACAGGTATGCTTTCAAAATTGAAATATCATTGACTACCACGGAGGATTTTTCTTGAAGAACTGTTATTAATCATTTCAATGATTACCTTCCTGTCATGGTTTAAAGCTGCCCAGCAGCTCGGTGTCACGCTGCTGCTCACTCACTCCAGTGGAATGGAGGAGGTAATAGGAAGCATAAAGCTGAGGAAGCTTGTGGGTTAAGACATTATAATTGGCAAAACAAGAGCCAAATAAGAAATTCATTCACTGCTTCCCACTACCAAGCAGGTGTTCAGCCAGCCCCAGGAAAGCAGGGGCCCCTCATGAGACCTGGGAAGACAAAGGTCTTGTAATGACAGGACGAGGGGGAATGGGTTTAAGCTGGCAGAGGGGAGATTTAAACTGGATGTTAGAAGGAAGTTCTTCACAGTGAGGGTGGTGAGACACTGGCACAGGTTTCCCAGGGAGGTTGTGGCTGCTCCCTCCCTGGAGGTGTTCAAGGCCAGGTTGGGTGATGCCTTGAGCGACCTGTTCTAGTGGGAGGTGTCCCTGCCTATGGCAGGGGGTTGGAGCTGGATGGTCTTTGAGGTCACTTCCAACCTAAACCATTCTATGATTCTATGAAATGCCAGAACTTCAAACATAGTATCATACAAAGCATTGGATTGGAAGGGAACTTCAACATCTCCCAACTTCTTTCCCCCGCTTTTATTGCTGAGCATGAAGTCATATGGTATGGAATATCTCTTTCACCAGCCAGAATCAGCTGTCTCATCTGTGTCTCCTCCCAACTCCTGGTGCATCCCCAGCCTACCCTCTGGCGGGGTGAGATGAGGAGCAGAAAAGGCTTTGAGTCTGTGTGGACACTGCTCAGCAGTAGCTAAAGCATCCCTGTGTTACCAACGCTGCTTCCAGCACAAACCCCAAACACAGCCCATAGCAGGAACTGAATCTGTTCTATGATTCTACTGTGAAGAAAATGAACTCTCTCCCATTCAAGACCAGTACACTTCCTCAGCCCCAGCCTATTATCAGAAGATATTAGCAGATTGTTTTCAGTCTGCCCTGACTCACCCCATTCAAGAAGCATTCAAAAGTTTCTCCGTTTCTGAAGGAAGGTTTGCTAATATTTGGCAGGCAAATAGCAGAGTGAAATCAATAGGGGGAACTCAAGAAGATTATGGTTACAGGTCATTTGTTTACACAGCTTTGCTAGTGACCTGACCAGGGGAAAGTTAATATAAGCTTGAAGTTTGGGAAACCAGAAAATGTTCAAGGAGTCCAGGATCCAGAGCCTGTGAGAATGAACACCCCAGAGGAATGTCCAGGAGAGGGATATTTTAGCTTTCCAGTGTTAACTATTTTATGCTTGGTCAGAACTTCAGCAACAAATCAGACACTGCTCAGAGAACCCAGTTTCAGGTGAGTTGGCATTTAAATAAATAAATATTTGCTTATTTATCCATTTCTTTTAGGAAACCTCTTCGAATTGGAGGCATTATGCAGAGATCAGCATTCTAGTTACAATCTGTATCCATACTCCCACTGTGCTTGCTGTGCTCCTGTGCTCACCTCATTTTCCATCTCTCCAAAAACCAGTCATAGAATCACTATGATCCTTTCCTTTGGGTTGGAAAGGATCAAAATCATAGAAAAGAATGGTTTAGGTTGAAAGGGATCTCAAAGGTCATCTGGTTCCAACCCCCTGCCATAGGCAGGGACATCTTCCACTAGAACAGGTTGCTCAAGGCCTCACATAACTCCATGTTTTTCAGAAGTTTACATGAAGCTTGCTATCACAACTATTTTGCTGAATATGAAACATCTGGAGTAGACAAATATAGGAGAGTTAGGGAGTGCCCTTTGTGTAGCACACTGTGGAAGGATCAAATCAGCTTGGACCTGTCTATCTTTGAAAGCCACTGGGGAAAGAGTAGGGATGTGATGTCTAAAAACTCATCAGTGGCTCAAAGAAGATAAACAAGGACCAGGTGTCCACAATCTCCACCAGCGCAGGAATTAGAGACCAACAAGCAAAACTAACATGCAGATGGCTTAAACAAACAGAAGGATGTGGTTCATTAAACAATGTGCAGTTGAGCTGTGGAACTCCTTGCTGCAGGATGTTGTGGATGCTAGAAATGCACGAGGGTTCAGAAAAGAGCGATGCAAGTTCTGCCCCTGCCCCAAATTCATCAGGATTTTTATACCCTGCCTCAGAAAGACTCCATAAACCTATAGCTAAAGCTCCAAGTGTCCTACGGAGATATATCTTCTTCTTGGTTTTCAGCTTCCACTGTCAGTCATCACACCACCTCCACGTCAAGGAAACCAGTGCCACCATGAGAAAAAGACTGTAATTCTTTAGGCTAATGTTAGTGCCAAGGAAGCCTCCAGATTCTCCTCTCTGTGCCAAGGGCAATTGCCTTGTGACACCATGAAGCCTTGGAGGGCAGAGAGGCTGGTCTATTAATATTGGATAAGTTTTATGGCAATGGATTCCTGTCTGAACTGGTAGCCTTGCCCCCAAAATCCCAGTAATGCTTGGTGGCAACCAATAGGTCCATAATGCACTGGCAATAAAGCGAATGGCAGTGCTGAGTTAACAGCTGGGCTGGATCTTAAGAGGTCTCTTCCAGCCTAAAAGATTCCATGACTGATTTGAGCAACAGCTTGTGTTTCCCAACACTGCAGCTAGTTAGCTGGAGAAGCCTGGTTTGTTAACCTCCTCTTGGGTTGCTCCTCTAAGCCCCAGGCCTTGGAGTCTGGAGATTGTCAGGTAATGTTTTCCTCAGTGTTGTCAAGAGAAGCTTGTGACAACTAATCCAAAGATGAGGCACCATGATGCTTGGCTCCAGTACCTCTGTGCTGCTCTCTGAAGGACCATCACATGGGGTCCATTCGCTGGCTTCTCTCTCTGTCTTCCACAGAAGAGGAAAATCAACCTATTTAAAATACTCAACTTCCTCTAAAGAGAATACCAGATTCATTTTATTAATTAATACCAGATTCATATATCTGCACTAGATAGGACTAATGTCACCCTAAACCTCCTCTTAAGACCCTTCTAACCATTAATTCACTTGATGTAAAATGTCATGATTTTGAAGCCAGGCTCACAGGGGGCTCTCTCGTCATCATTCTGGTCCCACTTCATCCCAAGAGGAGAAAAACTGCCTGGCACAGCATATCACCTCTCCAACAAAACAACTACGGGGGCTGGCTTGCAGGCAATCCCCGGCCTGGGATGGGGATTGTGAAGGTTAATCACAGAAAAATACCCAGACACTGAGGAAACCAAGAGGCCTCAGCTTGTTCACAGGAAATCCACAAGCAAGAGAGGGAAATGGGGGCAAATTCCCTGGATAATTGCCTAGATTTCGTTATTAAGAGAACATGGTGTTGGATATCTGACTTAAGTCCCAGCATGGCGTTCTTTCTGAGGGCTTGGTTTTGATGGGAACTTCATTGGAACGCTTCTGGAGAGGCAAAGGAGAAAGACTCAGGTGTCTGTGTTAGACAGCCTGACTGGGAGACAGTGCACACTGGTCCTGCACAGCCAGCACACACAGACGTGCTCTTTCTGATGGTTGTTCAAACCAGGACCTTGAATCAGGCTCCTTCCTTGCTGCTGACCTACCTAAGCTACCCATCTCCATTCTGAGAACTTCAGACTTGCCAGGCTTATGTCTTGAATTCTGTTCTGTGTCCATCAGAGATAAAAATGTCCCCTGAACATCCAGACAGGGCAGAAACCTCATCACTTGCAGCTCCAGAAAATGGCACATTCCAAAAGCCTTGTTTTCATTCCAGGGTGGGAAGAAAACAAGTTTGGAAAGTCTCAAGGTTGCCTGCTGTCCTGGTCTAATGCCATCCTGGTTTTCTTCACGCAGAGGCTGATCTCACTCCCACCACTCATCATCATTCTGAAGCTGTATTTGCAGAGGTCCGAGTCATAATCAGCCACTTTGCCACCCAGCTGGGCAGCTGTGCTGGATACAGGTTAAAATGTTACAGAGGCAACTTTGGAGAAGGTACCTGTCTTGGTAAGCATGGAAAAATCATCACTTCTAGAGTTCCTAGAGCATGCCATTGTATGAAGAGTCTAATATAGAGTAATTGTTTAATTGAATCTCATGGGCAGAGCTGACAGAGGGGCAGAGCACTGCCTCCATGGTTAAGAGCTGACATTGGGTCCTTCTACTCCACATCGTGATCAGTATAACAGCAGCTGCTAGTAACAGCACAGATGTTAGCTGCTGCATCCAGCCCAGGTCATGATGTCCAAAACCAGAGTTCAGGCTGTGTCAGCATGATTTTTGCTGCAGGGTGGACACAGTTTGCCCAGAGGGGGACACAACTGAATGACTCCCAGATGGCCTAATTGAACTTCTGCCTGCTACAGACAACAGGCTCCCGAACTCAAGTGGGATTGCATATCCCACACTCTGCTGTGGCTGTTGACAGCCTCTCTGACACCAAGACAATGAACTTTGGGGCTGGAAGCTGCACACAGCTTGGAAATTGCTTCAAAGACACATTACAATACTGTGTGGACCTGCTTCTCTCCCCACCACTTCGTTCAGCCAGATGTTGGGCTGGGGAGCATCCACCCAACTGCAGGAAGCCCAAGCAGTGCAAGTCACTCAGGATCTATTCCTTCTCATGGTGGCATGAGAAGCATGGAGACATCCCTTCTCATGAAAGGATCTCCCAGATCAGCCCATTCTTCCCCACCAGGTCCTCATGCTCCTCTTGGTAAGCAGCCTGGTGAGATGGGCTTATTTTGGATCACAAATATCTCCCTTTCTCATGTGGTGCTCCCAAAGATCAGGGATAAGTGTTCAGTTCTATCTCACACTGCTAAAAAGCAACAAGAAATGTCAATGCAACCATGTGCAGGCAATACCAGCTAGGAAAGGCAAGCCAGCAAGGCTCAGCCTGATCTTTCAAGCCTGGGCGAATGTAAGCTGTGACTCTGGAGGACCTTTCAAGCCTGTATGGTGACTGTGGCTGTGACTCTGGAGGACCTTTCAAGCCTGGGTGACCATTAAGTTGTGACTCTGGAGGACCTTTCAAGCCTGGCTGGTGTCTGTAGATGAGACTCTGGAGGACCTTTCAAGCATGGGTGACTGTAGCTGTGACTCTGAAGGACCTTTCAAACCTGTATGGTGACTGTGGCTTTGACTATGGAGGACCTTTCAAGCCTGGGTGACCATAAGATGTGACTCTGGAGCAGGAAGAAACCTGATTAGTGATTTTCAGAAGCATTCAGCTGATAACTGCAGTTGCTCAAAGTTGCTGGATGAATGCAGACAGTGGTGCCCCGCTTCCCAGATAAAAAGTGATTAAAGTCTCCTTAAGAGCTTCTAAATCTGCTCTTCAGAAATTCCATTAAGCAATCTAATTAGCTAATTCTATTAACTGATTAGGTGATATTAATTAGTTAATTTCGGGGGGAAATTTATAAAGCTATCGAAGGAAATACAGAAAAAGGAGGGAGACTTTTGGCCGAGAGCTTCCTTTCTTCACCCCTATAGTGCCTTAATTAGAAATTTTAATTAGCCATATTAAAATATGGCTGGGGTAGGGAATTGCTAATGGACCTCTGCTCTCCCCATCCTCTCTCCTGCTAGTCCTGCATCTACTGGTAATTCATGATGTCCAAAGTAACTGCAGAGTTTGGAGGTTTGGCTTTTGGGGGTGTGCTCTTCCATACTCTTACTGTCCAGGCTGCACTGCACAGTGCACCAGATTATGGATTTGGGAGATTAAAAAGATCTTCAAAATCTGTTGGATGGGACAGAACACTACAGGACCACTCTGAGCAGCTGTCTTGCAGCCTCCAAAAATATTTTGCAATTTGCAATGGTGCCTGTAGGCAGTGAGACCCCAGGCTTGGGTTCCTACTGCTGCACAAGTTGTCTCCTGCCTGTGGAGCAGCAGCGTTGGAGGGGAGCATTGAGAGTGTGGGGTGGCCCGTGGGTGGTGTGAAAAAGGGATGAGCCAGTCCCCAGGCACATTCCCAAAGGTCCTGGATGAGGACTTAATCCTGGCAGCCTTCTACAGCATCGACCAGACTGGAAACTTGGCCATCATCACCACTGATACCATCATTTCAGCTCCTGACAAATACTGGCAGTGGTGTAATCAAGCCTGAAAATCCTCCTGACCTCAGACGATGTGCAGGAGCCTCAAACATGCCAAAATGGCTCCTACTCTGCCCCAGGTATGTGTGAACCCAGAGTAGCAGTCTGTCACCAGATCTAGCAGGAGCAGAGGCAAGAAAGTTCCCAGACACCTGTGGTGATTGCTCCTGACAGGCACCCACGGAGATAAGGCTCAGGATGCTCCAGGCACATCTCTAAATATCTTTTTCACCTCTGCTTACAGTGTCCTTTCTCCAAACACAATGATTCATGAAGGAATGAGAGTGAGCAGAACCATCCCAGGGTCTCAAATTCTCTGGGAGTGGCTGAGTTAATTGCATCCCAGCCACTTAAACCAGACTCTCATGTACCTTATCTTTAATAGCCAAGATACACAAGGGCAGAGGTTGGGGAGCTGAAAACCAAAGGACAGAGTCAGGCCATTGTGGAGAAGGATCAGCAAGTCAGAGCCCTTGTACTAGGAGCTCCTTGGGGCAGAGTGATCTCATGCATCACTTCTGCAGCACCTTCAAGAGACACTAAGGAAAAAAAAAAATCTTCACTTTGAGTGTGTCTGAGCACTATAACAGGTTCCTGAGAGAGGTTGTGGAGTCTCCTTCTATAAAGGCATTTGAAACCCACCTGGATGTGGTCATGTGTGATTTACTCTAGGTGATCCTGCTCCAGCAGGAGGGTTGGGCTAGATAATCTTCAGAAAAACCCTTCCAACCTCTACCATTCTGTGATTCTATGATTCTCCAGGATGATTTGCTACCACAAAGAAAATGCAGATGAAGTCCTGGACTCTGGTGGCTCCATTAATATTAATGCTGTCAACGTTAGCACTAAAAGCAGCAGTGCCACTGGCTGCATCCTCACACATCTGCCCAGAGCAGATTTCTGACACCAAGAATTGTCAGCTTTGAGTGTAAATTTTAGTCTTTCCAATTATGCCTGCACCATGTTTTCAAGTCTTCCCCAGCAACCAGAAGATCCACAAGTTTTCAAACTAGAAGGTGAGGATTCATGAAATCCCAGGAACTGGGACAAAGCCCAAAGGATGATATAACTCTGCCAGGAGTCCTGGCAACACTATGCAGCATTGCCTTCCATCTTGATGGGAGAGGAGAATAATAAGTGTCCTGGCAGGGGAAGTAGCTGTCCCATAGTAAGTTCCCAAAGTAACCTCATTTGCAAGGCATTCATCTCTTTGCATGAGACTTTATGACCTCAGTCACAAATTCTTTCTAGAACATAGAAACCTTGTCTCTCACAGGTGGTGCAACCAAAGCAATTCCCAAGCTGCTCCATCACAAGGTCATCTTGATGCATATGTCAGTTTGGAGCTGGGTCTGAACTTCCTTTGAAAGCTGAAGAACCACCCCAAGCAATAAATACTGCTGGGAGAAGAGCAGAGGCTGCATGACAAATCCAGTTTCCACAAAAAGGTGGTTTGGCCCAGACCAAAGCAGAGAGGTTTTAGCAAAGGTATAGTAAAGAGACTTCTGCTTTTCTTGGCTGGATGCTGAGGGAGTCCATGGGTTGTCCTGCCTCAGAGAGGGTAAGTCCACAAACATTGCTTACTAAAAGCTCAGGAAAACTCTTGGTAGAAGAAGCAGTCTACTCATCTCCTGTTTTTCATAGCTTTCTTGAAGCCACCAATCGTGCCAAGACAAGGCTTTACATGCCCAGAATGATCCAATGTGGTAATTTGCACATTCTTTTATTCCCAAGGGCCTGCATGCCATGCTCTTGAGTGCTCAACCACTTTGGGATACTTCTTACCACTGGACTGGGAACAAGAAAGCCCAAAGAGCCTACCAGCTGCTACATAATCAAGTTCCTGCCTTTTCAGGAAACAATATTAGCCACAACGAGATGATCTTAAGGTTGTCATGTGTGTTTAGCATATACCATGGGGTCAGTCTCTAATGGCAAAGCCACCTGGCTCCCAAGATACAACCCTAGGTGCTTGCACACTTGAGGAGCAATTCCTGCCTTCACCAACCACATAGTTCCCACCTCCTTCACCCTGCCGTCAGTGTAATGACAACAGGCTGGGAGCAATAAGGACAAGATAAAGAAGAGCTCTCGACCTTAGGAGCAAAAGGTATGTGGACAGCCAAAGAGACTGAATGGCTTTGAACCCTCCCTCTGAAAGAATTCTCTGAGGATATGATATTAGAGGTTGTAAAACCATGACTAAGAAGATAAATACGAATATTGAAGAGTTGTTCATTATTTCCCATGCCAGAGGGCCCAGGAGAACTCAGAAATCTTTCAATTAAGCACATTTTAGGCACAAAAAGAAACATGTTTTCCCAGCACACATAATTCATCTGTCAAACTCACTGCTGCAGGATGTTGTGAAGGCCAAAAGTGGAGATGCAAAGAATTATGGTGGATATATCATCATAGAATGGTTTGGGTTTGAAGGGACCTTAGAGATCATCTAGTTCCAAACCCCCTTGCCATAGTCGGGGACACCTTCCACTAATCAGGTTGCTCAAAGCCCCTTATCAATAAGCGGCTACTGAAAACCTTGGTCTGGAAGCACTCTTCAGCTTCAGGAGTCCTCAAGCAGAGCAGGGACTTTCAGAAAGCCCAGAGAAGGGACATGGTGGTCTTCATGGACTTCACCCCACTGCCCTCCCCTTATGACATTCCCTGCCGAGCTGCACCGCACCAACAGCAGCTCGGCATGCACTTTTGAGAGGATCCCTCCAGCAGCAGAAGTTGGTACTAAAGTTCAGCTGTAACAGGAGCTTTGTTTAGCGGTGCTGGGACCAGAAGGTCAGCAGCAGCTGCTCTGCCAGAGTTTAACGCTTTGTTCACCTCTGCACGCTCACCCGTGCAGCATTTCCTGCTCCCCGGGCAGCGCAAGGAAGGAGCTTCTTTTGATTTCCTTAGCCCTGTTATTCATCACTTTTAACTCCCTCTGATAACCCTGAGCAGGAGCCTGCCTGAAGCTCTGCTGCTCTCCAACACAGCAGCTGGCAGCAGCTCTTCTCCTGTACTGTGCTCAGTTTTGGGACCCTCACATAGAAGAACAACACTGAAATGCTGGAGTGTGTCCAAAGAGGAGCAACTAAGCTGGTGAAGGGCCCTGAACACAGGTCTTATGAGGAATGGCTGAGGGAGCTGGGCTTGTTTTGTCTTCAGGAGGATGACCACATCACCCTCCACAGCCACCCCAAAGGAGGTTGGAGCAAGGTGGGAGTCAGTCCCTTCCTAAATGCAACAAGTGACAGAACAAAAGGAAACAGCCTCAAGTTGTGCTGAGGGGGAGGTCAGGCTGAGTATTAGGAAAATAATCTTCCCAGAAAGCAGTGACCAGACATTGGAACAGGCTGCCCAGGGAGGCAGTGGAGTCACCATCCCAGGAGGAATTTAAAAGACAGACATGGTGGTGGCATCTCAGCAGTAGTGGTGGGATTGAAAGGTCCAGGTGAGTGATTGGACTTGGTCTCTTCCAGCCTGGACAGTTCTATGATTCTATGATTCTCTCCTTTTCCTCCAGCAGCCCCAGATGGCACCAGGACATTTCCCAGGTGGAGGTCTTTGCAAGTGGTGTTCAGATGTGGACGGCTCTAGAGAGCCATGGGGCTGCCCCACTGTCAGAGTATTTAAATCAGGAGAGAGCAGAAGTACCAGAATGAACCCAGATTGCAGGAGATCAGCAGAGCAATGCAGAGTGTCTCACTGCTATTTCCCAGTGCACATTCCACCTCGTCTAGCTTTTCCTAAGCATCTCCAGGGCTGGGGGATGCATGTGTTAACCTGACTGAAGCCAGATGTCTACAAATGAGCAGATGAACCTCTGTGAGGCCATTATGTGAAGTGGCTCGTGTCCATGATGGACAGCCAGGAGTTTCCTGAATGCCAGACTCAGTACCCTCCCTGGTACCATCCTGACTGCACCAGCCCACAGGGTGAGGATGAGCCTCTTTTCCAGCTCTGAAGATTCAAGGTGCAGCAGCACAGTCTGCATCTCTTCTGCTAAGATGTTCTTGTCCTCCAAAACAGGACACCCCCATTGCTGCTGCCTGCTGGGGCTGTCTCCAGGCTCTGACAACCCATAAATTCTGCCTGGGCATCACCTACAAAATGCCAGTAGATGATCATGGACAGTGTTGTGCTGCCATGGGAGTCCATGCCCAAGACCTGAGTAGTTCAGCAGTGGAGCTGTAGCTCAATGACAAGAATGACAAAGACATCTCCTCTGCCAGCTCCGCCAGCAGCACCTGTGGCCATGGCAATTCAATCCCTAGCAACCCTCACACTTTGCAACACACAGGATCAAATCATCTGCAGAGGTAAACAGGGCTTGGCACCTTCAGAATTACCCCAAGGGGCAGTTGTGATGCATCATCCGTGGAGGGCAGTGGGAGAAGGCAGATGCTCTTGTCTGACTGGGATCAGATCCTCCATCACCACAATCCCTGTGCTATAGCCTTGGGCTGAGCCAAGAAACCCTGTCTGCTGCTGGGACCTCCAGCTCTTCCTGCACTGCCATCTTAAAGCCTCCTTCGTACACTTGCTCATATAACCCAGAGCCTTCTTAACCATCCCCAGAGATCACTTTTGGCCTGAAGAAAGGAGCTGGCTAGCCCTTTTAATTGTACCTAATACGGTTAGCATTGGCTGCAGCAAAGCCACCACAGTGCTGACTCTGGCCACTCTGCTGTCCCAGCCCTTTCCAAGAGCCATAGGAAGGCTGTTCCCCAGAAGAGCTTTTCAGCTGGTCCATCCGCTGCAGGTTCTTGTCCTGCCCCCCGTGGTGGGCTGTATTAAGTAATATATGGGACATCTGCTGTCTGTGGTTTGTGTTCTTTCATCCCTTCCCAAGGCAGAGCCCAGCCTGGCAGGAAGTCCAGCTCCCTTTGCATTGCTTTGGATCTCCTTCAGGCAAAGAGGTGGAGAGAAGCCCCAACCACCCCCCCCCAGGTCACACCCAGCAGTTCCTTTTAGCAGCATATTGTAAATATTTGGGACAAAAGCCTTCTGGATCTACTCAAACTGGGCTTTTGCCAGTGCAGAAAAAGACACAGATGCCAGCAAGAAGTTTGTTTAACTCCGCATCCTGGCTCTTGCTTAACTCTCCAGGTACTTACAGGGATGAGAGATGACCTCAGGCCAAACAAAGTCATTCCATAGCCTTTCCTCCTGGAGTCAGCAGGCAGGATCAGGCCCAGAGCCCCACGGTAACCAAACATGTGCCAAGCACTATTAATGCTTTTGCCCTGTTAACACCCAGCAGAACAGACTGTGTCACTCTCCTGCCTCTGCCTGGTGCAGAGTCCAAATCCCACACAAACTAACAACTCCTAAATGCCCAAAGGTTTTGCAGCAAGAGAAAGATCCCACACCTTGCTGCCCCAGAACTAAGTCTTGCCTTATGGATTCTTGCACACCACCTCCAAAGGGACAAGGGGAAATTTTTTTTCTAAATTGCACTTTTCTGAGAAGACCTGGATGCAGCTACTTACTAGATATAGGTGGACTTTAATGCTGGTTTGGATTGGCTTTCTATAGCCTGGAACCATTCTTGGGACCCTTCCCTACCAAGAAAATGGGTTAGGGGAGCATGGAAAGGGAGCAGATCCCAGTGTATGTACAAGCCACTTGGACAACTCTCCCCATAACACCTTCTCTTCCCTTTGGTGAGCTTGGAGACCTGCCTTGTACTTTGTCTGGCCTTTGTCTTATTTGTTTCCCTGTCCCTGTAGCATCAAAAGACATCCCCATAAGTGCTGGCAAAGCAGTAAGAGTGCTTCTTGTTGAAGTGCAATTGATTTCACTGTCACTGATGCAGACACATCACTGGGGACTGAAATAACTTCAAACCAGCTTAACTGATTAGGCAAAGCAGCTGAAATGGATATTGGAACCCAGTATAGGCCAGGGGCATTAAAAACAAAAAAGCATGGCAAAGCATAAGAGCACCAACCTCCAGCTGTACTGGAGGGAGAGGAATGAGGAGGAAAGGGGGAACTTTTTCTTCCTTTATTCTTCTGTCTCAGCTTCACAGAAATGGAGAATAATTTGGGTAATCAGGGACTTTGTGAGGTCTCTAGCTCAGTGCCCTGATCAAAGCAGGTCTATGTTCATTTCTAGTTGTTCAGGTCCTTACTCCAATGAGTTTTTGTTATTTCTGAGGACGGAGATGTTTTTACCCTCTCTGGGCTTCTCTCCTAATAATTCAGTGGTCTCACGAAGGAGATGTTTTGCATTATGTCCAAAAGGAATTTCACCTGCTGCAGCCTGTGCCCATTTCACCTTGTATTGTGTTTTACTTCTTCTCAACAAGCCTCCTTTTTGGTAAAAAGCTGCCTCCTCCCTTCTGCCTCTTCTTCTTCTGACACCTTGAACAATCTCTCTGACCCAGAGTAAAGCATCTTACTTTGACTTCAGCAAGAAAAACAGCAGCAATGATTGCTGGATTTTGGTTCTACAACTTGGTGTCACTTCTGCTTCCAGCTGCTCTCCACTCTTTGCTTTCCAGCTGAACATTTTGCAATTGAACATATAAATGTGCTTCCCAGGACCAAAAATCACATTTCTCATCAAACTGAATATTCACTAGAAAAAATGCACCCAAGGAAAATTCCTAGAAATTGGGTGCCTTTGAAAAAATTCACCCATTCTCAGCGTTCTCCCCTTCAGCTCTTCTGGGTGTTAAATATTAAAGCAAGGAGCTGCTGGCTTTGATACAGAAGTAGTAATTCTCTGCCTGAGGTATTTCCTTTCTTGGCTCTCCTCCCTTTCAACTCAAGAGTGATTTTTAAAATTTAATTATTATTTTTTTTTTAATTCTGTAGTATTTGCCTATTTCCAACACCTCCCCCACGTGGCATGATGTCAAATCAGCAGCAAGCAGGCCAGCAGGAATGTATATTCCCATTACCTTCAGCGCCACAGTGAAAGCTTTTAAGGCACAGCTGGTAAAATTCAGCCCTCTGCAGGGAGATTGCTCAGCAGAAGCCCCACTTGCAAGAATGTCACCGTGGACTTCCTACAGCCAGGCAGCCAGAAGGTTCCTGCTGTTACCAGCAGATGGTTGGAGGGTCAGCCACCACAGTGCCAAGGCTTTCTGGATGGCTTCACTGGGATGCAGTTGAGCAGAACTCTTGCTCCCAGTCTGGGGAGAAAATGCGAGACCGCAGCCGATATCAGGGAGCTCCACAAAGTGCATCTGGAAAGGTTGCCTCTGTCAGACCAAGTACAATTTACCTAGACAAGGCAGACACTTTCCAACTGTCATGAGCTCTGCTCAGCTCTTCCTTCTCTGGAATCCTGTGGGAGTGAGGTCCAGAAGTGAGTGTGAAATCTCCTCCTTGGAAACTGGTTTTCTGTTACTAATTCCCTTCTGTTACTACTTGTGTCCTGTATCAAAGGCTAAGAGAAGAGTGATATTTTGTCTGTCTGAGAACTGAGGCTGAGGCACAGAGGAAACATCCAAACCCCCTTTTTTTTTTTTTACCCACTAACAAAAAAAAAATAAAAAGAAAACATTTTAGTTTCTTCTTTTTTTTTTTTTCTTTAATTTTTTGTGTCCCCAAAACTAACCAAATCCTTCCCCCTCTATGACTCAAACAAAACGCTATGAGACTGACCCTCAGAAGATGACTACACCCACACAATGAGACAAGAGATATTTGGGGATGCCCTCTGAGGTATTTTGGAACCCATCTGTTTGGTTTAAACTTCAACTGGTTTCAAGAGCATAAGCAGATTTGATTCTAGTCTCTGCTCCAAGCCCTAGGACTTGATCTATTTGTGTCACCACTGACCCAAAAATACTGTACCTGCTGTGAAGCTCTCACCATATCAGAAGAGCAGAGTAAGGCAGCATATATACCCTCTGTGGTAACTGTGAACGTGATGATGGGAGGCAAGCTCCAGAAAGAAGCTCCTGGGCTACTGCCATGGGTATCTGGTGCCCTGCTGCTAGAAACAATGGTGATCTATTCATTTCATTACAGACCTGTGAGCTGCTGACAATTAGCAATGTCTGCTCCAATTGCCACTGTAACACTAATTTAGGCTCATGTAGTTTTAAGTGGACTGAAATGCTCTCATCAGTGATATTTCTCTCCTCTCCCTTCTGCAAACAAGAAAGCTAAATGCTGATCACCCTGATGGATAAAGCAGACATAACTGAGGTGAACCACTTAGATGAGCTAACATTTATCCAGCAGTCACTGTGTGTCCCCATATTCCTGGAATGCAAGGTAGCTTTCCTGGACTATGAAAAATGATGTATTCCTTGATTGCAGAAACTTGCCATATATTTCTTGCCATAAGGAGTATCCTGGGCCCCAACAAAATCAGAGTTTTATATCTTTAAAATGCCTGTTGACACACATTTTTGTAGCTGAACCCAACTATGCAGTCTAGCACTGGAGCATCACTTGTATTTTCAACAATATCATTTGCTTCTTCCTGACTTGAGATCTTGACCCACAGAGTGCCTTCCTTACAGTCTGACTGAGAGGTGGTGATTGCAGTCCCCTCAGCCAGAAAGCCTTGCACTTCCACACCCAGTTGGACATCTTCCCTTCTTCAAGGACATCAGTTACCTGGGCAAGGCTTAGCTTGGAAACAAGACCCTTAAATGTAGGCAGCTGAGAGTCTCTGTCTACACTACCTAAATCACAGAATCACAGAATCAGCCAGGTTGGAAGAGACCTCCAAGCTCATCCAGCCCAACCTATCGCCCAGCCCTATCCAATCAACTAGACCATGGCACTAAGTGCCCCATCCAGCTTGTCCAGGTTCCCATAACTGTAAGCAGAGAGCTGGGACTTGGTTGTTCAATTAGTTATCAAATGTTACTTCACACACTTCAGGATAGGCAATATACCTGTACACAACCACGGACCTTTGGGAGATCCTTCTGGGACAGCAGCTAGCAGCAGTACAGGAAACTCAAGGCTGTCTCACAGACACAAGGCAGTAAAGAGGAAGGGAGTCATGACCCTACACACCACAGCCAAGTCAACACAGGGAGCTGTGCTCAGCTGTTGCCTGCCTATTCTTGAGAAACTTGACTCTTCCTCCAAACTCCACTGACTTGTACTGACTGCATCTCCACCAACTACAGCAGGAACTCAGATGCCTAAACTTCATCTGGATACCCAATACTAGATGCCAACATTCCATGAGTCGCCCAGAATTGCCTCCTGCGTGTACTGAATCAGGTCACAGCGCCCTCAAGTGGAGCGCAATGAGCTGTGCGAGCAAATCATCACCGAGGTGAAATTTTCTTCTGAGGAAATGAAAAAAACACCAAGAATCTACCCAGTTCTCCAGGACAGTGTGTGCTGTGAAAACAACGAAACAAAACAAACCCCAACAGCCCAAAACACAAACCTTGGTTACAAGAAGACTTTTTAGGCTACCAGGGAGTGACAGGACTAGGGGGGAATGGAGCAAAACTGACGATGCAGATTGGATGTGAGGAGGAAGTTCTTCAGCATGAGAGTGGTGAGAGCCTGGAATGGGTTGCTCAGGGAGGTGGTTGGGGCCACATCCCCGGAGGTGTTTAAGGCTGGGCTGGATGAGGCTGTGGGGAGCCTGATCTAGGGTAGTGTGTCCCTGCCCATGTCAAGGGGGTTGGAACTAGATGATCCTTGTGGTGCCTTCCAACCCTGACTGCTTCTATGATTCTAAAACAAAGGTTGTGAGGTAGAGGCCAAAAAAAGCTACGGTGCAGAACGCTGTAACTCATACTGCCAAGCCACCACCATAATTCAGCAACCTTCTACACTTCCATTATGATTTTATCTCACCCAACTCAATATCAAACAAAAGGTGGTAGCAAGGCCAAGAGTGGAACTTGCTCCCCTGGATATCCACACTGTGCCTTAAGCACAAACGTCTGTTTTATGGTGCACTCTGCCTGGTTCACTGTCCAACCATCATGCCAGAGGAGGTTGGGGTCTTCTGCTGAAATGTTTGGGATCTTGTAAAAAGAAATTAAAATAGAAGATCAGATTAAACTTATGTGAACAGCTTCATTCCTGGCAGCTTATTGCACCAGAGTGCTTGGCTTTGCAACCTTTGGAGTCTCACTATTGTTCTTGGCTGGACTTTCTCTAGGTTAAAAAAAAACCCAACCAACCAAAACAAAACCACACACACACACACACACACATACAGAAAACAACAAAGCAATAATGTAAGAACAAGAGGTCCCATGCATTGAAATGTACTGACTGTTCCTACTTAATGCCTAGAGGAAGCTATGAACCTACAGATAAAAGTGCAGCTCCTTAAGGCGTGAAGGAATGGCTGATGCTACTGACAGCTGATTACCTCCCACTTAGAGGAGTCACCAGGGGACAATACTCTCTGTGCTGTGTTTACTTGCTGGATGGGGGAAGAGTTCTTCACCTGGGTCTAGAAAGGATTCTTCTCCAGCAGGCAGCTAACCACAGAGGAAATGCAGGAAATGCCAGCCTGCTGCCTCTCCATACCAGCTCACTGACTGGCAAGTCCTTCCTTGGTTACATGCTGTCCTCTTTCAGCTCAGTTTCTCACCTCTGCCTCAGGGGAGAACATCTCTTATAGAGGTGGTCCTATCGCTTGACATTCTCTCTCTGTCCCATTCTCTTCCTCCAAGTGTGCTCCCTCATTAGACCTCCCCATTTATCCTGTAAACTTGACATTCAGGCTGCTGAAATAGTTGAACGCTCTGCCTAAAGTGAGGGGCATAGATGAGATGCTCCACATTTCTAAGGAACTATTCTGACTGCCTTGAACATGCCAGGTAAATGGTCGGGGTCAAGAGGAGGTTGCTTCTGGGACCCTCTTAGATTCACAGCAAGCAGGTTTCCACTGCAGCACAGCCTGTGCTTAGCCTGTTCCCAGACTCCCCTTCTAATCTCAGCCTGGAGCAGTGTGTGCACAGCCCATTTTACAACACAAGGACCTAATTACATTTTCCAGCTGTGCAGCAGACTCCCGCAAAGCAAAATAAAACCTACTAATGTGCATTTCTTAGCTACCACTCTTGGACCTGTTGGAAGCAGTCCATGGCTCCCAGGCTGACAAGTGGTCTGAAGGATGCCTGCACCCTTCCACTTCAACCAGGGCAGGCTTTTCTCTTCTCAACACTGCTCTTTTCATGCATCGGTTCTTCTCTTTCCACCCAAGTCCACTTTGGTGGACTTGCAGCCACCAGGGTTTGAGGCTATGCCCCTATTTAAACCTGGATCTCGAGGTCGTTCTGCAACCCAGCTACTCTGGCAAGAGAGAAGCTTGGATGAAGGTAGAGCTGAGCTGCAGGGCTATGTGAATGAGAGCCAGCCCAAGGACACTGAGCATCATAGCACTGGCCCAGATTTGCTCAGCAGAGTGGAATTATCAGCTGGACCTGGCATGATCAAACCAATCTACAAATTATTACCTAGAAGGGCTTTACACACTTTAGACATCCTGTTTAAGCCTAACTCTTTCAGAAGGCCTCAATATAATATGTAGCACAGTATCATCTATGAAAAAATGTATGATAACCATGGGAGATAGCACAGAATATCAGTTGTAGCTTAGCATTTCTGAACTGCTATGGACAGCTTAGGGATATTTAGCAGGAGCTAGTCTGGCCAGTAGGTAAAAACTTGAGCATGTCAAAGGTGTGAAGTGTCTGGGGCTCTTCCTGGGGAAAAGGCTAAGAGAAACAGCTTGAGTGTCACGAAGCCAGGATACAAATTTTTCCTTATTCAGACTGAGATAAAATGGTGTGATTGTAGCCATCTGCTTCAGCTAGATGAGGATATTTTTAATTATTTCTGAAGAAAATAAAAGAGAGATTTTGATGTCCCACTTCCATTCCTGTCCCTACACTGGCATTCACACAATGTCCTCCACCTGCAGAGGCTCCAGCCCTGCATGAAATTTAGTCACAATGCTTATGCCAAATTTCTAGCAGTCAATTTCCCTATCATCCTTTAAAAAAAAAAAAAATACACAAACCAAACCCGAACAGCACTACCCTACACTTCCCTAATGATTTTAACCATATATGCTACCTCAGTTTACATTGCAGTTTGTTTCTATTCCGCATGCCCATTTGCATAGGGCTCCTATCAGATCTGCAAGTAGCTTTCCCATGCTGTCTCAGCCTTGGTTTAGCCTTCATTAGCTTATCGTGGTGACTGATTACATTGTTAAACAAATTTTGCTTTAATCAGTCATCACGAAAAACTAATTGATCTGAGGCAGGCTCCCTGAATTCCTGTGACCGATGATCTAATATCTGGGAATCAGCAGACCACAGTGAGAGGTAAATGGGGAAAACTTGCCAGCATCCAGAGGATGCTGAGACCATAAAGACTCGGGATACATTTGAACTATGGCTGAGTTAGGGTCAGCAGCACAAGAACGTTCATAGGTTATGGGCTCAACACATGCAGTTTGCTTTCTGCCCTAAAAAAGAGCCAGGGTCTGTATGGCTTTCCCTCTGCTACCTGCAGCCTGCTGTGTGCCTTCCTTCAGGTGCTAACATTTTCTTGGCTTCCAGCGACTGAGGGTTGGGCTCTCACCATGGGAGGTCTCAGGCTCAAATCCCACATCTGATCACAGTGGCCACCCTCTCATTACATAAGCCCTCTACTCCTGCCAGCCACAACAGGAAAAGCCTTTCCCCCTCCCGATTCGCAGTCATCTCCTGAATGAGCCATCAGGGCCACCCGTGCAGGACTCCCTGGGTTTCCACAAAAGGCACTGAGATGTGCTTCCACCCCGTAGGTGTGAGCTCAAAAGCAAAGCAGCCTTGCTGACTCACAGGCCCCAGTATGGCTCTTTACCAACTTGCTCCAGATGAGTCACCCCACAAGTGAGTAATACATTACATCTGCAGTGCATATTTATGGCAGGTTTGTACTGACCATGTCAGCAGGGAAATTGTTTGTGTAGAGTAACCATGGAGAGAAAGGAAAGCTGTAGAGGACTGAGAGGTTAGGGATGGGGAAAAACCAGGAGGGAAAAACATATTCCATCTCCCCAGCCACAGAGTACCCTATATATGTGTGGAATCAGTGCTTAAAAAGGAAATACTTGCCTGTGGATTTTTTTTTTTCATCTGCTTTCCATGATCTCTTCCAGTCAGGTGAAGCTGAAATGTTGTAAGAAGAAGCAGCCTTGTGGTGATGTCATCAGGATCTGGAGCTCCTGAAAGTCATGCAAAGAATCATGTTGGCACAGTGGACTCAGTGCTGATGAGCTCTTCCCACGAGAATAGCTCTAAGTAGATGTGCTGAAGGTGCCAGGCACAGTCCCTCATCAGTCCTTTCACTTCACTTTACATGCTTCTGTAATCACATATCATTGCTTTGATCAAAAATCATAAGTGGCTGCTAAAGGTAGACCTCAGAAGCTCCTTGTCTTTCTCTCTGTTATGTTTTGGGAGGACAAGAGTCGAGAGAGCAGGAAAAGAGATAGCTGTGTCACTTCTCTCATACCAACCCTGGCTTACAGATGTCTTACTTGAGCTTTCTTAGCTCTGTTAGTGTGTATTGTACTACCCACACCAATTTTGCAAGGAAAAAGGCAAAAAGAAATCCATCACCTGATTCATCAATGAAAGGTGAAACGTCATTTTCCAGGAATAGTTCATCCTACAGGGCTCTTAACATGTGGCAAATGATGTTATTATTCTGTGGTTTCACAAATGGTTAAATCAGTCATGAATTACAGTCACCTACAGATGTTCTCACTGACAAGGCTTTAAGCATCTGTTGGAGACAGTACTTGTATCTACTACACCACTTTACTCTGTATCAACCCAATTCCTTATACACAGAATGGTCAGCTTCATTCTTTTGTTACTGGTGACCAGATCAGCAGCACCTTTAAGCAGTGAGGTTGTAGTAGTTACCCATCACCCCCACACTTTGAAATTACCCAGTTGGCTGAAAGTTAATAAATGAAGCTTTATATTTACAGCTTTGCACAACATACAAGCAGATATTTACAATGTATAACAGATATTTACAGATCTATACAGTCAAAAGGTAATACAGAAACATCACAGCCCTCCCAGAGATCAGAGTCCCTAAGAGGAGTTTCCAACCACCCTACCACCTTCCCCCCACTTCCCAATCTTATCTCACTGTCTTATGTGCCAGATAAGCAAGGTAGATCAGCCAGGGGGGGTTAGCAGCAGGGAAGTAGTTAGTGAAGTTACACAGATGCAGCTAAGCGAGCAAAGCTCAAACATCTCTGAGTTATCTTTCTTTGGGTTCTAACTTTCATACTTTTTTTTTCAGTAGCCTACGAGTGAAGTAGAATCACCAATGCTTTTCTTTCTCAGACTATAACCTAATTTCTCATTAAAATCCTCCAATGAGTTTGAACCAGCACAGAGGTTCACAAGGCTGCACGCCTGGCTCAATGCTGGCCATGACTAATTTGACCACCTGCCTTGTAGAAGCAACATCTCCCTCTTCAAAGAAGAGGAGATGGAGTGCACTGCTCTGCTGGTTACAGCATGAACCAGAGAGTCCCTGAGGCAAAAGATATTCCTGCTTCTGCACAGGTTCTACCATGAATGTTCACAAGAAATGAGGAAAGACTGAGGGAGCTGGGAGTGTTGAGCCTGGAGGAGACTCAAGGGGGACCTTGTCACACTCTCCAACTACCTGAAGGGAAGCTGTAGTAAGGTGGGGGTCAGGCTCTTCTCCCAGGCAAACTGTGACAAGATGAGAGGGCATGGCCTGAAGTTGCTCCAGGGGAGGTTCAGAATGGAGGTTAAGAAGCACTTCCTCATGGAAAGGGTAATCAGACACTGGAATGGACTGCCCAGGGAGGTGGTGGAGTGGTCGTCCCTGCAGATGTTTAAGGAAAGATTGGATGTGGCACTTAGTGACATGGTCTAGTTGATATGGTGCTATTAAGTCATAGGCTGGACTTGATGATCTCACAGGTCTATTCCAGCCTCAATAATTCTGTGATTCTGTGAAATAGAAATGAAGACATTTGTTTAAAGTCCTCAGCACAAGAAGGACATGGACCTGCTGAAATGGGTCTGGAAGAAGGCTATGAAGATGATCAGATGACTGGAGCATCTCTCCAATGAAGACAGGCTGAGAGAGTTGTGGCAGCTCAGCCAGGAGAAGAGAAGGCTCCAGGGAGCCCTTATAGCATCAATTTCAATATCTGAAGGAGACCTACAAGAAAGCTGTGGAGGGACTGTTTAAGAGGGCATGCAGTGATAGGATGAGGAGCAATAGCTTTAAACTACAGCAGGGTAGATTTAGGTTGCACGTTAGGAGGAAGCTCTTTATATTTGTGGTAGTGAAATACAGGAACAGGTTTCCCACGGAGGTGGCGGAGGCTCCATCCCTGGAGATATTCAAGGTCAAACTCGATGAGGCCCTGAGCAACCTGATCTAGTTAAAGATGTCCCTGCTCACTGTGAGGAAATTGGACAAGATGACCTTCGAGGGTGTCTTCCGACCCGATGCATTCCATGAATGTACGACTCTTTCACTGCAATACGGAGCTCGACTTCTCATTGTACTCGTGGCAGAACTGAAATTGCTCTTTTGGCAAAAATAGCTGAGTTTTTTTGTTAATCACTTAAGAAAGCAAGAGAATTTGTTTATAGACTGATCTGCACTGCAGAAAAAGCTGTACTTTGTACCACTGAGAAGCACTGTGCACACAATGGGTAAACACACAATGAGAACAAGCAAGTTTCATTTTCTTTCCAAACAAACTAGACAAGGGAAAGATTATCCCCTCCTTGGAGCTGGCTTTGTGAAGCTTACTGCTGACTGAAGCTGCACAACCTTCCTTTTGCTGTGTGTTTACGTTAGATTACACATAAAAATCAGGTATGCCCAGGTAAAAACAGCTCCAAGTTCTATCAGCCTGAAGATAAGGCTCCTTTGCATGGCATTAAAAAAAAAAAATGCACTGGCACTTGACAGACTCCCTCATGCTGGGACCAGTTTCCAGCCAGTCTATACAGAAGCAGCTCAGTTGCTCCAGGCAAGGAGCATGATGTGCTGGTGGCTACTGGCTGCAGAGGTAACAGATGCACCCACAACACAGAGGCTGAGTGCTAAAAGCAATTAAAGACATTTAGCAGCTCCCTTGCTAGTGTGACCTCTTGCAACTAGAAGTCCTTCTCATTTCCCACACAGGAGGTACCATGGTGCTGCTGGCTAACTGTTTCTTCTAAACCACAACCACCTATTTGATGTATTTCACAACATTCCCAGACAGTCAAAGCCTATCACTTATTAAAATCCGCCCTGGACATCTCTCCACAGCCAAAAATGTGGCATGGAAAGCACTGTTTTAAATTTACTTTCACAGCAGAAGTACTCTGAAGAACCTGGCTATCAGTCAACTCAAGGTACAGAGGTTGCTTTTCAGAGCCATAAGGGCAGGAACCAAATGTATGATGAGTATTAAGAACTGCGAGGCCTAACTTGATTTTTTGTCAGAACTGAATTTACAGCTTGTCTACACGAGGATGCTGTTTTAAACAAATGGAGGATGTGAATTAAAAGCATCACAGCTGTGCCAGAAGGGCTCTGTCTGTGCACTCATTTTTCTTTCCAAAACCCCTGCCCCTTTTTGTAAGACGGACTGGGACAGAGTGGCTGTGCCAGGCAAGTCTCTGATCACAGCAAAGCCTCAGGGACTTTCAAGTGAAGCTCAGGCAATCACTTACCCTGAACCCTGGACCATTGCTGGCAACAGGTTGAGGGCCAAAGGTTGACTGGGAGAGCCAAAAACTTTTATTAGTGTTGGCCTATGTTTGCCAAGGGTGACTGTCCTGGGATGTTTTGCCAGCCTGACATTAGAACATGGAGATGAACAGACTAAGCCACTTGGTTTCTGTTTTAAGATAAATAATTACTTTCATTTCTTGGTCTTGGTGTAAGTCTGAAAGTCTATGGAGCACAGAGGTACCTCTGAAACGCTGCACAGAGGCACAACTTTTGGGGTCCTTCACACAAGCATCCCAGATTCTCCTTACAAACCCTGTCCCTGGTTAGCCCCAGCTGCCTCACTCTCACATGTGCTTAGCAGATGTATCTGTGCAGTGCTTCTCCAGCACCAAGTCATGGCATTTTCGCATCAAAGGTGGATAACTTCATGACAGCAAGTTATGTCCCAGTCTCCATAAAGGTTTGTGAGGTCCTGATACAATCCTTCTCACCTGAAAAGGACATCCAAAATAGATGAGAGGAACCCTTCCTTTGAGAGTTTGCTTTGTGCCATCCTGCTGCTCGGTCTGAAAGAGCACAGATTCTCTGCACCATCAGACAGCTAAGGTCAGAGAAAATGAATCTCAGCTAGAGGGATGTGCGAGTCAGTAGACACCTGAGGAACAGCTATTAAGGCAGATCTTTAGGCTCTGTATTTGTGACAGAGATGTCTATGTTGTGTGTTTCAAGTCCAGCTCCAGCTATCATCTTCTGAAAATCAGGTGTATTTGGATTCAGGTTTGGATGAAAAATGGATTTAGGTCAAGACTTGAATTCCTTAATGTGAGTAGGACTTCATTTCCTATTTCCCTTTCTTTCTGGCAGTAGCAGGGTGAGAAACACACAAAATAAAGTGAAATTTTTCCTCCAAGACGACTGCCATTGAGATCTGGCAGGAAAATAGAAGATGGGTTTTATTTTGTCAACTGTACACAAACACAGGCATTTTCTAAACAAGGAATTGATTCAATTGTTTCCAGAGGTATGAGAGTGAGAGAGAGGGATGAGATTTAGCTATTAAAGACAGTCTCAGGAGAGAGAGAGAATTAGTCTCCAGTTGAGCCACATATTTGCCTCTCAAAAAATAAATGAATCAAAGTCATGCTCAGTCAGCCAAATTACCCAAGCAGATGCTAGCATCCCTGGTTTCTGTGGTTTATGTGATTTCAGGAGAGGGATGCAGTATTCCTTTTAAATGGAACATCCCGAAGGAGGTCAGGTCCGTGTCCCAGTTTAGGGATTTTTAAGTAAGACTAAGCTGGTGAGTCTTAGAGCAGCTCCATGCCCCAAGATGTAGGAGTTTGATTTGTAGCTTGCTGTCAAGCCCTGCTTGAATCCAATTCATGCCTGCTCAGCACCCTGTGAGGGTCTCTCCCAAAGCTACAGCAGAAGCAAGTTCCCTGCCCATGCTGGGAGCTGCTCTGCATTGCCTCCCACTGTGCTACAGCTGGGTCTTACCTCCCAGCTTACACAAAGCAGGCTAGAGTGCATTTCATAGAGTCATAAAATGGTTTGTGTTGGAAAGGACCTTTAAAGGTCATCTTGACCATGGAATCTCCAACTAAAGCAGGCTGCTTAGAGCCCCATCTGACCTGAACTGGAATGTTTCCAGGGATGGGGCATCTAGCACCTTTCTGTAGTGAGTCAGGTGTGAAAACGAAGAGGCAAGATTTGGGTAGTAGGTTTACGTGATGATCTCAAAGGTCTTTTCCAACCTGGTTAACTCTGTGAATTCTGTGCCTGACTCACAGCCCAAACCCCGTGCCGGGCAGGGAGCCAAGGAGGAGCTGTGTTAAACTCACAGCCCCCCCAGTGCGAACCTCTCCGAGGAGGGATTCCTGCTTAAGGGCAGCGCGGAGCAGCTCCGGCGGCTGGAGCCCTGCGGCCGGGCGGTCGGAGCCGGGGGGAGCCTGCCCGGCTGGCGGCGGCAGGCGCCTCCCTCGCTCACATGCCCTGCAATGAGCCGCCTCAGGCGGACAGACACGGGGCGGGCGGCGAGCGGCCACCCTGCCTGCCTGCCTGCCTGCCTGCCTGCCGAGCCCTCCTCCTATCAGCCCAGGGACGGCGGCAGCCAGCCCCTGCCACCCACGGGCACGCCGCGGGGGGAGCCCACGGCCACTCCTGGCTCCACGTGAGGCCGGCAGGGATGGCTCAGCCCAGTCCCCTTCGCGCTCTGCCAGGGACACGGCAGGGCAAGATGCCAGCCTTGGGCGCTGGCAGCCTGCCTGCCTGCCTGCCTACCCCGGGCACAGTGGCGGGGCCGAGCCAAGGCTCCTCTCCTGGCACTGCAGCGCTGCCGGCGGCTGGGGTTCGCTCACCGGCACGGGCACAGCCCTGCCTTTCGGGGGGAAGAAACAGTTTCTGTTCTGCGTTACTGGCATTTCTGTACTGATATATGGATGCACAGATACAAACCTAGCAAAGAAGCCTCTGCTTTGGAGCAGACTGAGTCCCTGGAGGAATGAGCAGAATCCCCCATTTTTGGGGTAAATATTTTATATTGTGCCATACTGGCATTTCTGTACTGATATATGGGTGCACAGATACAAACCTAGCCAAAGAAAAAAAAGCCTCTGCTTTTGGAGCAGCCAGAGCTCCTGGAGGAATGGGCAGAATCCCCCATTTTTGGGGTGAATAAATATCTCATATTCTGCATTGATACATGGGTGCATGAATACAAACCTAGCAAAGAAGCCTCTGCTTTGGAGCAGACTGAGTCCCTGGAGGAATGAGCAGAATCCCCCATTTTTGGGGTAAATATTTTATATTGTGCCATACTGGCATTTCTGTACTGATATATGGGTGCACAGATACAAACCTAGCAAAGAAGCCTCTGCTTTGGAGCAGACTGAGTCCCTGGAGGAATGAGCAGAATCCCCCATTTTTGGGGTAAATATTTTATATTGTGCCATACTGGCATTTCTGTACTGATATATGGGTGCACAGATACAAACCTAGCCAAAGAAAAAAAAGCCTCTGCTTTTGGAGCAGCCAGAGCTCCTGGAGGAATGGGCAGAATCCCCCATTTTTGGGGTGAATAAATATCTCATATTCTGCATTGATACATGGGTGCATGAATAGAAACCTAGCAAAGAAGCCTCTGCTTTGGAGCAGACTGAGACCCTGGAGGAATGGGCAGAATCCCCCATTTTTGGGGTNAGGAAAAGTCCTACTTCTGAGCAAACTATACAGAACATTCTGTCCTAGGATTTCTGCTCTGGGAACATTTTCTGTGTGCCCTGGGCATAGTGTTTGCCTGCTGTAGCTCACATCCCAGTGTGACCATCTGAATCCATCTCGACAGCTGAGGCAGGACCAGTCCTGTTCAGATGAAAATGTAAAGGAAGAAGGAGAAAAGAAGACCAAGGAAAAGGCAGTTTTATAAAACATGTCTGAAAGTTGAGTCCACATCAAATTTAGAATGGAAAATAGAATCAAACATGAGGGAGAGAGAGTTTTGGCCAAGGAGGATCCTGACCTTCCTGGGCAACTAAAGAGACCTATCACTCACCTGAAACCTGGCTTGAGACAGAAATGCAGAGTGACAAATGCAGAAGCTTATAAGCCATGCTGTAGAATTAGGGAGCTCTCATAGCATCTCAGCACAGCTTCTAATGAGATGTGAATAAACTCACAGGTTGTGGGAGACAGCAGATGGCCTTGCCACTTGCAATATCAGGACTGCAAGGAGCCAAGAAAGTTTCTTCTAGCCTGGTGGCTCTTCACTATGACAAATGGTGCCGTGGAGTCCTTCAGCTGGATGCCATCTGCCCACCCTGCTTGCAAAGCTGGTCTGGAACTTCAGCAGAGATGCTGAGAGCTCACAATTCTGCCACTGACCCCTGCAGATGTGTTCACGGACAAGGAGGTAGAAATTTTCATCTCGCTTCAGGAATATCTACACAGCTCTCAAAGGAGTTAAGTGGAGAACCACACAGGGGAGCTTCCTCTGCCTCTGCTCGGTCCACTGCATATCCTGTTGCCAACCACTGAGACGGGAAGCTGGTTGGTCTTGGGCCAGGCACAAAGAAGTCACTATATGAGAGCAGTCCCTGAGTCAAGCACTCCACTTACAGCTGTGACCACAAGCAGGTGCTTCAGAGGAAGGCAAGAGGCTCTATCACAGCTTTTCCCTTGGCTGCCTTCTCACATCTGCTGGCTGTGTTGACTGGTGTCTCTCAAAAGGCATACGATTACTTTGTCTTCAGTCCATATGGATGAGCATGGTCGTGGCCCCTAACTGGGCCTGCTGGGTCAGCTACAGCACTAATGCTCAATTAGGGAATAACTTGCCCTCAGCAATCCAGCTCCTGTCTGTGACAGATGTGGACATGAAGAATTGCTGCCCATTCATTTCCTCCTGGTCTCAGGTTCCTTCAGATGTTCAGCTGCAGAAAGCAGGGTTTTCTAAGCTATAGCTAGCCAAGGGCACTTACCACCAACAGCACCTGACCTGGAGAGGTTTCTTCATAGCCACCTGGTCTCTCTGGGAAGCTCGCAAAGCTCCTTCTATCACATTGCATCTGACAGCAACTCATAAATCAGCCTTCAGTTGCTGGCAGCCCCTTTGAGGATCCTGGTCTGCACTTTGCGTTTGTGATAAAGTGTGTGTACAGGTGAGGAGAGCCCTGGGGGAAGGCAGCCTGCCAGCTGCTGGCTCCGGGAACATCCATGGATCCCATGCTCTCACAGGCTCAAAGCAGCCTGGCAGTCGCTGAGCAGTGGCTTCCCCAGGGCTGGCTTCAGCTGTGACCTGTGCAAATCACTGCTCAGCCAACCCCTTCCCACCTCGCTTGCAGCTGCAGCCACGCCAGCGAGCGCAGCAGTTGCCTCCTCTTCCTCCCAGCACAGCTTCACCACATCTTGCCAACTACCTTTTCTGGCCTGCTTCTTCCTGAAAAAAAACTTGCTTCTCCACTGAAGCAGAGACTCAGTCTGCAACATTTGGAGGTGATTATGTTTGAAACTGGGATCGGCGCTGCAAAGCAGAGCTGGGTTCACCACCACTCCTCCTTTCCCAGGTCTGTGCTCAGGAGTATAGTCAGGTCCAAATCTCTGGGTTTTTGTACTATGGAAAGATCCATAGACTAAACTGTCCTGGACCAGATTTTATTTCATGCCTTGAGTAAACTGAAAAGCTTCGTTGCAGTGCCAAAGTGAAGTAAAATAAACTAAAATACAATGGTTACAAATAAAACTCAGGCTCTCACCAGTAACAGAGCCCAGGAAGTGTTTCCATCTACCAGTAGTACATCACATACAGACTCAGAGTTATACTGCTGCCTTTGGAGATCTTGGGAATTTTGCCACTTATTTCTGTATACAGAGTAAAATGCTGATTACTCATCAGAGTCTGGTTTGCTGATGACAGAAACGCTTTGCAAAGTGAAGTCATCCCAGGTTTCTCTCCAAGAACTGCTGCCTTTACCCGAGTCTCACACCAGTAATGTGGGTTTGGAAAAGTCCAACCTGTTGGAAATGGATGGTCTGAATACAAGCTGGCAGCTCCACTGTGTGCAATCCATCTGCTGCTAGTAACGTGACATGGCAAAAGGGTTGCTGGGTGACTTTCTACCTTGTGATCCTCTTACATAGGGAAACAGCTCAGCAGCACTACCTTTTCACTGCATGTGGGGCAATAGGAGACAAGGAGGAGAAATGGCAACCCAAAGAGCCTGTGGAAGACACCAGAACAATCTCTGGATCTACTGACTTTCCAGGCTAAAGTTGTCTTGCTCTGGATCAGACTTACTGTTCTACCATTCAAAAAAATCAGTGAGAAAGCAAGACTTTCTTTAGCCTTAGCCACAGGGTTCCTTGATTTCTGCTCAGTGAATGGAAAAAGGCAGCTGCTGAGTAGTGGATGGGAGGACCTCTCCTGGCTGACTGTCATAGGGTCGCTTGCACTAGCCACCCTGTGTCTGAATTGCTCTTTTGAGGTGCAGAGCCATTGGAAACATTTCCAATGCAGCCTTTAATCTGATCTTCTGTCATCTCGAGTGACCAACAATTTCAACACGTAAATGTCCTGCTAGAACCTGAACACGTCGCTTCCCCTCCGCCCCTCTACAGCTTAATGATTAATGTGCTGGGGGAGCAAACAGGCAGAAGCTGAGCTTCCATGAGCCAAGAGTCTGTCACAAAACATACCTCCAGCCATGGAGACTGCCAGGAGTTTTGTTTGAGAATTGCACCAGCTTCACAGTCTTTACTTTCTGCAAGCACCCGGTCCTTGTGCCAAGGACCAAGAGGTCTGGCCGAAACTTTCTTCTCTGTTCAGAAATTAATCTGCTCTTGGTAATGAAAGCTTGAGCCCAGATTGTGCCACTTAGTCATATATGTTGATATATAACAGTACCACAGCAGTAAACATAATAGATTTCCTTCATCTCTTCTTTCCTCCTCTTGAAATTCAAGCTGGAACTAATCATATTTCAACTTTTTTTGGCCCTTCTGTAAAAAAAAGAAGTGAAACACATATTTTAAAACAGCTCATTTACAGAAGGGTGCTAAACAGTGTCCCCGGCACAGCAGTGGAACAAAAATTTTGCTTATGCTGAGCATAAAGCTCATGATTCCTTTCTCAGCCCCTTTTGTTATGGGATCAGTAGGAGACCTAGTCCAACACTAGCCATGAGTGACCTGACTAATGCTAGTGTCTCACAGCATCCTTCAGATCAGCAAGTACACTTGCACCCAAAGGGATTAACTCCAGTACACAACCTTTCTACCACTCCTTATCTTATGCAAGTAAGAGCTGGGAGATTAAGCTTGGTAACCCCCACCCTGCTTTGTATCCAACTTTCTGCCTTCCTATAGATCTAAAATTACTATACCCATCAAAAATGTTCCTGTGGGTGAAGTGCCACTGAAGTCACAATAGTGGCTGCCTGGATAACTCTCTTTTCCCCATAAGCACTTCATATCCCTCTCATCAATATGATCACTTCATATGGGACTGGCTGTCCCTGGAGAACTGTTTATATTGTCTGGTTGAAAATAGAGTAGGAGTGGAAAAAAAAAAAAAAAAGAAAAAGAAAGAAAGAAAAAAAGAAACAAAAACAAAACCCAAAAATCAAAACAGTGAAAAGTGACGGTTCTAGAAGGCAGCATAATTCAAATGCTTGTTTGAGAAAAGCAGCAAGAGTCAGAGGAAATGCAGAAGGGGTTTTGTAGTGATCAGAAGTTGAAAATAGTAAGAACAATAACTGATGGCTTGCAGAAAAAAAGGGAACGAGGAGATGAATGAGACTGGATAGATGAAAAGGATGGAAGCAGCAGGTGTTTCTGGGATGAAGGAGCTAAATTCCCCATTACAGGAGAAACATGCCAAGAACAGGAGTTTCTCTTGAGCCTATTTGCCAGCAAGGGTGTAGTGGAGCATTATGGTATGTCTACATGGACAGCTGGGGTTCTCAAGATTTCACAGCCCTTCTGTCTTTGGACTGTCTGATGGAGAAAGCAAGTGAGGATGAGCTCCCCTTGGTAGTTCTCCCTCCTCTGCCAGGTTGCTGTGTGGCCAGCAGACCTTTCTCCAGCTTGTCTTTCCTGGTTCCTGCAGAGTGATCCAACAACACAAACACACACATCCCAGACCTGCCTAGACACATGATCTGACATGAGGGCAGGTACAATTCCATCACGTGGACCTGGCAAAGCTACAGTAATACCAGCTGATCCCGGTCCCTACCATGTGCTGAAGTAAAAGCCTAGGATGCCACAAATGCCAGTAGGTCTTTCTCTTTTAGTGGTCAAGGGCCAAAAACAAATCAAGGAAAGTCTGAAAGGACCCTTAATGTTTTGTTTGTGTGTTTGGGTTTTTTTTCATTTTAATGTCAGGGCTCATATAGGCTGATCAAGCCTCCCACCACTATGACCTGCAGATCTCTTTCAGATGGGGACCATGATACATGCTGGGCTGAGTGGCTGCCACTGACCCATGAGACACTGCATGGAAATAGGGCAAATGCATGAAATATGAAAGGGAACTGGAAACAGCTGTGATCTCTACCCTAAGTACTTAAGCTCTGACAGTTCTGTGGCATTTGTAGCTCTCCACTATCCTCACCAATGCTTCTATTCAGTCATATATGATTTTGGTAACTGCAAGAAAGGGGAGAATAATCGGTGGAAGCCACAATGGGACCATCTTTATAGGCTGTAAGGTCCATGGAAGCTACAAGCAATTAATTTGCAACAACAAACCTCAGCTTTAAACAACCTCCCCCCTCCTCCACCCCCCCAACCCCCAGTAATTCTAGAAAAGCATAACACAGCAGGAGCCCCACTTTTCATGAAGTTTTGTAAGCCAGTCTAGGGGAAACCATTTTTTACTTTATAGCCCTTATGTTCAATTTTAATTATTAGCTTTTCCCCTTGTAAATTTAAATCCACTCCCATTACATTTAGGGAACAATAGTGAACCCCCTCCCCTGTAGCTAATTTAACGCCTTTAAATTCCCATGGAAGGTAGCCAAAGATCTTGTACCCTAATGGACAGTAAAGTGCCTACCTTATTTTAGGGGAAGCAAGATCAAATCCTGCTAAGGCTATGCTTATTAAAAGAGACTTCTGATTAACTTTTTTTGTTGTTTCCCATCAAGATTACTAAAGAATAACCCTTGCTCAATGTGCTAAAGAGGCAGTGAAATATGTAGCAGCTTGTCCAGAGTATTTTGCATCCCCTCACCATAAGCTAGGTGAATAAGCTAGGAAAACAATAGATTGGTCTCGTGGCAATGCAGACACCTTCAGACAGAAAAGAAGAGAGTTACAGTTTGACCATGTTCAAACACCACACTGAGCAGAGGAATGTTTGTGAAGTCCAGTGGAAAATCTTCACTTTAGTTCAGTGGCTTAGTTTTTATTTCTCATTCCACAGAAATATGATGGGAAATCCTCTGTGCTGACTCCACTGAAAGGACACAGATGTACAAGTCTATCCCATCTTCATCCCAAACAGTGATATAAACTCGGTGGCTGCTGTCTGATGAGGAGATGCCCAGCAAACACAACAATGAGCTCAAGTATGACCAGTCTAGACCCTGTTCCCTCCTCCCACAGCTGCCAGACTGATCTCAAAAGGACAGCTCATCTGGCAAAGATAAAGTAGGAGGTGTAACCTCCATGACAAATTCCATGCTCAGTGACACCAACCTCAATTACATGAGCACTTCTCTTACCAAGTGTTAACACATGACTAACTGGTTCTGGGGGGATTTTGTTATTCTTTTCTTTTTAGTGCAGGCAATTTAAACTAGCTTCCCACTCTACTGCCTTGATTGAGTCATCTGTAGGGTCCTCAAGAATCTCAAGTCTTATTTCACACCCCCCTCAGATCCATAAACCTGCTCTCACTGCTCTGAATGCAATCTTGAGTTTCCTTCTTCTTTCTAGATTCATCACTAAGCATCCTATTAATTTTTGGAGGGTAGCATGCCAAATACACAGGAAATGAGGGAAATAGTTGGAATGCCACAAAAATAATGTCCGTTTAATGAATGGAAATGCTCATGGAGCACTTATGCTAATGAGCTTTTATTGAATGAGTTCAAGTGACAGTGCAGCAGAGTATCTGCAACTCAAATACTCTTGCTAGAGGCACCAGCTGACCCAGGAATCATCAATGGCATGAAGATAAAGCCTTTCATTTGTTCTTCAGTGCTACTCCACTTAGGGATGTGGAAGTGAAGTTCATGTACCCAGCACACATTTTGCAGAGGAATCTGATAGACTTTCCTTAATTGTACAGAGTAGAATGGCTCCACTGAGCTGATCCAGCTGGATTCATCAGTCTGTTGCAGTGCCTGAGCTGAGCCTAGGACCCAGGACCACACTCACCTGGCTTGTGTGTTGAAAGTTTGTCCAAGTCGTGCTGCCAGCTTGGACAAGCCTAATCATAGAGCTGAGTACTCAAAGAGCTTCTGGTAGTTGTTTTCCAAACTTAAGGAGACTGGTCTTGTTTATGTTTATTCTTCCTTCATCATAGTTGATATATCAAGCCAGGAATGTGTTACTAAACCATAGCATGATCATGCTATGCAATTCCTAGAGGAGCAGCTTTTAGGAAATTAAGATACTTGAGTTTAAGTGTCAGCATGAGGTATTCAACTCACAGGAGATCTGAAGCTCAGTTCAGTGAACTGTGAATCTCCAAGGCAGAGCAAGCACAGTGTGCAGCAGGAGGGAGAGGGAAGGCTTCTTAGAGGAGATATCAGTACAACAAAGTGAAATACTCATAAAGAAGTGTGTTGCAGTTAGAGTGAACTTTCTTCCACACCAGAAGATTCTTTATTAACTCAAACATCTACTGCCTCAGTCAAGAAGACCTCAGTGCCTAATGCAAGTTATGCTGTGCATTTAATAAACGTGAATAACTCAAATCACAGCTGTGCCCGCAGTGAGACAAACTTAGTAGGTCACAACTCAGTTCATAAACTTGAAAATATTTTTGCTTGCAGTTGATGTTCATGTGCATGTTCAGGTTGCGTCTGGGTTCACGTGGGTGGCTGAAATGTGTGCTGGGTACACATGCATTTCTCAAGAAGCAGAGACTTTCTGATAATAGGTTATGCAACGCATTGGGTTTTTGGGGTTTTTTTCTTTTCTGTTTCCTTCTCCGTTTCTGGTTACACTCTTAAGAATTTTGCACACTCAATTTCTGGGAAAAAAAAAATCTTTACCAAGTAATTTTGATGAGTAATTCCTAGGCAAAGCTTTCCAACACCACTTCACTCTTTGGTCACTTACCAGGACTCTTCAGGATAAAGATTGCTTTTATTGAAATGTTGCCATATTTTAGTGCTTGGGTGGTCATGAGAAAACCTACTTGGACAGCTTCTTTTGCATTTCAGTCTGGAGGAAAAAAATACATATATATATATATATATATATGTGTGTGTGTGTATGTCTATATATATATATGTATATGTATATGTGTGTGTATGTGTATGCATTTATGTATATGTATATGTATATGTGTGTGTATGTGTATGCATTTATATATATGTATATGTATATGTGTGTGTATGTGTATGCATTTATGTATATGTATATGTGTGTGTATGTGTATGCATTTATGTATATGTATATGTGTGTGTATGTGTATGCATTTAGATGTACATATGTATATATATGTATGTGTGTATGTATGTGTATGCATTTAGATGTACATAGAAACACAAATTTAACCCTGGACCCTTGAATGTAATCATGGGCACATCAGTTGTCCCATCAGTTCTTGTGCAGGTAGACCCAAGATCTGTGTGCAAGATCCCACGTTAGGCCAACCAACAAGGCTGGAATGACCAAACAGGGCTGCCTTACCAAATCCTCTCTGAGCCTGAGGAAATATTTCCTTGGTTCATGGATTTTCTAACTATTTTGTTCCAATAAAACAATCTTGGTCTAATCAAAACCAACACCTTGCCCAACAAGACTTGCCTCACTTGTTGCCCTTGACCACCAGTGGTCCAAAGCCAGCAGATAATAAGCACCAGCACTCCAGAACCAGGCTGTAACTCATAGTGCTGGAAAACATTCTGCTTCCCAAATTCAGACAGGTTACAATATGAGGTTTTACCCACTACAGAGGTTACTCCTTGCCCTTTGTTCAGGTTATCTTTGTTTCTGAAGACTTCTGTCAGAGGTTTTCCTCTTATTAGTGTATACATAAAACTTGGTGGAAAACCCTTGCACAAAAGTGATCCAAACCACACCTTTGTAACTTGAGTGCTATGATGAAGGTGGTAAGTACAGCATGTAGTGTTCTTTCCTGACCTTGCACACATCACGTGTGTGTGCAGGCAGCTACACCAGCTCATGAGCCCATTGCTGAAATCTCTGAGATAATTTAAGGGTGAATATAGTGGAGGGTAGAAGGGGGAGAAGAAAGAAGAAATTAAAAAAAA
>VWZI01005509.1:2837957-2870175 GCA_013396835.1 Psilopogon haemacephalus
GGAAGGGAAAGAAAAGTACAACCCTTTCTGTCTTGAGAAAATAGTCTATTGAAATTATCCTCCAAAACCACAGGGGAAGCTGGTGGCCATGTAGACTGTAACCATCTTCATCTCACCGACCAGGACTGTGCAAAAATGATCCCTGCACAAAGTCATTTTCTCACTTCTGGAAAGGTCCTGTCGTGTCCATTACATCCATGCTGCATCTTAGATGGGAGCTATCCCAGAACATTTTTTTTTTTGTTTGGAAAATGTCAGTTGCAACTCAGACTTTCAAAGAACATTTGAACCTCTCTGCTCATCCTGGAATTGATTCTTCAGGATCTCCTGTTGGAACCGCTCCATTTTGCCACAGTGTTCACTGGAGGTGGGACTGGCATGTGCCCTATGCTGGGCAGGAAGAAGGAGAGAGGAGGTGATGCACATTCCAGCTTTGACCACAGGAGAAAAAAAAAAAGTTATCCTTTCCTCTCCAGTTTATTTGTGTTTTTCTGAGGTCAAACCTCCAAAACATTCAGATAGAGCAAATTCAGAGGACCCTTTATTGTAGCATCAAGTCCTAGGCTACAGATAATATGTAAGAAATGCGTTTAGCTCACCTCATTCTTTGTTGCCAACTTAACAACACAATGGCAAGGAGTGACCACAGTGGGATGCAGAGCAGCAATACTGCGGCGAGCAGTCCTGGCTGCAGTTATCTTTTGAGTCACCCTTCCTGTCAATATTTACGGAGAAATAAAAGGCTCTGGCTGGAAATTAAGAAAGTTATTTTACTGGAATGATGGGCACATTTTGGCTGCTAAAATAGTCCACAAAGTATTTGAGAAATGATCACATGCTGTGAACCTATCATTGGGCACGGAGACTTAGAAACAAGTCCTCAGCACTCTGAAACACTACAAGATGGATGGGAGGAGGTTGGTTTTGTTTTGTTTTTCTTTTTTTCACATTAGTGGAAAAAGCCCATTTAGGAGAAACAGTCTTGCATCAGTTTTGTTCTCTGTTTCCTGGTCTGTCACTCCTTGATTTCCAAAGTATGGCTTTCCATGGGCCAGGGAGGGAGGCTTCAGATCAGACTAATGGAGCATGACCTGGAAGTTAGCTGTAAACAAAGACATCCAGGGGGTTGAAGTAGCACTGAACAAAGAAGAGCTAGCAGTTTAGGATACCTGGCTGTGACCTTGCATCTTTTCTGCTCTCCTTATGTGCTTTGTTTGGCAGGTTCTTCTAAGATGTTTTGTCAAAGTCTTCTTTCAGGCCGGTTTCACTTTGACTACATAGGAAATTTGCATTCAGGAGCTATACCCAGAAACGAGGATATAAGAAAATGAAAGATGAATATTCTGCCACATCACGGGAGAGACAGACAAGAGATGAACCAGAATACAAATGAAGGGCATATCTCTCTTACCAGCTAAGCAGGAGGGGAGGAAAATACAAGGTTCTTGCTATTTCTGGCTTCATCTGTGCTGGTAAATTAAACAGTGTCAGAAAATGTTCCCTGCTAGTGGAACTCGATGAGCCATACTTTTAGATCATTAGCACAGTCCTTGGCTGGTTTATGTTCATGCCAACAAGCACTGTCCCAAACAATTCCTGGAAAGCCACGCTCCCAGCAAGCAGCTTGCAACTCCCTTTTCTTTGAATGGTGACCAAGTTTAGTAAAATGAACAAGAGATGTGCCATGCTAATGGACTTTACCAGGAACATTTCATGTAATAGTATACACAGAACTGGTTTCATGTCCAAATCTTTTTGTATCAGAAAACAGTGAAAAGCTCAGTATCTTGGTGATTCTGGAGTCTCTAGCACCAAGGGAATTCCCTCTAGAAGATGGGTTATGTCCTCAATGTTATTTTAGGGTCATGAAGAAATGGAGCAAAACACAGTATCTTTCCCCACTCACTGGTGGGAAACACTCAGCTTTTAGGTTAAGAGTCACATTTGGGTGCCCACATGGAAGCAAGATTCACAATACAGTCAGTGCAGATCCAGTCAACAGTGTCAGTGAAGCCTGGGAGATGCCCAGCCCATCAAACATGGACACTGCTGGGCTCAATGAAATTGCCCACCTGTAGGTGTACAGGGGCACAAACACCCCTTTGGCTCCAGGGGTGAAAAGGGAATCTGCTCAGTGACAGTCTGCAAACAGAGCTAATGCACTGGAAAATTCTTAGTACCCATCTGCTTCAGGTGTATCTCTGAAAGTGCAAGCATGAATTTAAACTCTTCCAGTTACCAGCTAAAGTTCTTTGGCACATAAATATACTCATTTAACAAGTTAAAAAAAAAAAAAAGAAAAGAAAAGAAAAGAAAAAGAAAAGAAAAGAAAAGAAAAGAAAGGAAAAGAAAAGAAAAGAAAAGAAAAGAAAAGAAAAGAAAAGAAAAGAAAAGAAAAGAAAAGAAAAGAAAAGAAAAGAAAAGAAAAGAAAAGAAAAGAAAAGAAAAGAAAAAATAAAATAAAATAAAATAAAATAAAATAAAATAAAATAAAAAAGAGTAATGTGGTGGTTTGCTTATTCATGAATAATAAATCTCTACTGGTATAGCCAGTGTTGCATAAGCGACTGCTACGGACAAAGCAAGAGCATTTTAATTACACCAGCATATCAGAAAAACAAAATAAAAACAAAGCCCACACCATGTTCATCAGCTTTGGAAGCAAGAGACAGCAGCTGCTTTCTACCCTCACAACTAGAGAGGGAATGAATCATGGCAGCCCACCTGGACTTGCAATTCGTGTAATGGTGTCTAACTGGACTCTTCTCTTCCCTTTTCTCCCAGTGACTGGGTTAAAGCTCATCCTGGTCCTACACTGTGAGAGCGTTTCAGCTTCATCCAGCAACATCTCAAGTCACCCAAAACCTCCTCACCACTACAATGGGCTTTAATATGGTTTTTTTTTCAAACGAGGAACAAAGCTCTCTGCAGAGCAGCAGCAGCAGCAGCAGCATGACATCTGCAAGCAAGCGCTGCCTTATCCTTCCAGCTCATTTTTCAGCTGTAGTATGTTTCTTGGCAAAATCAATTCAGCAAATGTCCAGATTTATAGAGTTCAGCCACATGGCAACCTTTTTTCAGGGCCACATGAACAGCTATTATTTAAAGCCTTTTACTGTGTTCGTGGAGAGGAACAAAGTGCACTTTCCCATTAAAGATTTAGAGCCCTTTTTGTGGCAAAGCACATGTCACCCCTGAAGGACACCTTGGGTCTTGCATATAGATGCATCTTGTGCAACTTCCACTGCAGGATCAACGGGCTGATGCTTGGGAACACTTCTGATCCTACCATTAGGTTGGAGGATAAGATCTTTCTCAGGGGATTATGAAGTGCCTCCCACATTGGCATCCAAAGGCATTTTATTCTGCGCAGCGCAGAGCTCAGCAGAGACACCAGAAATATCCTGGGGACAAGAAAGAGTTCACCCTGGATAATTCAGTACTCTTCCCAAGGACTTAGAGCTCAGGAGCAAGGTAGATCAAGAAGAGGCAGATGTCTCTGTGGGAGGCATTGAAGTGTTGTCACCTCTTCATTTTTAACACTTTCTGCTGAAGAGCACTGCTCCCTTTACCTGAGATCTGGGCCATACTATCTGTGCATCTTTAACAACATCTGCAGTGGTTACCCTGCCTGGATGACCTTTACCGTGGTCATCTCAAGGTAAATGGGAAGAAATGCAGCTGGGCTGACACTGGCCAGGAAGGGAGGACTATAGCATGACCTCCTACTCTTTGCTTTGCTGGATGTATGCCCAGAGTGTGAGCCTTGTGGAACAACTTACCTGTGAACTTGGCCTCAGGCAGATTTTCAGCTCACCTAGGCTTGAAGAGACAGTCAAGGTGGGGTGCCAGGGCTATGCCTGGCAGAGACAGAATCCCTCTTAAAAGCAGAGCTGACCTCATGTGGGGAAAAGGAAGGGACTGGAAAGGAATTTGAGCAAGAACAAGTTCTGTTCATGTTTTCTTGTTTTGGTGCCTCAGCTCTCCATGCACAAGCATCCCTGTGGCTCTCCTAATTTTCGGGAATTTGCTGGTAAAGGCAAAACCTCCCCTGCAGTTTGCTTTCTCCCAAGACATAGTTAGAAGTAACCCACACACACACATTCCACTCTTTCTGCTTGCCACCTCCCATTTCATAACACACCCTATGACAACTTGATGGGAGTGAAGCTTGCTCCTGTTGGTTTTTTTTCCTTGGCAGCAGCTCTGTCTCCATTTCACTGCCCGCCCTGGGCTTTACTCTACGGAGTGCAATGGCATGCTCTCCATCAGGAGCTTATTCCCAGCTCCACTTGGTAAGCACAGCAGGACATAAGGAGGAGGAATATAGCAGGCACCTTGGCTGATAATTCTTCCCCTCACCCTGCACTGGGGTGGGAGGCTGGAGGGGGGTGTTCTGCTCCACTACAAACAGACTCCCTGCCATGAAAATAGGCCACCACCAAGTGATGCCAGTAGAAGTGCTTTAGTGATTTAAATGATGTGCACGGCAGAGAGCAGCTTGATTAATTCATAGGAATTGTAACTACTTAGGGCTCCATTCATCTGGAATGATCTGTAGTCTTATCTGCCACAGAAGTTACAAAAGGTCCCCAGCTTGGGCTGCAGGTGATGTATTAGTCACCCCCTCCCGAAGGCAGCCCATACACAGGGAGCTGCTTTGTTGCTACAGATGTCTATGCTGGAGTGACTGAGAGCAAAACAAGGGCAAGGGATCTGCTCCTCGACAGGCAGCAGGGTGAGATGGGGAGCCCCCACCAGGCATCTCCCCAGGGAAGGGACAGCTGGCCCTGGAGCGGGAAGCAGCTGATTCTTGCCAGGGTGAAGGTGTTTTGGGAAAAAAACTGCTATCTTTATCCGAAAAATCAGCTGATGCCATGTACATAATGTGTGAGGACATCTGGCTGAAGCTGAATGCTGGGGTCACTGCTGCTTTGTCACGGTGGCTCATGGGGTCATTAGGTTTGGTCCCATTGCTCTTGCAATGGAAAATGTTCAGCCACGGACTGCAAGTTAGACTCATGGATGCAGGACCGAGCTGTTTGGTGGCAGCTGGTCTAGGTGAAGGAGTCAGGGTCACGCACAGAAACTGCTTGGCCATTTATTTAAGTGAAGGAAATAGAGGCTTCATCTCTTAGCAGCAGCAGCAGGAGCAGTGAGCACATCCTGGGCAGCTGTTGAACCTGGTGTGGTCTTTGTGTCACCTGCAGCATGAGGAAGAAGTGACTCTCTTGATGGCAGCATTGGTGGAGACAAAGCCAAGTCCTAGAGAAAGCTGGTGCCATGCTGAAATGCAGAGGTGAGAGTCCCGTTCCCTGTAGCACTGTCCATCAGGGGTTCAGGCTCAGGAAGACAGGGCGAAGCTGTCCCACATCAAACCTGCTCCCAGATTTGTGCCTTCCAGCACCCAGCAGCTGCTGGTCACAATCTGTCCCCAGGAAAAGCAATAGTGGCAGTCCAGGACGCTGGGTCACAGTGCCACCATGTGGGCTCTGCCAGCTCTCAGAGCACGAAGAGACGGACATGGGGTGCTCTGAACTGGATCTGGGCCCCTCCAGCTGGTGACTGATGGACCAGGGAAATAAACATACTACACTGGAAGCAGACGTCTCAGCTTGCCTGAGGATGAAGCACTCACTGACTCACATAAGTCCTGGGTACTAAGGTCAAACATCTGCTTTCTTTGCATGGTTCTCATGATAGGACCTCATCAAACTCTCCCAAAACATTGCCACCGTCTGCACCCACAGGTTTCAGCCTCTGAGGGGCAAGGGCTCTTCACCATCTTCCTTCAGCTGTATCTGAGCAAGGAGCCATGCTGAAGAGAAGCATGAATCCCCTTCCTCCTCTCTGATTCAAAGACAGCAGCGTGGCCAAGCCAACTTCATTGGGATGATGCTGGATGATTTCGCACTGGAGGAGATGAGAAGTGCTGTGAATGCTGCTGGGATGACAGACAACAGAGAGGTAGTGTTAAAAGCCTGGCAAGCCTTAAATGCTTCCTGGACATTAAAACCACCAGTGCTGTACTTGAGCTAGGACTTTGCCTAGCTTCTAGCACCCAGGCAGTCCTTTGTGTCTCAGTCATCTGTACAGACACCCATGAGCAGAAGACAGCCTCTGAAGATACACTAAGGATTCCCAGGTGACTTTAATAAAGTCAAGTGCCTCTAAAGATGTCCCACCAGGTTAGCTCATCCAGGACCTGGCAGCACAACAATGCTCCTCACAAAGCATCTCCCTTTGTGCCATACTCTCCCTAGATCACACAGCATTATGCTGTGACATCAGTTCTGTGCCCATGCCCTTGGTGGTCAGATAGCATAAGTCCCCATACTATGCTGCAGCTACTCTGGAGACCCACCTCTCTGTTTTGCAGGTCTGTGTGTCAGCTCCTCCCACTGAGCCAGCCAGGCTCAGCTTACTTTGTAGTCAGTGGAGAAAAAGATCACACTTGGGAGGCCGTGACTCAGTCACCGTATTTCAGATGTCTGTGTTAGGATGAATGAGCCACGCTCTGATTGCATCTGAGGATGCACTCCTCTGGAATCACTCTAACCAGACATTTAACAATGTCATCCAGCCCCTCCCAGCCCAGCTCTCCTCTTGCCACAGCAGCTGCAGAAAACCCATGCATGTTCTCAGGCAAACAGCAGCAACAAAAAAAGAAAACCCTTCCCTGTTGGATTTTAATACCAATCAATTAAAACCATGTGGCAAAGTCTTCGACCTGTTGTATTTGCTACCTAAGGAGCATGCATGAGAGACTGGGAGTTGGTTTACTCCCAAACCTTCCAACCCCATGCACGCTTGCGGCCAAATCCTGCTACAAAGCTCAGCCAGCACCTTTGGATGTGCCTGAAATATGCCTCCAAGGTGACACCCATGTGCAAAAACTCCACAAAACCTGATTCTGCAACAGTCATGAATGTAAATTATGTGAACTGAGGAAAAAAAAAAAAAAAAGCAGCTGAAGATTTTTTTAAGTTTATTTTTTTTGTTGCAAAGAGTTGCTCTCCAGCGACCATTGCTCTCCCTACTGATGCCCTTTCCCTTCTCCTTAGCCTCTGAAGTTACTCTCAAGCTACTTCCCTTACCATCAGGGCAGGCTGCAGAGTGCCCTGGCCTGCAGCTCATCAAAGATCTGTGTCTGAGACCATCTCTGCCAAATCATCTGACCTGCTGCCTGAGACAGCTTTGGGCAGCCTTGTGGCCTTGGTGAAGGGAAATGAGAGAAGATGTCTGGTCCTGGGCATGAGGGTCTGCTGTCATATCTTATGCTGTCCTACACACCCTTGCTGCAGCAGCTCCCTCCCAAGCCTGTCATCATCACATCTTCACTGAAGGGAGTCTCTGGAGACTGGAGTAACACTTGCCATCCCACAGTCTGAGTCACCAGCCAGGGCCATCCAGGGGACATGAGACTTTCCTCCCCCAGGGCTGCCAAACATGTGTCAGCTTCCTGGAGACTCTCGGGCCTGGAGGATTCCTAGGAATTTCCCAAGAAGCATGGCCAGGCTGGGTGACCCAGCTCCTTCGGATGATACTGACAGAAAAAGAGGCTCAGCACCTTCACCTGTGCAGCAGTGACTATCATGGTGCTTCCTATCCAAATACTGCTCACCCTCACTGCCACAGACACCCAGACAGTAGCAGTGCAACTACCAGCAAGTAGGACACAGCACAAAGGAAGCTTTTACCTCCAGCCCTTCTCAACCCTGCAAGGATTAAACAAAAGCCATGTGCTCCATGGCTGGCACAGCCTGTGTCTGAGCTACATCTCTGAGAGATGCTGCCTGGATGTAATCCAGGGCATGGCTCCAGCCTTATAGCACCTCTGGCCAGGTGGCACAAGGACCCTTCAGTGTTGCAAAGGCCTGTCTGCTGCTGACACTTGATTCTCATGGACAAGTTTGTCAGTCTTCAGGGCCCCCGTGGAGAAACAGGGAAGTGGAACTGGAGATATGTCAGCAATTACCTTGCTCTCTCACTGCTTAACAGGACAGTGAGTAACCTGAACAAGCACTTCTTGGTGGCTGGGACCTAGGGGGGGGTTAGATGGGGTAGGAGGTGAAGGATGGGAAGGGAGAGACAAGAATAAATTGAGGACTTATTGACCTGGTGAACGGAGGACTTACCCTGATATCAGCTGGGTCTAGAGTGTCCAGACTGGACTCTGTGAAATTCAGGGCTGAAGGGCTTTTCTCCTGGTTGATTGCTGAGCATGTCTGGGGTTACTGGCACCAATTACAGCACTCAGAATAGCTCCCCTGTGCCCATTTTCTTCACACTTTGGCATCCACCAGAAAATTCCCAATAGGGAACACAGTAAGGCTTTTCAAAGCATGAAAAAGTATATTGTGGTTCCATCAGTCATGACTTAAGACCTCACCTCTTTCCCTGTGGGCCTTGTGGAAAGCTGACCTCATGGCTACCTTGCTGTTTACAGAGCTTTGTCAGATAAAGTGAGCTCTCATGAGCAAAGAGGTGGCCTTGATGCTCTTGTGGCCAAGCTAAACGCAGCAGCTGCCAATGCCCTTGGCAATGTACAGATGGACCCACTGTAGGTGAGCCTGCTGTCCAGCAAGCCCAGCAGCCTCTCCTGCAAAACAAGCAAACAAAGTGAGGGATGTGGCAGAAGATCCAGCACAGAAGCAAACTGCATCAGTCCATCAGGAACAGGAGAGGACACTCATTTGACAACGCAGTTCTCACTGCACTGATGAGCTCCTCTGACAAGGCATCTCCTCAGCACACCAATCACAGCAGAGGGATAAAAGCAATAACCTATTCAAATAGAATAGAATAGAATAGAATAGAATAGAATAGAATAGAATAGAATAGAATAGAATAGAATAGAATAGAATAGAATAGAATAGAATAGAATCAGCCAGGTGATTCAGGTCTCTCTTCCATTAACTGCCCCCTAGAGTGTCACACGCAGACAGAGCACTGTGGCTTTTTCTACCCCTTGCCCTCTCTTACTCCAGTGTTTCTGTGCCCCCTTACCTTCTCACAGCAGGAGGCATCAGACACCACTCCCATTCAGGAAGCAGGATACCACTTAGGTCCAAAACTACTTTCCCAGCAGCTATTATAATTGATCACTTAATCCCATGCTATGGACCTTGCTAATTAGCTCCTAAAAAGGCCAATCATCAGTTCCAAACCTCATCCTGAGACTCCACCTCCCTGCTTGTCCTGCCTATTTCCATGCCTTGCATCCACCTTGTCTGCTCAAGCCAGGAGTTTTGCAGTGGCTGCTGACAGCTGTACCTGTGCAGCACTCATCAGCACAGGGTCCAGGTGCTGCTCCTGCAAAACTAAGGGCAAATAATAATTTTCAAGTTACTTTTGAAATGTATTTAAACTTAGCAGTGAAGCACAAACAGGCTTTAAAGCATTTACAAGTTTCTCCAGGCGTCCACCCTTCTGGCTCCTGTGTGTCATCTCCTCCAGCTTAGGGCAGGACTTGTAGGGAGGCTTTTCACCAGCCCAGGAGATATTTCCCTGAAGGAGAGAGAAGCCACACTAAATTAGGGCTGTGCAGGCAAGTGCTGTTGCAATAACACCTTTAAATCTTCCCACCCAGGGACCTCCTGAGAGAATCTTTAATTTTTCTTGGAAACTTGTAGGGCCAGGACTGTGGAGACATTGCAGATGCTTAATCCCACTGGCTCTGCTCCCAGCAGGACTCATGGCCTCCTTCCCTCCCTCCCAGCACTCTGATCACAAGAGACAAGAGTTCCCCATAGAGTATTTTGTTAGTCGAAAGGAAAAATGCCTCTAGAAAACTTCCAAAAAGCTTAAGGATTTAAGATGCTGGAGAAACCATAATTTATAGGCAACGAATGCTGGCAGATTGTGTGCCAGAAGTGCCATCTAACAAGAGAGTGATGGAGCAACTGCTCCCATTTCTCATCACCAGCACGCAAGGGCTGTTGTGTAGCCTAATTGAAAATGTAGGTGTGAAGGAATCTGGTCCTCTGCCCTTATTAGCTGAGGGTCTGTAGAACTGCCCCAAGAGCATGCTTATACCTTTAATAGATTTCAAGTGCTCCCCAAATCTATAAATTATGGCTCTTTGGGGAGGGAGAAAGGATCCTTTAAACGCATTATTCACCGGGGCTGTTAAAACGCAGAACACAAATTGTGAGGGGGTTATTGAATCTCATTCAGCTGTTTGGTGGAACAAGAAGACGTCGCCGAAACACTCAGGCCCACAGACTTGCCTATTTTTCCCAACTGCATCAGATGGTGTGAGAAAAACATATATATATATATATATATATCACTTCCTTCTCCCAACCTTGTGTGCTTTATTGGGAACAGCACACAAGCCAGCACTCAGCTGCCGTTGTCTGCATCCCAGCACCCTTGTGTCCTGTTCTGAGGGCTAAGTTCTTCATGGGGTGGTCCTTTGCAGTCTCTATGGATGCTGCAGACCTGAGAGTGTCCCAGTACCTCAGCAGCCCTCATTAAAAGTTCAGCTTCACACAAGGGGCTAACTTCTGCCGAGGTTAGGACTGGCAGAGGTGCTGGAGCAGCTCTGCTATGAGGACAGGCTGAGAGAGTTGGGACTTTGCAGCCTGGAGAAGAGAAGGCTTCGAGAAGACCTTATAGTAGCCTTCCAGTAACTGAGGGGGGCCTACAGGAGGGCTGGGGAGGGACTATTCATAAAGTCTTGTAATGACAGGACGAGGGGGAATGGGCTCAAGCTGGAAGAGGGGAGATTTGAACGGGATGTTAGGAGGAAGTTCTTCACAGTAAGGGTGGTGAGACACTGGAACAGGTTGCCCAGGGAGGTTGTGTCTGCTCCCTCCCCAGATGTGTTCAAGGCCAGGCTGGATGAGGTCTTGAGTGATCTGATCTAGTGGGAGGTGTCCCTGCCTATGGCACAGGCGGGTTGGAACTGGATGATATTTGAGGTCTCTTCTCAACCTAAACCATTCTTTGATTCTATGACACCAGGAATAGCTGTGGTCAGGGCTGAGCAGGTAGAAAGTGCTGAGCTACCCACAGCCTGGTGTCTAGAGCAGTACATGATATACACAGCCCTGGTGCAACCTGGGGTTTTACTATCCTCTAGTGCTTGTGACATAAATTAGGCTGTTAGAGGCTGTGAGCTTTGTTCTGGCTTTAGCTTCCTTCAAGGACAACTGAGGAGTGCTTCAGGTCATATTGGAACGTGTCCAGAGAAGGGCAATGAAGCTGATGAGGGGTCTGGAGCAAAGCCCTGTGAGGAGAGGCTGAGGGAGCTGGGGATGTTTAGCCTGGAGAAGAGGAGGCTTAGAGGTGACCTCATTGCTGTCTACAACTACCTAAAGGGAGGTTGTAGCCAGGTGGGGTTGGGCTCTTCTCCCAGGCAACCAGGGGACACAGTCTCAAGTTGTGCCAGGGGAGGTATAGGCTGGATGTTAGGAGGAAGTTCTTGCCAGAGAGAGTGATTGGCATTGGAATGGGCTGCCCAGGGAGGTGGTGGAGTCACTGTCCCTGGAGATGTTCAAGAAAAGACTGGATGGGGCACTTAGTGCCAAGGTCTAGTTGATTGGCTAGGTCTGGGTGATAGGTTGGACTGGATGAGCTCTTCCAACCTGTCCAATTCTATTCTGTTCTTTATGGTGGAACAGTTAATGCAGGCTGCTCGGTAGAGTTTGCTCAAAGGAATCCTTTGCCCTCTCTCATACTGGAAAACCAGCATTTGTTCTACTTCAAATTTCTCATTATTTTGGGGAAAATACCCCCTCATTTAATCTGCTGAAAAACGTTCACAGCTCTGCAATGTGGGAGCAGAAAATGTACACAGAATACTGATAGAAAGTAGTTAGGCTGTGTTGAATGTGTTCTCTTTTGGACTTTGAACCCTCTTCTCCACATCTCTGCCAGCACAAGGGACCTGTGTTCCTTCTCTTCACTTTCACTGTGGGCTCACAAGCTCAGGTGCTTTTCACTTTGCCTGGAACCAGAAGTGGGTGAACATAGAAAGAGCAGGGACATCTCCATTTGGAAGAAGACAGCTGTCCCCAGCCTCATACTGGGACAATTTTCACTGGCACATGCAGTCCTGGCTTCTACTGACTGGGAATCAAAAGCTTAATGTGTCATTGAGAGTCTCTCCTGTGTTGCTGTAACATTGCAGAGTACAGTTTGAAGCAGGAGATTGCTGCAAAGGCTAAATTTAAGGAGTGGGAAAAGAAAGAACAGGGAAAATTGCTTTATCCAGAGACCATTAAAAGAAGTAGATGCTAAAATGCAAAGGTCTGTAAGGAAGCTGTCAGTGCCACCTTGGCAGAGCAGGCTGGACAGGGAGAGCTCTGGCTTTGGGAAGTCAGGTACCAGCTGCAGTGACTCTTCTCACTGTTCACAGCACCAAGAACCATGTGGGGCTGTTGCCTACAGCTCTGGTGGCACAGTGCTGGGCACAGCATGGATGGAAAACAAATGGAAAGATCTTTCTTTTTTTTTTTTTCTTTTTTTTTTTTTTTTTTTTTTTTTTTCCTGCTAAGACCTCCCAGTCTAAATGCCTGAAGACAAAACAGGGAAGAAATTCCTTGGCTCAGCTGTAATCCTGTGTATAGGATATGGCCACACAAATGCACTCCATGCAGCAGTCCTGTTTGTGAAGATGATGGATGCCACATCCTCTCTTCTTTGCAACGTACCAGAAACAAAGCTCAGGCAGTTTTCCATGCTGGGAAATCTGTGCCTGCTGTCCTGTCCAGGGCTGTACCTGAGCAGATGGGTTCCTGCCATCTCTCACTGCCAGTTAGATGAGGAGCAGCAATGTAATGGCTGAAGAGCATTTGCAAGAGGACACTGCAGCTCGTTCCCCAAGACCTATGCCATGTCTTTGTGGCTTTTTCAGGGTGGGACACCATTGTTTCTTACAGAAGGGCATTTCTGTCTCTAAAGTTCACATATGTACCATACACTTTCTCAGTGAGCACTGACTTCAGTTTCCCAAGCCCAGGCAGCTGACAGATGAGCAGAGGTGGGAAGCAGTCTCCACTCGACCAAAGCAAACCCAGAAAGACTTCTCAGGTACCCAGACACTGCTGTGCAATTTCATGACTCTGCTGTCAGCCCCTGCTCTGAGACCACAGCACTGACAACTTCCACAGAATGAGAAGAAACCTCTGGGGCTTTCACTCTGTCACTTTCAGTTCCTTTAAAATTCTATGGAAAGGTGTTTACAAAGCATTGTTGGTTCCACGTCCTATCACATACTGGTGTGCAGCCTCCAGCACTACCTCTTTTTGGCCTGCGTTGGAGCCAGTGGCTCCTTCTCCAGTGTTTCTTCCACATTGCATCCTACCATCCCTTCACTGAAGAGAGCTGAATCTGTAGTCAGGCAAGGATGTGTACATCCAGCAATCTTCTCTTTAATAAGCATCCTCACCCTGATGCAGCTGCTTGGACTGCCACCAGTAATATGTCCCTGTCTATTTGAATCACAAGGGAATGAGATCTTTCATGTTGTGGGAGATTTACATATGGCATTTTCACTGGAGCAGCATAAGCAAACCCCACCCAAAGTCTCAAAGCTTCCAGGAAGTAGAGATACAAATTTTGAAGCTTGGGACCTCTATTTATTTGGCTTTGTTGTTGCTTTTTTTTTTTTTTTTTAATCCCTTTTTTTTCTCCCTTTGATGATTTTTTTCTGCTGTTGTGGACAAATGAAAAGCTGTCAGAGGTAGTAGCACACAGCCTGGGACTGCTCCCCAGCGCCCTGCTCCAGCTCTGCACTCTATCCACACCCCAGCCATGTGCAGGGAGGAAACAGGAGGTGGCATGTCCCCTTCCCCAGGCCACAACAGTCAGGTGCAATGTGTCCTCCCATCTGGATGATCAGGGACAACAACTGCCCTAACCTTGCACTCTAGATACCACCAGTGTAGAGAAAACTACTCTTGGGGAGGATGCTGCTCCACACAAGAAAGGAGAAGGGAAATTGTGGCACCTAGAAGAGGAAAGTAGCCCCTGCCCTGACAGGCAAGCACGGGCCTAAGCTGATTTCTAAAATACAAGATGCACTGCAAACCCTTGGGTCCAGACTGTGACAACAACTCTGTCTCCAGAGCTTCCCAGAGCCTGGCCTTGAACACCTCCAGGGAGGGAGCAGCCTGGGCAAACTGTGTCAGTGTCTCACCACCCTCACTGTGAAGAACTTCCTCCTAACATCCCATTTAAATCTCCCCTCTGCCAGTTTAAACCCATTGCTCTTCATCCTGTCATTATAAGACCTTGTCAATAGTCCCTCCCAGCCCTCCTATAGGCCCCCTTCAGATACTGGAAAGCTACTCTAAGGTCTCCTCGAAGCCTTCTCTTCTCCAGGCTGAAAAGCCCCAACTCTCTCAGCCTGTCCTCATAGCAGAGCTGCTGCAGCCCTCTGATCATCTTCGTGGCCCTCCTCTGGACTCTCTCCAACAGTTCCATGTCCTTCTTGTGCTGGGGGCTCCAGAACTGCACACAGTGCTCCAGGTGGGATCTGACAAGAGCAAAGTANATATATACCAGAACCTTGGTGTAAGATGGTTTGTCTGACCATCAGGTTTATGTGGAAAATAAAAATGTGACTTGGGGAAATGAGAGGGAGGAGGCAAAGTGCTTTGCAAGTGATCTCAGTGGTTCATTTTTTTTCCTTCTCTCCCCCTACCCCAGCCTTGGAAATGGGTACTGCTAGGGAGAAACTTTAAAGAGCACATGAAAACACTAATGAAGGCTGGAATGATGTCTGGTATCCAACCCAATAATTCTCCTCCCAGTAATTTCTTTAAGCCTCATGCTTGGAGTTCAGTAGGTCATAAATTCAGCCTGCGCTGAAGTTAACAGGATTCGCGGGATGCAAATGTATTACTCATCCACTGCTTAATTTGTATGCTCGTTGCTTTCCAACCTATCCACAAATTGATTTTTAGATTCGTTATTTAGCCAAGAAGATATTTCCTGGCTCATCCCTCAGAAGGTCACAGAACAATGTGATGCTGCTGGCTGCCACAGGGAAGCAGAAAGTCAAGTAGGAGGCTGGAGAACAAGTTTCTACATCTCAGGCTCAGTAAAAAAAAAGTCAATCAGGGTACAAGTTACACTTGGCATATGTCTGTTGTTCAAAGGGATGCTCCAAGCAGGGAAGCAGAACTACTGGGTGATGGGTTGTGGAGAAATAGGGCAGCAAAACAACTGAGCAACATGACTCTGGGCTGAGAGGATACAGGGTTGCATCTCCAGGTGGTCTCTTTCTTCTTACTTTTATCTAGGTTCATCTGCCAGCTTGAACCTCACAGGTTAGTGGCCTCTGTCCCCTAAGTAGGTCTACTGGGTTTTTAGCCCAGTTGAAGGATACTTTTCAGGGCTGTCAATGTCCTTGCCAGCATACTTCTATCTCTGCAGGTTGTCCAAAGTTAGTGAGTACTTCCCATGAATGAGTACTTCCCATCTGAAACAGGTGGTGAAAAGTCCAAAAGGGATTAGACCATCTTGATCTGAGCCCTCTGTTTGCCTCAGTGTGATGTCTCGGTGGTGTGCAGCTCTCCATGCACATTAGGAAGCTGGCTTGAGTTGCTGCTTGGCACTGAGGTGTGATGTCTGCACACCAGTGGTTATCTCAGCCAGGTCTGGGACCATAGTGTGCCTACTTGGAGAGCCCCAGGGCCAGCTTCAGGGCTGCCAGCTTGCCTTGTGTTTCCTCATGGAAATGTGCAAATCTATCAACTTGGAAGCAAGGATGTAATATGGCTCCACTCCAGGTCTGACATCGCTGGATCATAATGGTGCTTAGGGAAGACTAAATTTCACCTGCAGGCAAGGGCACAAAGACCTGTCCCAGAGCATCAACAAGCTCAATAAACTGAGTCATCAGCAGTGGTACACCTCTGACTCACCTCAGACACAAAGCTGCATGATAGACCTGGAAAGCTCTCCTGTCTGTCCCTGCATGCCACATTACATGCTCCTATTTCAGAAGTTCCTCACCTCCTTTAAGGGATGAATTTCACTTTCCCACAGGTCCTGACCATATTCTTCCCTCTTCAGGGTGGCTACGTGACCGTGGCTTTGTCCCTGCTTTTGCTTCTTTTTTGTCCCCCTCCTTCCGATTCCATTTTGACAGTGATTTTTGCAGCCTTTATGTACTAGCTCCCACTGTTTGTATTCTAGGAAACATTTGCTGTCTGGTTTGGCAGCACTAGGATTTCTCACCGTCCCTTGGGAACAATGAGAAATGATGTGTCAGAATTTACCCGCTTCCCAGCACTCCATGTTTACTACAAGGACCCCATGGGCAAGAGAACAAATAGATTACTGCAATTTATATCTCTCTGGGTAGCGTCCTGCAGTTCCTTATCTTCCTGACTGGGATCCTGCTCACTCTGTTGGGCCTCTTTCAGCTTAGAAATCGTGTCAGAGTGGCATCCTTGGTGGTGAAAAATTGCCTGCCTGACAGCGACAGCATTATGGGACAAGCACAAGGTTTCTCCCCCTCCTTCTCCTCTCGGATGTGCTTATTATCATGTGGTGGAAATTAGAGCTCGGCGGGAAAAGAGTTCTGAGTCCCATTAAAAGTTTTGGGGTTTTTTTTTTTCCCCTCATTCCTCAGTAAGAAAAATAAAAATACTTGGAGGGCCTATGTGCAAAAGCATGTCCAATAGGGCAGGGGATGTGATTTCAAACTAGAGAAGGGCAGATTTAAATTGGACACTTGGAAGATGTTCTTTCTTATGAGGATGGTGGAACACTGGAACAGGTTGTCCATGGAGAAGGTGGAGGTCCCATCCCCAGGAATATTCAAGATCAGGCTTGATGAGGTTCTGAGCAACCTGATCCAGTTGGGGATGCCCTTGCTTATGCAAGAGATATTGGATTAGATGACCATTAAAGGTCCCTTCCACCCCAAAACCATTCATGGCTCTGTGAAAGCCAAGTTTCCATTTTGTAAGCTGAAAGGGATCATCTTGACCAATCCCCAGCATGGTGGCAGGATGCTTCTGCCCCACTCTGAGAGGCTGGGATTCAAGCCTCCATTGCCAGTGTAACCAGGCCAAATGGTGAACTGACCAGGGAGGCTTTTGGCTGTTCTGAAGTGATTCTGCCTCTTAAACTCCCTACCAGAAGTTCTCCATTGTGCATTCAAATGTCCATTTGAAACCACGACTTGATCCTGGGATTTCCACATCCCTTGGCACTGAGTTTTTGGAGATGGTAACCTGGCCAGGGTTATGCAGACCTAAGGGTCCTCCTGCCTTTCTTTAAAATCATTTCCAAGATTGGCTAAACTTACAGTTGGACTCAATGTTCTTAAAAATCTTTCCCCACCTAAACAATTTTGTGATTCTGAGTCCTGTGAAAAGTGTTGTTGGGTTGTTTTTTTTGTTGTTTTTTTTCGACATATCATCATTTTTCTGCTGAAAATATATTTGCCTGGAAAATTCCCAACCAATTCTAGGCAACAGTATAGCACAGAAGCACGTCAAAAAGCCCCATTCTATTTTATCTTTTACCAGCTTTCCAAAATCATCCATAAGCTAAATCCACCATGACTGCCAGGGTCCTGTCCTCATCATCTCTCAAGACACCTTCAAGATTGCCCAGTAACCATCTCATTTTCTACCCTAGACCTCCACAGTGGTACTCTCAGGAGCCAGGTGGTCTCAAGTGGCCTTAGCTCTTTGCATCTCAGACCCCTGGCAAGTCCTTGACTTTTGCCTCCAGAGTAGCTGGGTTAGGGAGTCCCTTCACTGAGGATTTTTAAAATTAACTCAGTCTGCTTTGCCTTCTCACGACTGCCTCCTCATGAGAGGCCAATGGTGAGGAGGGAGGTGGCTCTTCATGCTTGCAGAAACCTCTGCTGCTCGTTTAGCCTCTGAGGCCCATAATGAAGTTTCACTGGGATGTCTCAGATTTCCATTCATGCTCATCCTGCCCTCACTGAACAGTTCTTGCCATTTAGCAACAACATCCTCTGCACTTCCCGGTCTGCGCAACACATCCCAAACCAAAAAAGCCTCCCAATGCAATCAGTTGGCTTTAAATCCTCATTGAACATTTCCCTTTAACCTTCCTTGCTCACAGAGGGAAGCCTGCCAGAGGGAGCTGGAGGGGGGAGCCCTGCGCCTCGCTGAAGGGCAGCAATGCCGCGAGGAAGCAGCGTGAAAGGCTTCCAACCTTCTTGCTTGCCTCCCTCCCAGAAGAGCCATCTCCTCTGGCAAGCTTATTCATTCTGCCCGATCAATCCCAACCCTATTCCAAGCAAAGAGGTCTTATTAATGCTGCCTGAATGGAGTGGGAGGTTTGTGGTCTAGAAGATTTTCCCATAGGAACAGGAGCTAGACCACCAACCCTTTCGCACTGACCACCCAGATGGCAATAACCTTTGGCTGGCGTTGGCACGGGCTGGGCTCGACGTGGAGCATAGTGCTGCTGAATAGATGGGCTGAAGTTTTCTGGGGGTGAGGATGGGGGAGGTTGCAAGGAGACTATGGGGAATTGTTTAAGAGAGCTCTGAGAAATATTGGTCGAGTGCTTCCATTTAATTATTCACTTTGCTTAATTTGCTCTTGGACAAGATGAATCGTTCATTGACTGTGCAGTCTGGAAGCAAGTCCTTCCTGACTAAACAGACTCAGCATTAAATGGTAAAATAAATGGAGACCAAGCAAAGAAAAGTCTTCCTCTCAGATTGATCACGTCAGGGAAGGATTCTTGTACAGCAGCCAGAGCTGATAGAAATACAAACACAAATTCTACCACTTGCCAGAACAAGTTTCTACAGTTTTTTCCTTTATTTCAGCTATGATATTTTTCCTTTTTTTCAGGCAATTTAGTGTTTGCAGAAAGCACTGCACAGTGTTTTGTTGTCAATATTGCTGCAGCTGGTGTCAACTGAAGGTCTGGGTGGATGAGTAGCACAGGCAGAGCTGGTCTAACAATGCAGCCATTGCCCAGGCTGTCAGGAGACAAAATGGGATTCGTATCTGCTCACTTCAAACCACTTTGAGCCTTCATCCTCTCCTGTCTTTATAATCTCTCTTCACAAAGAAGGAGACATGTCTATGGAGCAACTCATCTGCCCCAGCTGTCTCATGTGCTTGTCAGAGGACAGAAGGAATCACCTTCCCCAGGGTGCAGGGTGCACTCGTCTCAGTGACTGCAGCTGCAACCACACAGTTGCAAACATCTGGTCCAGCCAGAACTATTTTGAGGCTCTCCTCCCAGATCAGAGACTGGCCACCCACTGGCAGGACATGGGCAAGTTGATTCCACTTTCTGCTCTGGCCTATGCAGGTATGAAATATTTCAAGGCATTTACTAAATACCTTGGGATATTTATGGGCTACTCAGCCCAGCAGGATCCCCATCTGCATTTGACTTCAAAGCGGTAATTATATAAATAACGGATGGGTGGATTTACACAGGAGTGCAGCAGCAGCGTCTTCAGCTCTTGATTTTTAACCACTGACTACCAGCAAAGACTTTAAGGCACACTAGAATTATTCATTTACTAACCTCAACCCCCTGAACCGAGTGACTCCAGCCTGAAATCATTCAACCTTCATTTCAGGTTTCTAAAATAAACAGGACCAAGCTTCACACAATAAAGAAGGGAGGATTCTTCCAACACACAAGCTAGGTCTGAGCCTAGCACATGCTACATTAATTTTATTTTCTTTCTTTCACCCTGATTAAACTGTCCACTAGTAATTCTTTGCCTCCAGCCAAATGCAAACACAATTCTCCCACTAATGGGAACCGAGTATGTCTGCATAAAAATACAATTAAAGCAACAGTACACTTTGCGTTTCATGCCACTCAAATTCTCCACTAGGTCTGTTAGCAGAGCATTTCTCATGCATTGTTAGGATTTTTGTTTTTTGCATTGCACTTTAAGCAACTGATTTTTCTTCTCTGCTCAATCAGCGTTAAATGGAATGCTCTGAGTTATCTCGTCTTGAAATAAATATAATTAATAATAAAAATTTAATAATATTAATAATAATAGTAATAATAATAGTAATATCCTGTCCCAGACCCAGATGTTTGAGATGCTTTTTTCTCTTCTGAGAAAGGTTCAGATATGTGAAAGATTTTCCCATCCAGCGTTAGAAGGAACCCATGGGCTTTACAATTTTTTTTTAATTATTTTTTTGGGGGGGCAAAGCCCAGAATTGCCTGGATGGTTACATGCTAAGGAAACTTTCCTGAGTGGAGCAAGGGCTGATATTTAAACCAGTGCTCTGAGCTAAAGAGAGAGGAACTGTGATCCTAGCATCTATAGTTAGAGAGGACAAAGCTTTCAGCACTGACCCAGTTATTGTGTCCCAAGAAGGGAAAGGGATGAGTCTTCTCCTCCAGCTGTGATTCCTACTGTGCTCACAAAGTCAACTGGACTTGGAAGCCAATGCTTTGCCTTTAAAATTGGTCTTTTCCTAATGAAAAAGATTATCTTCTGAAAATTCCTCCTCAGCACTGCTGAAGGCATCTGAAGGAGGACAGGCAACACCAGACTCAAGGGTCAAGTCTATCAAAAGAAACTCTATCATCCCCCAGGAAGGAAAATTAGCCCTCTAAGACCCTTCTTCCTGAGCCATTTGGGATAATTCAGTAACCCCCAATACCTTTCTATCATTTAACCATTTGCACCCTACCAAAGTGTTGCCACTTGGACTCGGGACACCCATCCACGCTCTCACACTTTGCAGCAGGGATAGGTCAGTGTATTGTGTACAATTTTCTCTTGTGTGCTTCAGCCCAGAAAAAGCTGCAGTTCTTGAGGTTTGGGAAGGTCTCTCTTCTAAGACCTTTCAGATATAATACTGAACAGCTGTGCAGGACAGGGGCAGAGCTGGAAAACCAAGGAAGAGCTGGTTGGATGAATTAAGCTGTATGAAACCCTTGGCTTATGTGCAGGAAGTCAAAGCCCAGAACTTACCATGAGCCTGCTGTGGGAAACATTTAAACACTCATAGAATCATAGAATGGTTTAGGTCGGAAGAGACCTCAAAGCTCATCCACTTCCAACACCCCAAACATAGCATGGGACACCTCCCACCAGAGCAGGATGCTCAAGACCTCATCCAGCCTGGCCTTGAACACCTCCAGGGAGGGAGCAGCCACAACCTCCCTGGGCAACCTGTTCCAGTGTCTTGAACAGAACTCGTGGAACATTGCAGCTTTATTCTATATTGCCTGCATTAAAAAACATAAATAAATAAATAAAAGCCTTAACACAGCAACCTATCTCACAACTCACTTTAAACAACCTCTGAACCTCCTTCTATAGCCAATTAATTCAATCACTTCTTTTTATATCTACTGGAATCCAACTTGAGCAAAATAAAAAAAAAAAAAAAAGGGAAAAAAAAAAGCTCAGCAACCCTTTTTATCGCCTGCCAGCACTCCAGCAGTCATCAGAGAAGATTCCAATAGGTCATAATTTAGTCAATATTTTACTTTGCAGAACACATGAAAACCCTTTGACATCAAAAGCAGTAGATTTACAGATGCTGGGCATTTACAGATAGCGCAGCCCTGCCAAAGTCTGAGTGTGCTCGCTAGTTCAAATTAAACTTCTATTCTTTCCTCAGAGTGGAAATTGGCCCTGGTCCATCAACTCCCCAAATTCACTTCAGCAGCTCCTACAGATTGCAACCAGCTTTCTTCTTTGGCTTGCCTGTACCTGGGCTGTGGTGGCCATAGGCGTGCTAGCACTCTGCATCAGCCACAGGCATGTCTTGTGTATAGCTGCTTCACAAATGCACTTCTCTGGAAGTTCATATGTCATAGGCTGGTCTGGCAGGAGCTCTAACTTTTTAATAGGGGGTGTTGGGGTGGGGGGAATGTTCAGACAGCACTGACTGTTTTGCCTGGAATATTTCTCTGTGGTCATTATTTCTAGTACATTAAATTTGTCTTAGGATGGAGAAGCTCCTTTTAATCCTTGCTCATCCCAGTATCACTGAGCTTCCACCCTGGCAGGTGAACAGGAGATGTTCTCAGTTCCTGCCCTGCTCTTTGTCAGTCTCCTCTATCATCTTTGTTTAGGAAATGACCTCAGCAGATGCAGCACAGACAGTGACAGCCCAGCACCACTCTTTACTCCCCTGGGTGTTTAGTGATGCCTCTTTGAGCCCATCTTGTTTTCTGCATGGAAACATTGTAAAGAGGAGATTCCACCAAACCACCAGCGGCACCTGAGTGCCCTTTTGGGCTCTTACTCCTGACACTGAAGAATAGAGGCAGAAGTTTTCCTCTCTAAACACTTATAAAGCACAGAAACTCTTGCCTCACAAACTCCAGTGATGTTAACAACATCACATTTCACCTGCAGGTGCTACCCCCAGCCAAATGCCCTCTGCCATAATACAGTGAGAGCAGAAAAACTGCTTTCCAGAGACAAGCTGTGCTCTAAGGTACAGATCTGCATTTGAAGAGACATTTCCTTTGGCTTTGCCTTGTGTATAGTCATTTGCAAGAGTGTGTGCCACATAGCTGACATATGCTGCTGCAGGATTTATTCTGCTCAAAGTCCTTCAGCCTCACCAAGCAGCATGCTTCCAACCTGCCTCAAGTTCTTTTTTTATGGAATTATAGAATGGTTTTGATGAGAAAAGACCTTTAAGGTCACCACGTCCAACTGTTAACCCAGCACTGCTGGGTCACCACTAAGTCATATCACTAAGCACCACATGTTCCCATCTTTTAAATACTTCCAGGGATGGTGACTCTACCACTTCCCTGAGCAGCCTGATTCAGACCTTTTAGTGAAAATATTTTTCCTAATATCCAATCCAAACTCACTCTGGCACAACTTGAGACCATTTCCTCTTGTCCTGTTGCTTGTAACTTGGGAGAAGAGATCAACACTCACCTCATTAAGACCTCCTTCCAGGTAGTTGTAGAGAGTGACAAGATCTGCCCTGGGCCTTCTTTTCACCAGGCTAAACAACTCCAGTTCCCTCAGCCACTTACTCACAAGACCTGTTCTTTCTACACATCCTGACTGCATCCATTGCTGCCTAGGTCCCACCTGAGCCACCAGAACAGCCTCTCCATCCCTTACAAACCTCCCAGTCCTTTAACAAGCATTTTGAAGCCCGAAGACTCTTTAATAATCCAGGATGGGAGCACATCGGCAGTGCTGGCAGGAGCAGATGTGCCAGGGGGAGCAGGAGGGAGGCAGCAGGGTGGGGGGCCCTGGCAGCCGAGGGACACAGAGGGGATGGCAGCTGCAAGACAGACGCCTTCTGCACAGCCTCACACTGGGGAGAGGGAAGCCCCTTCCAGCTTGCCTGTGCTGCCTCTGCACGCACACATCCTCATTAATCACAGCCAGCGGATGTGATGGATAGCACTCATGGATGAATTATGGCCAACTGCCTGATGCAGCCCTAAAAAGCCACATTTAGCCAAAAGCTGGGCAGGTTTTTTTTCCTCCATCCTGACAGATTTTGGAAATCTGAGGGATGCCTTCAATTTTCCTGGTAAAATGAAGTTCCCTGAACTGCCTTCTGTTTCCTGGGGGGTGATGGTGGACTCCAAGTAGCACAGGAGGTTGTCGGTGATGTTCAGGCAGCACTGATTGTGCTACAGAACAAGGAGCAGCTTCTCCCAGATGGATGCGCTGCTCTTTCTGAGATATTTGGTCTTTTGGTACACAAAAACATTGTTTAACTGGGAAAATAAAAGGATTCAAATGCAAGAAAAATGTGTGCAATTCAGGACATGGTTTAATGGCCATGGTGGTGTTAGGTTGACTGTTGGACCTGATGATCTTTGAGGTCTTTTTCAACCAAAGCAATTCTGTGTTTCTATGAAATTCAGATATTACAATTTTGGGATATAGAATTATAGAATAGTTTAGGCTGGAAAAACAATTCTATGTTTCTATGAAATTCAGATACTGCAATTTCAGGATATAGAATCATAGAATGGTTTAGGTTGGTAGGGAACTCAAAGCTCATCCAGTTCCAATCCCCTTGTGCCTCAGGCAGGGACACCTCCCACTAGAACAGGTCACCCAAGTCTCCATCCAACCTGGCTTTGAACACCTCCAGGGAGGAAGAATCTACACCCTCCCTGCGCAACCTGTGCCAGTGTCTCACCACCCTCACTGTAAAGAACTTTTTCTTAACACCCAGTTCCAATCTCCCCTCTGCCAATTTAAACCCATTACCCCTTGTCCTGTCATTACAGGACCCTGTAAATAGTCCCTCCTCAGCCTTCCTGTAGGCTCCTTTCAGATATTTGCACCTCTGATTGTTGATGGATGGAGAACAGTGACAAAAATCAAACCAAACAATGAAAACCAGACAGACAGACACACACTGACAGAAGATACAGATACTGGCATGGGAGAAGAAAAAAAAAAAAAAAGTCATGTTAAAGGCCTCCTGGCTTCCACCCATGATTGCTGTTATCATGTGTGAGCGACAACCTGAAATGGGTTTTCTAAAGGAGGAGAGGAGAGGGGTTAAGCTCGAAGAGTTTCAGACAGGAGCTGGACGTGATGCCAGCATCATGCCAAATTGAAGAGATTCCTCGAAACAGCTTTACAAAGTTTGTTTGTTTCCCTGAAACAGCTCTGAGAATACACAGAGTTATTTCTGACATGGGATTATCCTGGATCCGAGTAAATACTGTCATGCTTGAAGTAAATAAATAAATGTACACATCTAGAACTTCAAAGCTCCCTGAAATAGAAACCCTTACAGGAAAGGAGCCTTCCCTTACAGTGGCACAAATGAGTCCCTTCCGTCTGTAACTAGTCCATGCTGATTTACCTTAGCTGAGCACCTGGCTTTAATTTTACTGTTTTCTATAGCTGAGTAGCAAACCCTGGAAATAGCTGCCTGCCTTTAATAAGTGGTTGCTCTTGACCTAAGCAGATAAGAACAAGCAAACCAGACCTGCAGAACTCACCAGTACTGTCTGATGGGACAGGCACAGTCAGACCAGCCTCACAGTCTGACACAGCTCTCGGCATCACTTGGGGTGTTCTGGCACACTGGGGCTTGGTGGGAGTCCTGGAGGGTTTGTAACAGCAAATGTGTGTGAGTGGCTTTGGGAATTACATGGTGGAAATCACCTTCCTAACAAAACTGATTGAGCTGCTGCTGGCTTTCAGTGTTTTGCATTTCTGCAGCCTCTTGTCAAAATACTGTGGCAGCCTTAGCACATTCAAAGGATGCAGAGAAAGAAATGGTAGAGACCAAGGCATGAAGTCTGGAGATGCAAACACTTGCCTCATGTCAAGGCTCTTACAGGACATCTGACAATTCAGTGCAATCCTTTCAGGAAGGGAACAGCCCACCCCTTCTGCAGGTGGGGAAACAAAGGCATGGATGTCTCATGTCTTGAAGGCTCATCCATCACCAAACTGTTCCTTCTGAGTCCTAGTGGCTTTCTGCCGCTGCTGGACCACATTGTTATTTAAGATGCCATCTGTACTGTGAGCCAGACCTTGAGGGAGAGGCCAGGGGGTTGTGACCACGTGGGTCTTGATTTCATGGGAACACAGGATAAAAACATACAGAGATTTATATTTGGTTCCTTCTTTCGCATCTGATTTCTAAACCTTCAGAGTCATATTTCCAAGACTTTCCCACAGACAGCAAGGCTGTGGATTTTCTTATCATATATATTTTACACGAAGCAAGGAAGCTGATAGGCCTCCAAAATTTCAAGGCTCCTGGAGCTGGGGATTAAAAAAAATAATAATAATCCTTCCTTCCCATCAATATCGGAAAGCCCTTCTGTAACCACCACATCTGACAAAGCAAGGAGCCCTTCCTGCTGCAACCTGCACTCCCACCACCCCAGGAGACAGGGAGGATAGAATAGAATAGAATAGAATAGAATAGAATAGAATAGAATAGAATAGAATAGAATAGAATAGAATAGAATAGAATAGAATAGAATAGAATAGAATAATCCAGGTTGGAAGAGACCTGCAAGATAATCCAGTCCAACCTATCACCCAGCCCTATCCAATGGCACTAAGTGCTCCATCCAGTCTTTTCTCAAACACCTCCAGGGATGATGACTCCACCACCTCCCTGACCAGCCCATTTCAATGGCAAATCACTCTTTCTGTGAAGAATTTCTTCCTAACATCCAGCCTATACCTCCCCCAGCACAACTTGAGACTGTGTCCCCTCATTCTGAGCTGGTTGCCTGGGAGAAGAGACCAACCCCCACCTGGCTACAACCTCCCTTCAGGATGATGGGGTTTGAATGGTATCTCTAAAGCCAAATAGCATCTTTAGGACACTGAGTTCAGGCAGAGGCTGCCAGAGATGACAGATTTAGTGCCAGCACACACTGGACCGTTCCCTTTTCCTCCAAAGAGACATCTCTGGGAATCCACACATCTCCATCTACCTCTCTGCTGGCAGCGCTGCGAGGGGAAAGTTCTAAAATTAGCCATGTGGATTTAACGTCACACAGCTTCCCTCTGCTTTTGAGTGCTCAGCCTCCTGCTATATTTAAAGCACAGGCAAGGGGTAAACAAAGGCTCGGTGCGCTCTGCTCTGACAGAAATAGGCACTGCAGCTATTTTTACCCTGCAGACTACACAATGTGTGTCCGAGTTACAACCGGCAGCAATAAATACATCCCAAAGAGGATCAAGAAGCCGCTGTGAGCGGTGAGCAGCAATGAAACCTCTCTGCTCTCTGAATGCCAGCATCAGGCAGCCTTATCTAGTCCCTGCTTCCTCCCTTTGAGGTTCATCACACAAAAGTCTTACAGAAAGCAGATAAGGTTGTGTGTCATCCTTTGCATTTTTTTTTTTTTTCCCTGCTAGGTTTGGTAATTCATCTTGAACAAAGTTGTGCTCTGCAAATACTAAGACATCTTGACCATTGGGATGTGTGAGAGATAATTCAGCTCTGCCCGGTGCTGGCATTCCTGGGTGAGATGCCAGACGTGAAGGAAGAGGTTTTATCTTTCAAGTGACTTTCAGGAGAGGCTCTGAGGCTGTGGCAAGGTTTATGGTTGTGTTTATGCACTGATTTATGGTTGCTGTTGTTTGTTCTGCTGATCCTGGGGTGGTTGTCCTCATGGGAAAACTTCAAAGCAAGGTGGTGTACACTTGCCAGGTGAGCTCACCTGGGTGCCTGCAGCAGGGATGGATGCTGAATTCAGATCCTCTGTGAGAGAGTACAGAGCACTTATTTCCTGGTCAGGACATCACACTCACAAAACCTGCTGCCCTTTCTCAGTCCCTGCAAGATGGTAGTGTCATGCCAGGGCCAGCTCATCCCTGCCCTTTGGAAGGGCTTCATGAAATGTTGCAAAAAGGCCAGGTCACACAGTGCCATGAAAGAAGGGTCTCAACCAGGCCCAATGGCTTTTTTTCCATCTCATAGAGGATCTAGTGTGAGAAGTCAGATAGCAAGGAAGTCTTCTCCAATCCATGGTCTGTCTACTGTTGCTTCCCAGGAATGCTCTGTAGAAAAGTTTCCTGAATTGCAGGGCCAGGCACTTCAGACTTCATTTTTGCTCAGGGATCCAGCAGAGAATTAAAGGCAAGAGCCACCATGATTTCCCTTCTTGGCATCCTCCTTCATCATGCTAGACCCTTTGGTTTTTGTTTCCAAGTCTATGGAACCCCAAAAGCTGGGCAACATATGCCCAAGAGCTGTCCTCACTCAGCAAGCCTACAAATGAGCAGAAGTAGCTTATCCCTTTCCCATCTTTTCCTCCCCACTGTGGGGACCAGTACTGTGTCTGTCACAGCAGAGCAGGCATGATGAAGAGACTGTCACATCTGGCAGCATCTGAGAGAGCAGTGTCCCGCAGCTGGTACACTGGGCACAGGTCCAGGCTTGGGAAAGCAGAAACCTGGGTTCATGAACCAGCCCTGGCTTCTCCTTTGGCTCTCATTTATTACTCCTATAGGCACAGCAAGGCTCTTTTTNTTTTTTTTCATGCAGCAAATGATTTAAAAAGAAAGGAAGGGGAAAAGAAAGCAACTTTAGTAACAACTGAAAAATAAAAGGTTAAAAGGGAGCAGGGAAGATGCAAACATGCAACCAACAGACAGAGTCCAGTTACAAAATCCCAGTTCAGCTGGAAAAAGGAACTGCAGAAAGGATGAGACTTTACAAGAACAGACTGCTGCAGGGCTGGTCTGGAGCCAGCAGCCACAGACACAAGGGGACAGCCTGTCCAAACCATTGCAGCTGAGCTTGCTTTGGGACCTGAGCTCGCCAAGCCTTGCTGAAGGGTGTGCAGTATGTAGTGGGTAGGAAGCTTGACCAGCCAAAGGTGGCTGGGTTAACATCGCTGTGTGGTTCTTCAAGTGGCTTGGCTCATTTCAGTTTGGGAGCCTGTGTGTGCCTGTGGGATGCCAAAGAATTATATCCAGGTCTATCTGCAGGAGAAGATGCTTGCCCATCTGCAGCATAATCCTTGCACACAGCTACACATCTTTCACATCTTTCCAAAGACTCAACAAAATCAATACCCTGAGAAGGGCTTGCTGGGTTGGCTTTTACAACATCCACTTCCTTGGGACTGAGGGTCAGGGTCCACTATGGCCAGCAACAGTCATTATCCTCCTTCCTGCTCTTTGGCAGCCTTGTTTTATATTTTTTATTCCCTCGTGGAGAAGCTTCTCTAACTAGTCATTAACCTCAGCCACAGGACACAACCATTAAACATTATTGTGGCTGTAACATGGTACATTACTTGCCTCACAGTCAAAAGTGTTTCCTCCAGCAAGGTAGGAAAAAAAGAGACCTGTGTTAAAGTCAAGATTCTCCTGCACATGCATCTAAATCAGCATCTGGCACCATAGACCTCTTGTAGGGATTGTTTGCATGGAAGAGTTCATGTGAAGAGTTCATCTTTCTTGATTAACCCACACAAGGGGGGGAACCCATCTTTGGTTTTGTCTCAGAGGAGAACAGCCCAGGCGTTCAGATCCTGTACTCAGTTGTCCCCATGTAAGCACAGCCTGCTGCCAGGTGGGTGATAGATCCCTGTGCAGGTACTGTCCTTAAACTGCTTAAGACCTTCTCTATGCTCACTGACCACCCCTGCAGCTTCTACAAGAATCAGTGTAGTGAGTGGGATCTTGAGAGGTCCACTGTGACACAAGTTGTTTGTCAGTACCAGCTGAAGAAGATGAAATCGCTGTGGAGCATTCAGTAAACATGGCTTGCACTGCCCACCAGTGATACAGACTGGATCTTCACAGTGCTTCCAGCAGCTTCAAGTGAGGTTTTCAGCCTTCATCCACATTTCCTCCTGCATACACATGCCTGCAGAGAGCAAAGTTCCATGACAGCATCTATAATGGTCTATAAACACTGTTACAATGGTCCTAAAATACAGACAAGGAGAGGGAAGGATGGTTGGTCACTGCAACCATTGCTTCAGGAAGTGCCCCATGCAAGCTGCTGTGACAGCAGCTGCTGTGACAGCCTGGGAACGTCCTGCATTATCTGGGGGAGCCTTCCTGAGAGTAAGACAAACCTCCTGTGTCTTAGTGCAGAATTCAGCACGTGACCTCCTGGAGTGAAATCTCTGCAGATGCACCCCGAGGCTGACGGGGAGCTGTTGCGATGGGTCGTGCCCACTTCCATCCATCAGAAGACCCAGTGAGACATGACTGATCTAAGCGAAGCTGACAAAGGCTGAAGACCACTTCCTCGTGTGGGGATATGCCACCAAGCCAGGGGGGAGAGGCTGCCTTTTCACACGCGGAGCCTGTTTCCATCCAGCAGCTCCCTTTCGCCAGCGCAGGGGTCCTGCAGCTGCAGCACCTGCCCCGCAGGCTGGGTAGGAGCTCCCCTTCCACCCCACTGACTCCGAGGGCACATCTCAAATTGGAAGTGGCATGACTTGAATAGCTCCCCCCGCTGAAGCCAGGCTGACCTCCCCCCACAGGCTGGGGATCCCCCAGCGTTCGGCGTTGCACAGGGACGCCCGACGGGGAAGCGCAGCCCCGCGGTTGACAGGTTTTAATGAAGACCTTTGATGTTCAAAGGAAGCGATGGCTGTTTGGTAAGGTCGGCTGAGTTAGAAGAAAGGGGCAGGCTGAAGCCGGCCAAGCTAAGCCAGTTATGCTAGCAGGGCCCCATCTGGAGCGCTTAACTGCTGTCTGGTTTGAGGCAGGCAGGTCGGAGGCAGGTAGATACAGGGGGGGGGGGTTGGTTTCATGCCAAATGTCATCTACCTCTCCCCATCACTCACCTGGTGCCAGCAGCATTGCCTGCAGGGCAAAACCTCAAGTCCGCTCTCGTTCCTTGTAGCCTGGGACTGAACTCACACTTGTTTTGCAGGAGAAATGGGAATGTCAGCATTTCATCAGGAAAACTGGCAGAGGGGAGATTTGAACAGGATGTTAGGAGGAAGTTCTTCACAGTGAGGGTGGCGAGACACTGGAACGGGTTGCCCAGGGAGGTTGTGGCTGCTCCCTCCTGGGAGGTGTTGAAGGCCAGGCTGGATGAGGCCTTGAGCGACCTGATCTAGTGGGAGGTGTCCCTGCCTATGGCACAGAGGGGTTGGAACTGGATGATCTTTGAGGTCTCTTCCAACCTAAACCATTCTATGATTCTAAGTCTCTTAAATGAGAAACCTCCTTAAGGTGTACCTGGAAACTGCTGTCAGTGACTCCCAAAGCTTCAGCCTCTCAGCTGGACTCACTGCCACAATGAGGGAAAGCACTTCCCCTTCTGCAGCCCCCAAATCACAGAATCACTTTGGTTGGAGAAGACCTCTGGCCAGTGAAACGGAACACCACCATCCACCCCAGTGACTGAGCATTCTTCATACAGGTGTCTGTGCCACTGCCCATGCTCCCACAGATACGTAAGCCTCTTATGCAAACCAATGGGAAAGTGGAGAAACAACCTTTTTTTTGCCCAGTCATCTGGGAATTTTCCTGAAGATGAGAGGGAAGAGCTCAAAGCCCCCTGAGTCACACCGTTCCATCAGAGGGTGCATAAAGGAAATGCAGCAACAAAACCCAGCTTGCCTTACAACAGTTTCTTCAATTGCTTAGCACCCATGTCTGACATTTCACACCTGAGCTTCAGCCCTCCAGTCAAACAGGAGGTAAAAGCCTTTCCTAACTGCCTGATAATCTCCAATTACCTAAAGCAGGTATCAAAGGGCTGTGCTGAGGGAGCTGGCACCTGCCCCAGATGGATGACACACTGCTGTGCTTTGATCAAGCCCTCTGCAAAAGCCTCCTGGGGGACAGGCTCTCAAAAAAGCCATCTCTTCACCACCGGGCATCTTGCAGGTGACACATCTTGTGTCACCAATAGTACTGTGGACGTGTTGCTTTCTCCCAAACTGTGAGCTCCAGAAATCCCAGCACAAGGGCAGGAATCTCGTAGCTTGAAGCAACCAAAAAATAGGAAGGTCTGAAGGCGCAGTGACTGTCTGAAGGCACAGTGACCGTCTGAAGGTGCAGTGATCGTCTGAAGGTGCAGTGATCTTCTGAAGGTGCAGTGATATCTGAAGGTGCAGTGACCATCTGTAGGCACAGTGATTGTCTGAAGGCGCAGTGACCGTCTGAAGGCACAGTGACCATCTGAAGGTGCAGTGACCATCTGAAGGCGCAGTGACCATCTGAAGGTGCAGTGACCATCTGAAGGCGCAGTGACCATCTGAAGGNACCGGGCATCTTGCAGGTGACACATCTTGTGTCACCAATAGTACTGTGGACGTGTTGCTTTCTCCCAAACTGTGAGCTCCAGAAATCCCAGCACAAGGGCAGGAATCTCGTAGCTTGAAGCAACCAAAAAATAGGAAGGTCTGAAGGCGCAGTGACTGTCTGAAGGCACAGTGACCGTCTGAAGGTGCAGTGATCGTCTGAAGGTGCAGTGATCTTCTGAAGGTGCAGTGATATCTGAAGGTGCAGTGACCATCTGTAGGCACAGTGATTGTCTGACGGCGCAGTGACCGTCTGAAGGCGCAGTGACCGTCTGAAGGCACAGTGACCATCTGAAGGCACAGTGACCATCTGAAGGCACAGTGACCATCTGTAGGCACAGTGATCGTCTGAAGGCACAGTGATCGTCTGAAGGCACAGTGATCGTCTGAAGGCGCAGTGACCGTCTGAAGGCGCAGTGACCGTCTGAAGGCACAGTGATTGTCTGAAGGCGCAGTGACCATCTGAAGGTGCAGTGATCATCTGAAGGCGCAGTGACCATCTGAAGGCGCAGTGACCATCTGAAGGCGCAGTGACCATCTGAAGGTGCAGTGA
>VWZI01005509.1:2870389-2898314 GCA_013396835.1 Psilopogon haemacephalus
GACCATCTGAAGGTGCAGTAACCATCTGAAGGTGCAGTAACCATCTGAAGGTGCAGTGACCGTCTGAAGGTGCCTGGGTGCAGCATGAGCCACACTGACCACAGGAGCATTCTGTGTTCCAGACGGAACATACCCCCAGTTGACAGCATCAGCTTTGCAGCTTCCTGACAGACTTTGGAAGGCTGAAGGTCTTTCCTGGGAATCTCTGGGTCCTGGAAAGTGCAAATAGTGCCATCAGTTGGTGTGAACACCCAGACCTTTTCCATTTCCTTGCTACATCAGTGTCTTGGCAGCACAGCAAAGAGCCGCTGAATCCCCCTAGGAAAGCACAAGGGGAGAGAGGAGAGCGGAGGATAGTGGTGGGACAGGAGGGCCTGATATTTTTTGCATGATCCAGAAAACTCTGGTTCCCTGTGACCTTGTTAGGAGATTGGAAGGTGCTGTTTAGTCAGTGCTGTCAGCCAGTGGCACTGGCAGGAGATGGATGAGCCCTGGTGTGGCTCTGCAGAAGGTGTCATGGCGACAGCTGGTTTAAGGAATAGCAACAGTGGGAAGAGGCAGCAGGAGAGGGCTGAGGCAGGACTCAAATGCCAGTTAGCTGTAGACAGTGTGGAAAGAGGCTGCCTGGCATGGCTATATGCAAGGGGTTCCTCAAATAGCCACCACAGAGCTCAGGCTGAGAGAGATGGGTTGTAGGAGTCATGGAGCCTGTTCTTCAAGCCTTAGGAGCTTGATGCTATCTCCCACAAGGTGCTGCTAGGCCTTTGATTGTAGCTCCCAGTCACTTGTTTGTCTGAGTGAGATGTGTCCTTCAGCATGTCCCAGCAAAATTCCACTACACTGTCTGCTGCCCAAACTTTATCCCAATCCCAAACAGCAGCACCACCATACTCTGTGCCAACAAGACAAGGATGCTGAAAGCTTTGCTTTAGTATTTACCATGTGTCACTAATTACTAATTTGCTTTGACATTCCCTGCCCTCATAGGAATCGCATCCCTGCCAAGGACGCGAATTCCCCCTGCCCTGTGACAGAGAATGGATCTGGGTTCAATCCTGCCACATGCTCTGATTCAGAGCACAGATTTGCAGATGCTTTATTGCTGCCCTGTGATGGCTCTCAAGACATCTGACCCTGCTGTTCTTAGCTCTGCAGTGATGCACTTAGCACACTCCTGGTCTTTGCAGGACATCTGCAGGCCTGTGCATAGATACTGATGCGAGACCAAAAAGATTAGTGTTCAGAGACAGTGGTGCTGTGCTATGTTAATTGTCACTGAAGTGCCTGGACAGGTTTGTGTTCTGGTTTTTAATGGAATCTTGGCTTTGTTTGTGTCAAATATTCACAGTTTGGGTACACACTGAATGATGCTTTGCTCTGTCAGTATCCTCAGTCTGCTCTGGGTAGGAGATAACCAGACTCCAGCACAGACACTTTCTGGAGGTGAGAGGAAGTGCTAACAGGAGAGTGCTTTGGGGATATAGAAAAAGCAATAACCTTTTTTGTATTCAGGGCATTGGAGTCTGCTGCCCAGGACTGTAAGATTCTGCATGCTTTGCTCATATCTTTCATCTGATATACTGCAATGCAAAGGGATGGCAGAGCCCCGATGGAATTGCAGCCCCTTCCCAGCAGGCATTATCTCACCAAGCCAAGCCTGCAGAACCAGGGGCTGCCACGCTAGGAGAGATGAACCAAGGCTGGCAGCAACTTCCATAAACCATTCATCAGCTTCCCTGCCTCCTGGCTTAGGGTGCAGAGCTCTGCTCTGCAGCAACTTGTCTCTGGTGCTTTACATCTTGTCCGCTCTCCTTTCTGCTTTAAAGGGATCCCTTTTCCCTGCTCAGGACACCTGGAGAGGTTATGCAGGATATCCTGGGTTCACAGTTAGTATAGAGATTGCCTGGATGCACAAAAGCTCATCCAAAGCACACTTCATTGTCTCTCAGGATCGTTGTACGTGCATTGTATTGTTGATCTCCACTCATTCAGTGACCATTTTCTCCAGATGAGCACTGGGTCGATGTGGTCAGGAATATCTGGGTGGAATGAGATCCAAAGAGAGAGAGACCTCTCTTGGAGGGGCTTTACAAGCCATTTGCATACTCAGAGGGGCACATGCTGCAGCACACCAAAGAACCAGAGGCCTTGATGTCTCTCTTCGATCAGATACAGACAGTAGCCTGTCTGGTGACAGAGAGCACTTCCTTTGATTAAAAGCTAATAAATATTCATCCCTCTCCTCCCCTGCTGTCCCTCCCAAATCCCCAGAGAGAAAACTTAGACAAGCAAAACTGGTTCATTTGTGATGTATTCCAGTGCCTTGCTCCAAAACACTTGGAACCCTTCCAGGTAACAATTGCATGGCTGCAAGGATTACAGATCATCAAGGGAGGAAAAAAAAAAAGCCAATACTTCTCATTCTCTTAAAACAAGACATAGGTCATAAAGGACATGCTCATTATTAATGGTGGGTGTTGGGAAGGAGAGTATGAAGTGTACACAGATCCTCATCCCTAGCTAATTCTTCCACAAATTGGCAAAGATACATCACTGCCTGCAGAGCAGGAGACAGAGAGAAATTAGATGTTAAGGAGAGCTTAGTTTCCCAGGAATACAGATGTGCCATCAGTTGATGAAAACTGCAGCGAGGAGCAAGGGAAGAAGATATATCAGTGAGGAAGATTATCTCCTTTTAAGGCAAGGAAAGCCTACCATGAAAGAAAAAAAAAAAAAGAACAGATGGAAAGATCATGGCCATGGTAACAGCACAGGGACTGCTGAGCTGATCTGGCTGCATAAACAGATGACAAAACCAAGCCACTGTCGCCCAAGAGAAGACTGGAGAAGAGAGGAGCCAAGCACCTATTCAGCAGAGAAATGTTGCTGGAGAAAATTAATTGTGGTGTTTGGGAGTTTGAATAAACATGGAATAGATACAGTAATGTGCTCTCTCAACACAGCCCTGCAGAGAAAGTACATCTTAGGCTCTTTGATTATAGATGGTGAAGAGCTTCCCATCTCTGGTTGAACACCTATCCCATGCCTATCTCTGTGGCTATGGTCACCCTGTGCTTTCCCACCTCTCAACATACAATCTGAGTACAGAAACATTCTTTCTTGGGGAAGAACTGCCTTCTGCCTATGTTGGTAATGGGTTCAGAGGGGGTCTCACAATCCCAACAGTAACAGCAAACTAGTAAGAATAATATTTATTATTATTATTATTAAATATTAAATATTACTGGAGACACAACTAAGCACATACAATCCTTCTGGATCTTGGGAACATAGTGATGGAATATCAGACTGGATCTGTGCCCTAGGTGAGCACCAGTATGTCATCCATGTGCTTCAGCAACCCACCAGCCCAACTGCTCTGCACAACAGTAGCACCACCACCAGCACAATCCCCAGCAGCCCAGAGGCAAAATCTCCATCCTGTGATCTCCATGCTGTTGAAGCACAAAGGAGCCTGTGTCTGCTGCCTGGCCCCATAGAAACCAAGCATTTGTATCTGTCCTCAGATACTGAGGCTTCAAGTTAGAGGCTGAGGGCAGAAGTGGGTAGAAGATGAAGCATTGCAATATTTCAGCTTTCTAATGGCATCTTCCAGCTTTGCAGGGGCTGTTGGGCAAACAAGAAGCAGGCAGCTTAATGGCTGTATTTCAGCTGGCACCAGCACTATGAAGCCTGTGTCATGGGCCAATTTCTCTGCTGAGCTCAGATTTGCTTGGCACAGCAATTCAAAGGGTCTTGAGGGAGCCCATGGCTGCTCTCTGATCCTCCAGATGGGTCTCAGCCAGACCCTACAGAGCTGATGGCCACCCCTGCCATGGAAGGAGCACAGCTGAGTGGGGCACCCTGGCCAAGCTTTGTCTTAATGCCTGCTCAACTGGTTAAGGAAGAAATGTAGTGGGAAACTGAGCAGCACCATCACTGAGGGGAAAATCCCTTCCTGAGGAGTTTATCCAAATACCCTGGTGACACCCACAAAGGGGAAAGCTGTAGATGAATCTCAAAGCTCAGAGGATTCACACAGAAGAGAGATCCATCCCACAGGAGAAACGCCCATCAAAGAAGCACTGAATCACAGAATGATGGGGATGGGAAGTGACCTCTGGAGATTATCTAGTCCAACCTCCCTGCTAAACTAGGGTCACTCACAGAGGGTTGCCCAGGACTGTGTCTAGCTAGGTTTGGAATCTCTACAGAGAAGGAGACTCTACAACCTCTCTGGGTAGCCTGTTTCAGTGCTCCAGCACCCTCACAGGGAAGAAGTTTTTCCTTGTGTGCAGATGGAACCTCCAGTGTCCTCAGTTGTGCCCATTGCTCCCCGTCCTGTCACTGGACACCACTGAAAAGAGCCTGGCCCCATCCTCTTGACCCCTTCCACTTTTGAATTTTGATAAGCACTCTTGGTGCAGGGATCAAGATCTTGGCTCCTTCTGGCACTCACAGGAACCACCCTTGGTATGAAAACGTCCAAGTGTTCAGTGCCTTGGGAAATTGATTGCACTGGCCCCTGAACACACACTCAACACAAGGTGCTCTGTCCTCCACAGAAATGCATGGCCACACCATCATTTGGAGATTGTAAGAGCAGGAGAAACACCAATATTGTCCTTTTTTTGGTCACTGTTCACCATTTTTTTAAACCTTTTTTAACCTTTCCCTTCCTGTATGGGCTCAAAATCTGAGTTGGGCACTTTCAGAGCTCTGGTAGCTTCAGTCTGTGTGTCTGGCTAGGGATTCCCTACTTTCAGAGCTCTGGTAGCTTCAGTCTGTGTGTCTGTGTAGGGATTCCCTACATCACGAACCTCAGGTGGCTCAGAGATGCTCTGCATGTTGCAGGCACTACTAACAGCTGGGCAGAAGGAAACCTTGCAACAGCTTCAAGAAAAGCACTGCAGCCCCCCGCAGGGCTGCCAAAATGGGGAGAGTTAAACCTCTTGCTTGACTTCATCTTCAGGGTCCTCCTGTCATGGCAATTCAGCAGGAGATAATGAGGAAAATCCTTCAGTAAATCTGGCTGGGCAGGACGAGGAGAGTTGGGGGGGGAAAAAAAAGCAGCTGTATCATCTCTCCATTAACATCTTTCTTTTTTTTTTTTGTGGAGGCTCCCTGTATACATCTGTAGGTGTTTATGAACATGTATATATGTCACTTCATGTTCCACTCTGTTAGGTAGGTCAAATTTCTTCACAAGTCATTCACACAGTTCTCCTTAGCAGAAAGATTTGCACTCAAGCACGAGCTTTTAAAAAGAAAAATAGCTTTTCATAAGGAAAACTAATCCTGGATGTGGAGAATGTGCTGCAGTATTTTTTAATGCTCCCAGGTAATTTTTTTTGGTTGCTCTTTGTTGTTCCCCAAGACCCCAGAAATGGTCTTTTTGTAGTCTCTGTTCAGAAGGGTTCAGCTTCAAAAACAGTTTGGTTTAATGTGTGAGCTTTAATGAACTTGCTCAGGATTTGTACCAACACCAGAATGTCACCCCCAGCAGCTATATGCAAATATATTCTTTAAAGTACTGTGCAAAATGTGACCTGCTTCCTCTAATGCCCAGATAATGAAGAAAAGAGGACATCAGAGCACATCTTCAGAGATGTTCAGCCAAGGAGTTGCACAAGTACAGCCTCCAAAGGGAAGCCAGATCATTAAAAACTGACATTTCTGTGCAGTGGGATGAATGACAATTGAGCTGGCAGACCTCATCAAGACTGAGGATTCATCCCACTAAAGCACTAATGTCAAGGCAAATGATCCCCTTGACTTGGAGTTTGAACCAGGCTCCAAACAGGGATTGTGGGCAAGAGCTTGATTTCCAGGGCTCTGCCACAGCAGGTCCTCAAAACCCTTCCACCAAAACGTAAAATGGCTTAACTCCTCGGGGTCTGTTTTCACTGCCTCAGAAGCAGGTATGGGCATGATCCAGACAGTTCTACAACTCCAGCAGCACCAAATTCCAAATCTGAGAAGCAAAACCTTCTGCAACCAATCAAGGACTCTCTGGAAGGTGAGCATTGCAGATCAGGGCCTCCTGCTCAAAATCTGGATCTGCCTCACACTAGGTCTGATGTAATCCAGAAGGGCAGCAGTTTGATGTAGATCCCAGCTAGGAAATGCAATCATTGTTCAAGCCCAGATTTCTAGGGAGATGAGAACCAATTTATCCTTCTTGAAGGAAAAAGTCAAAGCACTGGTGTGTTCCTGTTTCCTTACGATGGCAGGACTGGATCTACTGCAACCGATGAGGAGGAAAGCAGGGTGGGACAAGTTTCACCTAGTTAAAGACATATGTAATGATGTCTTTCTGAACACCTGATGTGGGACTCCCACCAGAGACAATGGGGGAAGCACATCCCTGCAAAGAACGTCACACTTTCTTCTACTTTGGTGTCCACTCTAGATAAGAAGAGTCACATTCTGGATCAGACATTCACATAATGATTGCTGAGAAGACCACCTCCAATGCAGAACTTGTACCTACCATACAGGTGGTTACATCTGAACCACCCACCCCAAGCTCAGGTTGTGCAGGCTCTGGCTCTGAGCTCTGGAGATCCTTTACCTATTTTGGAAGCCAAGAACCAGTTGATTCTCTTCTTATTTTTCACCACAGGTAGGGCCCACCAAAATTGCTTTTATTCCAGCAATTTTTCTTCATATACCTGCACAGTGCTAGCAAGCAACCAACATGCAGAACCTTTAAGAAAAGACCTTTAAGATCACTGAGTGCAACTGCAAACCTAACACTGTCCAGTCCACCCAAAGAAGTCATGGAATCATCAAACATCCTTCTCTAGGTGCTCTCTTCAGTGCAGTTGGAGGTGACAATAATGAAGATGAGGTTTAGAATTTTTACCAAGCTTTTTGCTCTAGTACTTTAGACCTACCCAAACACCCAATGTGATGTTTCCACCTGTAGCCAAGCAATGCTGAACTAACACTAGACACTCTGTAGATGTTGAGATCCCATAATTAGCACTTCTTTTGTGTCCTTCACAGGACTGCTCCATCCACCACACACACACACACAGAGATTCTTGTAAGAGGAAAGGAAAAATCCATCTGTAATGATTCTGAGGTGCCTGCAAAAAGCCCTGAAACTGATGCAAGCAAATTGTTTCAGACACTCTTAAGCAGTTCATTTGACTTCTGCTTCCCCTCCCTTGCAGCTGGAGGTGCCAGGTCCCATCACATTTGACAGCATGCAGAACAGCTCTGCACTGTCCAAGGAAATCTCTTTATTGCCAGTATGTTGCAGACCCCCTCGGAGATTCCTGGGGTGCATAACTCAGCCAACAAGTGACATATTTAAGAGTTCTGCATTTTCTAAATTGCAGGGCTGCAGGGGGAGGGAGGAATGCCCATAGCCACCAAGGTTCTCAGTTGCTCAGAAATAGAAAGCTTTCCCCCCTTTGCACAACCTCCCAAGTATGGCATGTGGCCTAACTGTCTAATTACACAATAGATTTGAATTGCATCAAAGGAGCTGTTGTGTTCCAGCAGGTACACAATAAGTTTATGGTATCAACTAATTACATTGTTACATAAGGGTCCAGAATGACTTTTAAAAGCAGCAGACAGAACTTTGGGGCTCTCAAACACATGCTTTTTTGTTTGGGGATATTTTTAATACCCCATTATGAAGGCAACCTGGGCTTTCTCCAGCCCTTGCAACCTTAATGCTTTGCAGAAAGTGCTAGGCATTACCCTGAGTTGGTGCACATCATCTCTACCGACCTCAGTGGATCATTTTAGATGCCAGCAAAATCCAAATAGAGCACATAGGTCAACAGCTCAGGGATTGTGTTAACCAGGACTGTGGGGACATAATCAAATGGGAATTATCTCGGTGTAAGCAGCTCCTGCCAACTATTTTCCACCTTGCGTCATGGTGGTTTGAGCTCAGCTTCACTGGTCAGAAAGATGTGGAAGCACACAGCGACGGACTCCACTGAAGGGGACATCTGCTCTGTCACAGCAGCTCAGTCATACCCAGTCGTGCCTTTATCCCCCTCTGTACACAGAAGACATGGAAATAAATGTCAGGTTTACCACAAATAGCCTCACCCAGCACTGACCCTTGCTGATAGTCTCTTTCATGGATTCTGAGTCTCTTGAGGGCTCCAGCCAAGAAGAAAATTCCACTTCCATTTACAAAACAGCATGAGGCACAGGCTCCCTCAAAACATGCGCAACACTTAATCATTTTTCTTCAAGGAAGGATGGTCAGAGTGGAGCCGAGTCATGCAGAAGGCTCTAGAGGGGGTGAGGAACAGCCTCAAAGGAAAATTCCTGCCTGGATATCTGCATCTGGAAAGTATCCTACCCAGCAGGTATGGAGGCTCAAAGGTGTGCTCAAAGAAGCCCACGAGACATTTTCTCCAAGCCTGTGCTCATTTGCTCTCCCGTGATCTGATCCACTGAACACTCAACACACATCACATAACTCCAGGCAACGCATACACCTCAACACCCCATGAAAGGCAGGGAAAAGCTGAGCTGTCCATCCTGGCAGCAAAGAAAGGTGAAATTAGGAGTCACTCCATCAGCCTCCACAAAACTGCTGTGACGTGAAGGCAGCATGATGGGGAGGACTTCCTAAGCCAGAGATGCAACACGTGTGGGGTTCGTTGCCATCTATGCACCGCTCGGAGAGCAGCTGGGATTCCCCAGCTGCCACAGCAGGTCATGGGGCTGTAACTCTGTAAACTCAGCTCTGCATTTCAGGAAGAGATTTCTAATTTTATCCAGGCCATTCATCCACCCTTAATTTGCAATGGAAAAAAAAAAAAAAAAAAAAAAAGAGAGAGAGAAGCTGTTGCAGGGTTATTATTAACTATTGGCCAAGACAGAATGAACTCCAGGCTTGGCTGACTCCCTCTTTGGTAGAGAGCAAGTGCAAAGACAGCAGACACATTGCTGGGTTTTTTCCCAAGGATTTCTACTCCTGAGTGAGGATGTTTCATAGCCCAAGTAACAGAAGAACCTGAATTTCACTGATGTGGCTACCTTGTCCCGACTCCACCTCAGACAACTGAACTTGAAGACCTTTGGTCAGCAAAGGCCTTGCTCCCCTTCCACCTGCTCAAAGCTGCAGCACCAGTGTCAAGTCCTTGCTCTGGTAAAATGAGCAGAAAAAATCCCCACTGACCTCAGCCAGGGTCTGAAATCAGACAGAGAGGAGCATTTCACCATCAGCTCGTGAAGTTCCCATTTACCCACTCCCTTCAGCAGAGTGGTACCCCTGAGCGCTTGCCGAGGACATGATTTATTGCAGCGCAGAAGGCCATGTTCAAATCACTCCATCAAGTGCATGAGATGATCCTGAATCTTGGTACAAGGCCAAGGAAGCAGAGAGTTTGTCTGCCCCAGCACTGGTTCCCAGGGCAAAGATGTAAAACGCTCCAAGCTGAAGAGCTAGAACCAGCCAAGAGAAAAAGACCTCCAGTTATACCCTTGCCTCCAGTTATACCCTTGCCTCCAGCTCTACCCTTGCCTCCAGCTCTACCCTTGCCTCCAGCTATACCCTTGCCTCCAGCTATACCCTTGCCTCCAGCTATACCCTTGCCTCCAGCTATGCCACACCCTCCCATCAGCCTTCCTAGGAGGTGTTTGCAAAAGGTCATTAACGACACCTCTTCAGCCACGAGAAATCTTTTTACTACAGCAGGTAAAGTGACAACAGCAGAAGAAAGAAATTACAAGGCATCCACATCCTTGTTACTTGGGCTGGATTTAAAAAAAAAAATCCCTTTTAACCAGGAACATTGCACAGATTGTTACCTTCTCCCTCAAGCCTCCAGTTGCACTTAATGCCTGCTGTTGTAGGATCATAGAATCATAGAACGGTTTAGGTTGGAAGAGACCTCAAAAATCATCCAGTTCCAACCCCCTGCCATAGGCAGGGACACCTCCCACTAGATCATCTGTCATTTGCTTTCATCCTACTTTTTTTTTCTCCATTTTTCTATGATTCTATGATTTCACCCTGGCAAAACCCCTCCTGCTAGCCCAGCAGGTAATCTGGTTGCTCCACCTGCTTTTGCTTGCTTCAAGAGAGGATCCAGGCAGCACCAAAGAGCCCTTCGTCAGGGACATAAATCAGCTTGCACCCAAAATCTGCCAGAACCTCATCCCAGAATTTCCTGCTAAATAAGGGGAGGGGGAGACACACCAGGTCCCAGAACAATATACCCTGGACATGTGAGTGTGTAAGGCTGTGAGCCGCAGAGACTTCCATGGTAACTCTGTGTATAAACAGAACCAAACAGCTTGAAGGAGCTGCTCTCCTCGCAAGGCCGAGGAACAAAGTATCTGTGTAGCTTGGCCAATGCAGCGAGCTGCAGCCAAATGTAAATAGCCTGCAGGGCTTCTTGGCACTTTGCACTCTGCTTTGCATACAGCTGGTTATGCTTTAAAGGCCGGACCCAGCCAAGGGTAATGCTTCCAAGAACGGAGCAGGAAACACCGTGTGTACAGAAAAGGGTCTCGGGAGAAATCAGGGAAATCTTCAGCCCCTTTTGTGTTTCCTTTCTCCCTCCCCGAATGGGTGCGTTTGGTTTTCACGCTAACCATTTCCAGAGCTGCAGGTAGGCTGCCTGGCTTCAGCGCCTGCGTTCTGCAGGTGCTGGGTAAGAAAGGAGCTGCTCTGGAGCCTGCAAGGGCACCGACGCTTGCTGCGTGTAGGCAAGCTCCTGCTGAACGTATCCACCACAGGGGATTTGCTGAAGCCAGCTGACAGGAGTGCAAAGTGTGAGGGCTTGCTGGAAGGGAGGGTCAAGACCGTATCGAAGCAGCTGGTGAGAGTCTTTGAACCTTCCGCATCACTGACGCCAAGGAAATGTCACAATATCTCACCTGGGCTAAGGCAGTGCTCAGTATCAACACAGGCTGGAAGATGAGAAGATTGAGTGCAGCCCTGTGGAGAAGAAGGACTTGGGTGTCCTGGTGGATGAAAAGCTGGGCATGAGCCAGAAGTGTCCACTTGAAGCCCGGGAGGCCAACCAGAACCTAGGCTAATGGCAAAAGCAGTGTGGCCAGCTGGTTGAAGGAGGGGGTTCTGCCACTCTTCTCTGCTTTGGTGAGACCTCACTCTGAAGTCTTCAGCACAAGAAAGTTATGAACCTGCTGGAGCAGATTCAGAGAAGGCTACAACAGTCCTCAGAAGAGTGGAACAACTCTGCTATAAAGAAAACCTGAAAGAGCTGGGGTTGTTCAGCCTGCAGAAGACAAGGCTCTGGGGAGACCTCACTGCAGCCTTTCAGTTCTTAAAAGGGCCTATAAGAAAGCTGGGGACACTCTTTTTATTGTTGTGATAGGACAAGGGGTGATGGTTCTAAGCCTTTAGTTTAGAGGGGAAATGTAGACTAGATATAAGGAAGCCACTGAGAGTGATGAAGAGAGGTGGTAGATGCCTCATCCCTGGTAGCATTCAAATTCAGGCTGGACAGAGCTCTGAACAACCTGATCTATTTAAAATGTCCCTGGTCTCTCTGCAGGGATTGGACTGGATGACCTTTAATGGTTCCTTCCAAGCCAGACAATTCAATGGTGATTCTATGATTCTATATTTCCAACTGTCTGGGTGTCACTCAGTCTTTTGGAAGGCTTTGGGCTCAGGATGGGTTTTCACGATAGAGGGAGGCAGAACTTTACTGCAAATGCTACTGTACCCCTTCTCTCTAGGGCCTTGTCCTTGCTGATCAGATGAGATTTACCTCTTGAAAGGAAACTGAAGAACCAAGAGTCCCACTATTTTCTTTGGCTTATCATGTCAGCACCAGTGTGTAGAGTATGAAAAGGAGAAATCTGGCTCTCCTGAAGCCTCTCCTGCTCCTTTCTATGCTATGAGGACAGACTGACAGAGTTGGGGCTGTTGAGTCTGGAGAAGAAGAGGCTCCCAGGTGACTTTATTGTGGCCTTCCAGTATCTGAAGGGGGCCTACAGAAAAGCTGGGAAGAGACTTTTTAGGCTATCAGGTAGTGACAGGACTAGGGGAAATGGAGCAAAGCTGGAGGTGGGGAGATTCAGATTGGATGTGAGGAGGAAGTTCTTCAGCATGAGAGTGGTGAGAGCCTGGAATGGGTTGCCCAGGGAGGTGGTTGGGGCCACATCCCTGGAGGTGTTTGCAGCCAGGCTAGATGAGGCTGTGGGTAGCTTGTGGGTGTCCCTGGGCATGGCAGGGGTGTTGGAACTAGGTGATCCTTGTGGTCCCTTCCAACCCTGACTTATTCTATGATTCTGCTGGAGCAGAGGGCTGGGGAGGGGATGCAGACAGAACAGAGAAACACAATCAATATTGGACTCAACATTTCCTTTTTCTTCATTATCATGTGTTTAAAAACAGTATGCCAGGATGGGAGGTTTGCTCTCCTGTCCCTCTCCTTTCAGTTTCATTGTGTTTGAATGTGGCTGTGCATGAGGACCATCATATCCTAGAGAGAGATTGTCCTTCTGTTAGCTGTCCCAGTCACTTGATGACTCAGGGCTGAAAGATGAGTGCTGGCTGAGTTAGCAGCAGCCATTGAAGCTGGCAGCGAAATGGAATGCATGTCAATAGCTCAGCAAAGGGAAGCTGAGATGACTCGGAGAGGAACTGTCAGTATACCCTCATGAAGTGAAATAAAAAGCTCCCTTTATCATAATTTAGTGTTCTTCACTTCGTATTGCACCCATTTGTGTCCTTCCACAGGTAATTCAAATGTGCAAAGCCAAACCACTCCCCTGCACGCTGCAGGGACAGGTGAGGGAGAGGATGCTGCTGTTAGATGGCACAAAGGGGAACTCTTCTGTGCCTTTGGAGGGTGGCTGCACACGATGGACTGGCCAGGGAACAGAGAAATGGGTGAATAAAGAGTTGGGAACTACGATCAAAACCATGCATTTGGCCACTCTGGCTGGAGTCTCATTACTGGCTTTAAAGTTGGCAGGACCAGGTGCTCTCCACTCATGGCTTAGTACTTTTCCCTTTAATCACCTTAGGTGTGTGTGTATTGGACCTGGCATGGAATGCAGCATCTCTGGTGTTATCAGATGCCAAGGCACCCAGCTGCCCTTGGCCCTTAGGACATGATGTTCTTCAAACACACAGTTGTCCAGTCTGCAAGCTGCAGCAAGCACAACTGCCTTTATGTGCACTGCACTTGAGATTTGTTTCCAGACTGGAAAGTCTTCTGGCCCTCCTCCTTGTGTGCACCTAACCTCCTCGCCCCAAATCTTCTCCTTTATTTTTTTTTTTTCAGACCATAGAAGGAATGAATTCCCACTCCTGCTTTCTGCAGGTGTTTTGAGACCTAAATTGAGATTAGCCCTCACAGGAAGAACTTAATCTCTAAAATGTTCCTACCTCTTCTCTTGAGAGAGAGAAAGATGCTACCAGAGATCTGAAGAGATCATCTGGAAGAAGGGAGAGAAAACACGTCCTTATCCTAAATTTCTAAATATCCTTCTCCAGTCCCTACAAATGACTGCCACACATGCAAATGTGTCTGCACATGTTTTTGTGCCAAGTAACTTTGGAACCTGCTAGCCAGATGCAGAGGAGGATACCTGATAGTCAGCTACAGTACATGAACAAAGGCAGAGGAGAAATTAATTTCCTGGAATCAATTTATCCTTAATAATTTTGCAGCCCAGAGGAGCTGATTCCTATAATCAAACATGGTTGCTGGCAAGCCCAAGGAGCATGAGAAGCGGTGATGGGTTTAGTGGAGGAAAATGCAAGCTCTTAAAATAAGTAATTAAAAATTAAAAAAAAAAAAATCAATCAGGAAATGCTAATCCACAGGGAAAGTGGAGACAGTGCTCATAAAGTGCCACTTGTCAGTACTTATCTCCCTGTCATACACAAAAAGCTAAACTGTGACATTACAACTGCAATGGGAGGGAAAGTTAAACCTTTCAGACCTTCAAGCTTGAATCAAGGAGCAAGTCCCCTGCTTGCCAGAACAGCTACCTATGGGCTGCACCCAGCTGCTGAGAGCCTTTGGGCTTAAACCCACCGAGGGCCTGCAGAGCCACTTGGCTCAGACCCGGAGGAAGTCAACATATAGATTGGGTTGACCAAACTGATGCCAAACAGGACATCAGCCTGGAGGTGTCCCAGAGCTGGAGTGGAAGCACTGCTGTCCATCACGAGCTGTGATAGGAGACCCCAGCCCTTTACCAGGCTAGGGGAATGGAGGTGGGATGGCCTTGCAAGGCGAGCAACCACAAATGGCTAACAGAGCAAGATAAATATGCGACATAAACGTGTGATGGTGCAGGAGGCGGCACCGTAAACTTGTTTTATTGCCACTTGTCTGCAAAGGCCAACATAACTCACTCCCTTCACCTCGCTCTGCCACTCGTGAGTAATGAGCTCACTGAACACATGCCAATAAAAACCTCCTCACGTCCTGCACTGAGCTGTGTGAACACCAGCCCGGGTGAGGGCACAAAGGAACTGGGGTTTGTAACAGCCATCAGTCTCTGGCTCTCCACATCCTGCTTACTGATTGGCAAAGCAGACAGATCTTCCATGGCAGTTCCTACATATCTGCTCTCTGACTTAGCCTCTATCTCTAAAGGTCTCCGTGAGCTCTTTCAGGACTGATATCAGTACAAGTGACCCCAGCTCCTGCTGGCAGAGTTCCACAGTGGATTGTAAGCAGCTCACAGCGAGTGCAGCCCATGCTCTGGGCTGAGCAGCTCTGTGCAAACAGGCCAGCACAATGTCCTTAGCCAAGCAAGCATCCTGGGAGCTGATTTAGTCTGTCCTGCCTCTCTGTAGGGTAAATGTGGCTTTTGCCTTGTTTTGGCTTGCAGTAAGTCATACAAGCATACTTGCAGAGCCAGGCTATGCCCAAAGGTGCTAACAAGGGCCTGACTTCCAGTGGGCACAGGAAATCTACATCATAGTTTAAGAACCATAAAAGTCTTTAGGTTGGAAAAGAGCTTTAAGATTGTTGAGCCCAGCCATTAACCTAGCACAGCAACCCACATCTCTCAGCACCACATCTACACATCTTTTAAAATACCCCCAGGGATGGTGACTCCACCACTTCCCTGGGCAGCCTGTTCCAGGGCTTGACAACCCTTTCAGGGAAGATTTTTTTTCCTGATGTTCCATCTAAACCTTCCTTGGCACAAGTTGAGGCCCTTTCCTCAAGCCAAGAGGTTCATTTTGACCAGCCAGTGCCTCGGGTACTGGCAGATGAGAGGTTAACACTCACTACCTTGTTGCTGAACATCAGCTACTCCTCACCTGCTCCAGAAGACCTTGAACTCCTATGATGTTCCACTCCTTCCGTGCCCTGGCCAGCCACATCCCCACAGCCCACTCCAGCCAACATCCACCAGGAAATGTGACAGGGAAAGGCATGTGTGAGACTGACTGTGCCAGAGCCAGAGAGGAGGAAGCTGGATCAGGCTTGTGGATATGCAAAGCCAGGGAAGGAGGCTTCTGCAGCCTGTGGTGAGCCTGTGCTGCCCAGCCCATGGCTCTGGCACATGGATGTGCAGGCATGCCAGAACCCACATCAACATAGCCTCTGCCTCCGGAGGTGAAAGCCACTTCACAGAGTGGATGTCTCTACCCTGTGCTCACAGACTGAGGAGAGGTCAAGCAGCCTTCATAGGAAGCAGAGGCAGGGTCAGGCAATTCCTGCCTCACCCTCCTGTTGAAGTGTAGAGGCAAAAAGAGACAGCAAAAAGGGAGCATGGGTCAGCAAAGAGAGATAGAGTCTGCAGAGCCCACGAGGGAAGATTTCTGCAACCCCGTGCAGAGGATATCAGTGGGCAATAGGATGAGTGTTGAGTGATGCACAGGCAGGGACCTGGTCCCCAAAGCTAATTCTCCTTCAGACTACATGTTTGTGTCATGGTGGTCACCATGGTCACAGGGAAAAAGGAAAATGTAGTTCTTGTTGCCTTCCCATTACTGCGTGGCAGAAGCGTCTCTTCAGCTTGCAGAGACTGCATCACCAGTGCTACTTTATTGTGGTGCTACTTTATCTGGCCTGAGGGCTGGAATCTGTAAATCAAGGTGTCCAGTGGTAGATGTTAAGGGGATAAAGCATTCAGAGTAAAATTTCTCTGACAAGTAGTCACAGTTGAGGTATCACTTGATGAATGGCAGCAAAATCCCCAATGCAAGCTGATGGATTCTCCACAGCTGAGAGCAGTCCAAACTCTGTTGTGACTGTCAGGGCTTTAGGACATTTACCACTTCAGCAGGTGTGTGTGAGGATGTATCCACTCCAAACCCTACTGCTAGCCTGCTCTCACCACAAGCTCGACCTGGTCATGTCACCAACGTGCCCATGTTGCTCTTACCAGACCCAGCGCAGGATTGTTTCACACACTGGGGAGGAAAATTCAGGAGAGGTGAGTCTCACTTTTCAGCTCAAGGCTTCAGTGCTCAGAAGATGTTTTTAATGAAAGAGAGGAACTTACACAGTTTTTAAACAGTTGATTCTCACTTTAAAAAAACAAAAATTAGAAGAGTGGGGAAAGAAAGAGGGAAAGAAAGAAAGAAAGGGAAAGAAAGAAAGAGGGAAAGAAAGAAAGGGGAAGGAAGGAAGAGGGAAAGGAAGGAAGGAAGGAAGGAAGGAAGGAAGGAAGGAAGGAAGGTTGGTTATGTTTAAATCCAATTTCTACTTGGAAAAGCTCTGGTGTCATTTTGTGGCTTACTATGGATGATGCATACCTCAAGCATGCTGGAAAACCAGTCTGATCTGCACCAAAGGAGAAAAATCTGCATTACAATTGACATCTTTCCACCCTTATCTCCCTCTGTGCAAGGCCCAGCCACAGAAAGGGAGATGATCACAGTGCTATACAACACAACCACACATCACTCAGAGTTGCCATGCTATGGTCATACTCTGGAAACAGCCTGCATGTGGAAAAGGCTGTAATGAGCACTGCTGCAAGACGAACCCATTAATTTCAGTGGGATTCTTCTCAGAGAAAGGAAGAAAAAGAGAAAGAGATGAAGGAAGCAATACCCAGACTAGGATGACCTCTGGATTTAGAATAGAATAGAATAGAATAGAATAGAATAGAATAGAATAGAATAGAATAGAATAGAATAGAATAGAATAGAATAGAATAGAATAGAATAGAATAGAATAGAATAGAACAGGTTGAAAGAGACCTCCAAGATCATCCAGTCCAACCTATCACCCAGTCCTATCCAATGGCACTAAGTGCTCCATCCAGTCTTTTGAACACCTCCAGGGACAGTGACTCCACCACCTCCCTGGGCAGCCCATTCTAATGAGATTAAGAGCTGTTTTAATTCTGTTTGCAGGAGCTCTTGGCTGTGTTTGGATTCACCCATCCCTATAGGCACAGGTGAATCCAAACTACTCAACACAGCACACATCTTCCGGACTGTGCAGCCACCTGGGTAGGGCTGTGTTGAAGAAAATTTCAGCTGCTCATATAGAGGGTTTCACTGTCAGAGCATTTGCTGCACAAGGTGTCACTGTCCCTGCAAGTGACCTGGCCAATTCACTCTGAGAAGCTCCCCTTGATGAGATCTGGATGAGGTCTTCTCTTCAGTGCTGTTTGCTGGGGCAGGTATCTGGGCTGCATTGTGTGCTGCTTAGATGAGGGTGGAGTGCCATGAGCAGCTGTCTAGAAGCTACAATAAGCTACTAAGATTCCTCAGCTTTCTTTTCTGCCTCCTGTCCCAGATCAGGAAAAAACATTGTGAAAGACCAAACTGACCTTGTACTTCCACTCTTAGTCTCCTGCTCTTGCTTAAGGCACCAGCCAAAAGCACCAGTACATACTTGGAGCTAGCAGAAGGGTGACATTTCCTAAGGATTCGCAGTTTCTGAAATTTGATGCAGATGACAAATTTCACCATGAGGAAGACCTGGGTTTTCTTCTGCATGACCCTAAAACAGGGTAGGTGGCTTTGAGAGTTGCCCCACTAATGATCCTTGTTGTCTGATCTTGTTTGAGGGCTGCCACTTTTGCACATACTTCAGCAGACGGAATCATGCTCTCTGGAGCCAAAAATAGTTGCTCCTGCACCCACAGTGAAAGCTTTACAATTGGGAGCACAACAGACTCACATTCGTGGCAGGGACGACCCAGAGGTGAAATTGTTAGCAGGTACCAGGCAGGAGTTACAGCACCTGGAGCCTTTGGATAGTCCCCCACTGGTGTGACCTTGGCGAACACCATGGTCTGCTCAGGGAGTGAGATGCACAAACATCTAAAATAAGGATCAACTCAAGCACTCAGTCATGGCTTGCAGCAGGCAATACTGGAGGATTGCATTTTTTTGACAGACATTGACTTGGACCAGTAATCCAAAAGCTGTCACTGCTACAGAAACTGCTACACTTGGTGGGGGGAAAGTCACAGGGCTGTTCCCCTTTAGCACTTTGGCTGTGTCTTCACAGCAACTTGCCTTCCTGCTAATGTAGATTAGATCAACGCTGACAAGGACCATGATGGAATCTAACATCGTCAGACAGTTGGAAAGCTGCTCTGATGATGTTTAAACTATCCAGTCCAATGTGTTCCGGAGTTGGGGTTTTGTTTAATGCAGAGGACAGGGCCAACCCCAAGCAAATGGGAATAAGGGAGAACTGGCAATTTCCAAGCTACTTTGCCTACATCTGGGGTGGTTTCCCCCCCCCCCCGCCATGTATTTATATGTGCGTTTAAAGTCTGCAGCCAGAGTGGGAAGTTCCTATAAATGTCTCTTATGCTTTAACACCTTACAAATGCAATCACTGTCTCCATGGTATTTTTGCCTGTTGAGGGTCACATCAGCAGCTGGAGTACAGAGCTGTGCTTAGATATCCTGCTGCAGATCCAGTTCCAAGCCCTGTCAACAGCAGAAAGATCAGCCTGTAATAGTAAATTAATACAGTCTGGATGCCAGTGATGGAGGGTGGTCCTTCCTATTAGGCATTAAAAGTGTCCTGGGCTCCTTGATGGGATCTGGATATCCTAAGTCCATCCTATCCTAGGTCAAAACCTCTGCTGAAGTCAAACAATTGCAACCTTCACAAGTGTTGACTGCAGTAACCAGCCTTGAAGACACAGCTGCCACTTCCCAGCTGGTGGAAGAGGTTATCAGAGATAACCATTTCTAAAGTGTCCATTCAGCAGGACTTCTCCAAGCTGAGCTTCCAAAAATACTTCCATGCTTTCTTTGGATTTTAGCCATGAAAGAGAAGACCCAGGTCTGCACTACTGTGCTGCATTTAGCATTATGTTGATGTCTGGCTGCAATCTGTTTCTAGTCACTGCTCATGAAAGATGTGGCCCTGATCACATGTTAGAATCATGCTGGTGTTGGTCAGTGGAAGGAGGACTGGAACAGGCCTTGGAAATCTTGCTTTTCAATCTTTAGTTTTGCTTGCTGTGCCAGGTAGCCCTGGTAAAGTCACCCAACACTTCTTCTGCCTCATCTCATTCACAGGATGAAGAATGCACCACTCCATCTGCTCAAGATGTGTCCTCTTCCAGTGCTTTACTATCGCTGGTATTTGTCCTCTACGGTCAGGTCAAATATTAAAAGGCTGCATATGGGGGAAAGAAAGGGCAAAGTGTGAGTACCTTGGTCTTCATGGGGCTTTAACTGCTTGCATACTCAACAATTGGTGCAATCTATCTAGAAGATGAGGCTGGAGGAGAATTCCAGCCTAATTACACATTACAATGGTGCTGTGCTTCTTCTGGGAGAGCAGCCAGGCATCTGGAAAGAGGTTTGGCTCTCAGCAGGGGAGAGCTGACAGGACAAAGGAGAGAAGGCTGAGGAATAAGCAGGACAGAAAATACAACTACAGGAGGGTGGCCCAGCTTCAAGCAGGGCATGAATGGCAGTATTGCCAAGACCAGGCAGCATGGGCATGGCAGCCATGTGGTCAGTCTCAGAGCTAAATGTGGGCCATAGCAGGTTGAATCCAGGTGCCTCCCATTGCCCTTCAGCTTGCTAAGAGCCTTGCACCAGAAGCACACATAATTCATTGCTGAGCTTCTCAACTGCCATGGGCCACCTTGGAGATTTGGGGTTTTTTCCAGAATCATCCCAACACAATGCCTGAGAGCTCTGCTCCCTTTGGACCACCTTGGAGGTCATTTCAGTGAGTCATCCCAACACAGTGCCTAGGAGGTCTGCTTCATCTCCCATCAATGCAACAGCCCTGCATGTTCCATGGAAACAGAACCTGTCTGCACCTCACTGCACCAGGACACTGTTAAGGTCATCCCTCAGCTTCTCCCCGTTGGGCAGATCTCCTCTCCTTCTTATACAGATTCTCAGGGCAGGGGTGGAACTACAGAACCACCTTTGCCACACTTCCCCTACATCTCCAGGCTTCCCTGGCCAAGAGGAGCAGCTGGGAATGGTTAGTAGAGGTTGAACTCATGTCCCTTGCAAACAAGGGGTGGTCTTCTCTTTCTTGGCATACAAAGCAGTAGGGGATGGTGCCCTGGCAGCTGCTGTTTGAAAACACTGCTTAAGTGACTGTGAAGAGCCAGATGGACTTCAGCCCTGGAGACTTGAGTGCCCTATTTAGCCACAGAGTGAGGACTCAGTGAGTGACTGCAGATTTCAAATGCAGGCTGTCTCAGTGTTCTCCAGTCCTGGTTTGGAGGACCTCATCCAGACTTCATCCATTGAGATCTGCCAACAAACTGCCGGAAGAAGCTTGGGGAGCTGCACAGCAAGAAACCAATCCATTTCACCAGCCTTCAGATGGTAACAATCCTTCCCAGCCCGTGAGCTTGCAAGCAGGAGAGGGGAAAGGCTCCAGATTTCATTCTTAATCTTCCAAGTTATTCATCCTACCCCCGTTCCCCAGCATTTAGGAAGGGCTGCGTTCCCTTATATGGTCAAGAAAAAGTGGAGAATATCTGCAATACATTCTCACATCTGTGCTCAGCCAAGCCTGGCCAGCGTGTCCCTGCGAATGCAGAGGTCAGAACTGCCAAAAGCTGTGGAGCAAACTGCCTCCGCCCAGGCACTCTGAGAAGGCAGGCAAGGGGGATGAGCAGATAGAGGGTGGAAACACTGCAGAATGGATCACTTTAATAAATGCTGCTCAGGGGTTCGTAGTATCTGATTTGGAAGGTTTTCCTGTGAAAGCCTGGAGCCCGCTGCCAAAAGGCAACTTGCAAATGTGAAAACAGCGGTAAGGAAATGCTACAAGGTCAAGTCCTGGAGAAGGACCTAAAATGGGGCAAGTAGAGCCCCCCCCCACCAAAGGACCCAGAAGATAAGTGGTCCTGTTTGCTGTGAAATTCCTCAGCATCTCCTTGCCTGATATGAAAGTCAAAGTTTTCACTGTGGAGGCTTAGGAGGAAGAAGGATGGGTCAGAAAGGCTTTCCAGGGAGAAAGGGACAAGATCATTATTGAGAAGATCCTTCCAACAGGTCATGTTAGAGCTATAAAGAGGTAGGTGTTGCTACATTTCTCTGCCAATGGAGAAATAAATGCTGGTTTGGAGTTGTAAATATCTGTGCCACCTCCTGTACAGGAACTTGACCCATCTGGAAGGTTGCCCACACAGTGTCCTTAACCACGATGGTTTCTTCCACCTAGTTGCACTACTTTCTTTCAGAAGGGATCAGATGTTCAGCGGATGGGTTCAGTTTCTGCAGAACTCCCATGCACATGTTAAAGTGTAATCCCTGAGTATGAAAGGCCTCTGGGCTGTATTCCCATGGGATGTGTTCCATCATTACAGTGAAATCCAGAGCAGTGTGACCACATCCAAACCAGACTCAAGCGCTGCCTGAGGTAAAACCACTCTGGGTCACAACAGTGCCAGGCTGCATGCTGATGCTGAAAAGGTGCTTGGTTGTGACCTGATGGTCTCCCAAAAGGGTCTTACCAGGATACAAAGCATCCTTCTCAACCCTCCTACTACCTTGGTCTTGGCTCTGTGGCCAAAATCCCCCAAGCTAATGGTGCAGAAAGGAAGCCATTTGGAACCAGGGCAGCAAACTGCCTCGAAGACAGCTTAGGTTCCTTTCTGCCTTCCCCCTCCAGCCCTATCAGAGGCTGCAGGCCCAAGAACCAAGCTGGCATCAGAAGTTGCCAAGGTTGGGGTGAGGCTGAGGGAGGGGCCTGGGGAATGGAAAGAAGGAGACAGACACAACCTCATCTTCATGGCAACATTTTTTTTTTCTTCTGATGAACATTTGGATTCTGCATGGGATGAAACAGTAGAGAAGAATGATCTGGTTTTGTCACTTGTATCTGCTTGAAAGGGAAGCAAACAGTTTCAGAACCTGACAGTGTTTTTCACAAGCCCCCTCAGCAACTCCAGCCCCAAGAAGCTATGGGTGCTCTGGAAATTGGAGCTTTCCTGTGTTGAGCTCCATATTTGAGAACTTAAACAGAGGCTCTCTGGTTTTCCAAGGTACCAAGTGCCTTTAAGATTTCCCCTCTCATATTTTTTTTTCTTGCTCTTTTAAATTAGAACACTTACAAAAAAATCTTTTACCAGGTAAATCATGTTTGGGGAGCATCCTGTGCAGAACATATCACCAGAAAATGATCTGCTTTTCAGGAAAGACTTCTCCCCCCACCCCATACAGCAATTTCTGTAGGACAGGCATCTTAAACCATCTTAATGCAGTAGTTTGGTTTGGGGTTTTTTTTTTTAATATTGGGTCCTAGCCCATCCAATGTCACTCAGCACTTACAAAACCCATCAGTGTCTCTATGGCCTAGAGACTGTTTAACCCTAGGAAAACTTAAAGCCCTGCTGATAGGATGAAAAATATCCCAGTGCTTGATTTTTCTCCTGAATGCTGTACAGAGAGATGTAGCAGGCAGCATGTTCTGTGCCCTTCCCCAGATCAGCCTTGCTCTTGCTATAAACAGTTTGTTCCTTTCTGTCAGGTCTGTAGCAAAAGCATCCCTGTGCAAACACAGGGAGGAAAACCTGCTCTCCCTGTGCTGAAATAGAAGTGATGGGACAAAGATGCAGAGGAAAAGCCTGGCACTGGCTAATTGGGCTCTATTTGTGAGTAGGTAATTAGGTGCCGTTGCAGAACTCGCTGCTCTCACAGCTGCAGTGAGAGACAAAGCATGTTCCTGCCGCATGGATGTCCCTTAACTCTGTTCTCCTCTGGGAACAGCCTGTCTGGAACAGCCTTACAGCATCCTTTCGAGGGAGGTGGAGGAAGGAAAGCAGACTCCGACACAGGAGGCTGCATCCAGGTCCCAAGAGGGAGGCAGCACAGGAAGACTGCCTTTATGCCATCACTGCTGTGCAACTGGAACATACAGGCTATAGTTCACAGAATCAGTCAGGGTTGGTAGGGACCACAAGGATCATCTAGTTCCAACCCCCCTGACATGGACAGGGACACCCTACCCTAGATCAGGCTGCCCACAGCCTCATCCAGCTTTGCCCTAAACATCTCCAGGCAGGCTCAACCACCTCCCTGGGCAACCCATTCCAGGCTCTCACCACTCTCATGGTGAAGAACTTCCTCCTCGTGTCCAATCTGACACCCAATCACCACTTGGGTATAGCAGTGGAGGGGGGAGGGGAGAAAAAAAAAATAATAAAAATCCTTTATTGCCATTGTTATGATGCTTCTGTGCATCGCAGGTCAGTATGGAGATCATGATAATGAATTTCATATCATGGTCCTGCAGTCTCCATCTCCACACCATGACTGAGATACAGCCAACAGCAGGGTACAACCTTCTAAAGAGAAGAACACTGGGGTGAAATTACCTTTATTAAATGGACACAGGCAGGGTGGTTTCACAACCTCTCACAGCTTTCTTACCTGTTCTGCCTCCTCCTTGATGGTGAGGAGACCAGGAGCTCACTGCAGCTACTCTGCTGCGGCTCCCACTGCGGCAACGAGCACAAAATTCGTCCCCTCTCCCTTCACACCTTCACATCTTCTATTGTTACACCAACTTTTCCCTGGATCCCTCAATTCTAGCACAGTCAGAGGGGGTCCCAGTGATGCCATTTTGACATGTCTGTGTTTCTCACAGTGAATGATCAAAATAATAGCACATCTCAGAGCTCAATGTCCCCTGAGATACCGTCTGAAAATCTACCAGATCCTGGAGTGGAAGCACCCCTGATTTTGTACATCTACGTACCATTTAACTACTCTGTGGGAGAAAATCCGGCAAGGATTCAGCTGGATGCCTTGCAAACAGACATGAGAACAAGTTCCCTGCTTTAAAGACCTTCACTCAACCTTCTCCAGACGGTGGGGTGAAAGCAGAGCAACTCTTGCAGATGCGGCCATGCGCCTCAACCGTGAGCTGGAAGCGCCCTCTTGTGTCCCTGGAGGAGGCCAGGTGGGTTGGGGATCCCAGAACAGGTGGCTGCCACTCCTCTGCAGCCCTGTCTGCACAGGTCATAGACTCATAGAATGGTTTAGGTTGGAAGGGACTTCAAAGATTATCCAGTTCCAACCCCCCTGTGTCATAGGCAGGGACACCTCCCACTAAATCAGGTCGCTCAAGACCTCATCCAGCCTGGCCTTGAACACCTCCAGGGAGGGAGCAGCCACAACCTCCCTGGGCAACCCATTCCAATGTCTCACCACCCTCACTGGAAAAAACTTCCTCCTCACATCCCGTTTAAATCTCCCCTCTGCCAGTTTAAACCCATTACTCCTCACCCTGTCATTACAAGACCTTGTGAATAGTCCCTCCCCAGACTTCCTGTAGGCTCCTTTCAGATCCTGGAAGGTCTCCTCGAAGCCTTCTTCAGGCTGCAGAGCCCCAACTCTCTCAGCCTGTCCTCAGAGCAGAGCTGCTGCAGCCCTCTGGGCATCTTTCTTGCCTCCTCTGTACTGGCTCCAACAGTTCCAAGTCCTTCTTGTGTTGGGGGCTCCAGAACTGCACACAGTCCAGGTTGGGTCTGAGGAGAGCAAAGGGGCAGAATCCTCTCCCTTGCCCTGCTGGCAATGCTGTTCTGGACACGAGAGAGATTTTATGCCCTGAACAAGCTACTATGCTTTGGTGCTTCCCACTTCCCAGATGTTTTCTCTCTGCTCCTCCATAGAAAAGGAAATCAGGGGAGTATAGGGAACCAACAGCACCCATCCATGGAAAAGAGCCCTGCCCAAGATGCACACACTCACACACCTTCACAAGCAGGACTCTTGAGCCTTCACAGAAGAAATATTCCTCAGGCTCTGGACTCTGCTCATGCAGCTGCAGGTAAGATGCACCAGGGAGAGCAGGAGGTGGATGCAGATCTCAATCATGGGCATCAGGCAGCTCTGGGCAGGTAATTCAGGACAACCCACACAGAAAACAGACCTACTTGGAATACAGCTATATGGAAACAATAACTCAACAGCCACTCAAACACAGCATCTTCTTTGAGCAGACAACCTCCCCCAGCACACTTTAGGAGTACTCTTAGCTACAAGAAACCATCTGAAGTCGAGGGAGAAGAGAGGGCTTAGTCCTTCAGGATAAAGGAGTTACAGAAGCCCATAAGAAAGGAAAATACAGATTATGGAAACAGGTGCAAACTGTTTGACAACTGCTGTATTCAGAGTATTTGCCTCTGAAGATGTGAAGACGAGACAGAGAACAGGGTCATAAAGAAATGAAGCTCAGAAACGCAGAGGTCACAAGCAAGGAGAGGGGAGAAGGCAGCAGGAGTTTGAGCCTCTGCTGCTGAGGGTTTATCCACACAGCACCTGCCCACAGGCAATTCTAGATTTGCTGTTCAAACAGCAAAAATACCTGGTTGAGCAGAGAGCAGCATGGCCAGACCTACCTCTCCCAGCACCACCATGTGTGATCTGAGCTCACTGCCTCCTCTCCAGCAGCAGCAGCAGCAGCCTGCAGTTGCCACGGGGCTGTGCCTTGTCAGGAGCATGTTAAGCTCCTGAGGGCACATGCTGCAGCGCCTGCCGACACACTCTTCCATATGTCCCCACCTTGCTGCAGACAGACGACCATTTCCCGGTGGGGATGTCCCCAGGGCTCTGCAGGTTTGGCAGCTGTGGGATGCAAAGAGGCAGCCCCCGAATCCTTTCCCATGCCATTTCTCATGGCCACAGCAAAACGCAGAGTGGTACTGTGGGCTGGGAAGTTTCAGGCTTCACTAATCTGTCCTTTACAGGAAAAGCAGGGCTGGAAGAGATCTCTTACATTTACCTTTTCTACCTTTCAGAGACTAGCAGCAGCACATCACTGTTAATGACAACGATAACACTGAATAAGTCCCACTCGGCTCCCACTTTGGCGTGCAGATGTTTCCCCCTCGCTCACATCTTTCCAAAGGATGCAAAGCAGGATCCATTCCTTAAGCAGCTGTGTCGAGCTGGCAATCAGAAGGTCTTGCAGTTGAAATCGCAGGGCCCAGGAATACAGCTCCTCAGCAAGGGTGTGCAGGCACTGAAGTGTAATGAAATTCATACCCAACCAGTTCACCTATAGCCTGCAAACCCTTGCAGCCTGCTTGGAAAAGCCCAGAGAATCACTAAGGTTGGAAAAGACCTCTATGATTATCAAGTCCAACCACCAGCCCAACACCACCATGCCCACTAAACCATGTCCTGTAGTGCCACGTTTTCCTGGTTTTTACCAGCATCTATCTGCACCTTCCAACCTATCTGATCTGGAAGGTTGAACCAGGCTTGGCATGAACTATAAGCTGTCTTTTTAAGACTATAATCAACAGCAGTCTGGAATCCTGACATGCAAGAGTGATGTAATTCTGCCCCCTTCCCAAGCCTCTGGCCCCAAACCCTTTCCCCTGCTCCTAACAGCACACCAGGAGGGAACTCAGCCCAGGGACTTGCAAGAGGCGATGACAGCTGGAGGAGCCTCAGCCAGCTGGAGAGAGGCTGGGGATGGAGCAGGGCTGTCTGGGCTGGGCCCTGGGGAGGCATCCCCCACCCCCTGTACCGCTGGGTCCTTATGCAGCCCTTATGCTCCAGATACACTCAGGGCCAGGCCCACAGCCCAGAGCAGTGGAGCGACAAACATTTTCCTCCACTGAGTCTCAGGGATGAGTGGAGCTGGGGTCGTTGCTTACATGGCAGCCGTGCACTGATGCAGGACTTGAGCTGCTTCTCAGCCTCTCACCCACTCTGCTGAACTCAGAGCAGGGATCATCTCCCCCCTACCTAGACTTGTACTTGCTCAAGTTGCTAAGACCTTAAGAGATGCAAGATCTTAAGAGATCTCCCCAATACGTTAAGAGATCCCAAGATCTTAAGAGATCTCCCACACATCTGCTGCAAGATTCACGGCTGGGGCTGGCAGGCACCTCCCTTGAGCTGCAAACTCTATATGAAGGAGCATTTGCCAGGCAGGAGAGTGCAGAGAGAGCCCTGAAGAGCTGCCGTTTCCTCTCTTTTCCCTCTATCATCAGTCACAGCCCTGTGTATTCTCCAGTTCATTTTAAAAAGGGAGGAAAGCAGAAGCTTTTGCCCCATATCATGGCTGCACCCAGCTCTGATGTATGCCCACAGAGTACAACAGCACAGAGTGTGCACACTGTGTAGTTTGCAGACATACACAGAGCCCCACAGTGTCGTAGAGGCAGCCAGGATATATTCCCTGCTCACAAGAAATGTATTCTTGCTGGTTTTAATTTTCAGAGCTTCCCAGGAGTTTTAAAAAAAAAAAAAAAAAAAGATCATTTTCAAGGAGAAGCTGAAGCCTCAACAATCTGTGGTTCTGCATTTTGCTGGGGAGGGTGGAAGAAACTTTCACCTCTAAGAGCTTTCGTAAAACCATCTCAGGCAATCATCCACTTTCACAGGGAAAAGTCTGCAAACGTAAAACATGATCAGCCCAAAGGGCCACTGCAATCCTGTCCAGTCATAATAAGATGGTTTATACACTAAAGACTGAAAACACTAAGCTACCCCTTGATAAAAGCAGTGCATGGGACAAGTTGAGAGCTCAACTTTTGGTTGCATGGGCTTGCTTGTATT
>VWZI01005509.1:2899050-2919561 GCA_013396835.1 Psilopogon haemacephalus
TCCCTCCCTCCCTCCCTCCCGGAGGAAAGACCTGGCAATCTGCATAAGGGAGCACTGAAAAGCAGCGTGCATCCACTGAGACTCTTGCAGCAGTTTCCCTGCACTTGCCCCTGAGGATCACACATCTGAGGTTCAGCATGCTGGGGTGAAAGTGGAACTCCACAGCCCTGGTGGGGGGGCGCAGGCAGCCCAGGGCAAGCATTCACATGAGCTGCCTCCCCAGCATGTGCTGATGCTGCCACAGAAGCTCATTAAAATGGACTGAGAGATGCTCCAGCTGTAAATGTGAAGACAGGTCTTTTCAAATAAGTCACATTAGTTCCACATGTGCATTTGATAGATAATTTTTTTTTTTTTTGTGTTACTTAACATGAAACCAATAATTATAGAAATGACTGCGAGGATCCAGATACTCTCCACAAGGGAAAGATAGAGAGCAGAGAGAAAGCAGTGCCAGAGACTGAAAGGATTTTTTTCCCCCCTCCCCTAATACACCCATCCTTAGTAAACTGCTAGTGCAGAGCCCTACCCGGTTGACCAAGGGAATGGAACTGGCTCTGCCAGATGCAAAGGGCCTTCAGTGCAGGATTAAACACCTGCTAAGCAGCCACATACACAACCCTGATGCCACATGGATAAACAGCTCCCCTCAGCCCTAAAAATGGGGAGAACATGCTGGGGAAAGTGCAAGATCTGCCTCTTCTCCACTGCTTGTAGCCATTTTGCTGTAAATTCCTTGACAGAGGACCAGAGCTGGAGAAGATGCACATCACAAACAGTATGTGTGAGAAGGACATGAATGCACTGATCTGCTTATAACCAACAGCAGATCTCTACTCACACCCAAACTGATTCATTTCCTTTCTTCTTGCTCTCACCCTGCCCTGTCCCACCACCTGACAAGCAGGGCACAAACGTTAGTGCGGCAAAGCCACACAGGCTGGGCACATGAGGGGAAAGAAAAAGGAGCATGCAGGTTTTTCGTGGGAATACAGCTATCAAAACAGCATTATACAACTTGGGGTGGGGTGGGGGGAAAAAAATAGAGGAATAGAGGTTGTTATGTAAACCACTGTCCCTGTCCGGTCAGCACAAATCTTGTGTGGGCTCAGATCAGTCCATTTAACACAGCTAGAAACGTTAACCATTAGCAGCTCCCAGTTCAAAGTTCCCCACTCGCTGCCTCGGTGTCCCCACCTGATCTGCCTCTGCTCCACATGTATGCCCATCTGCTGCCTCCTGCACAGAGAAGATGCAGGCAGCATTGTCCACCCCTGCCTACAGCCATGCTGGAGAGTTCAGTGCCTTGGCAGGGCACGAGAACCAGATGACAGCTTTCAGCTTGGTGCCCCTGGATGCTCTACCTCAGCTGACCAAACCAAGCAGGTGTCCCTACAGGTGCCTGGCTGTAGCAAACAAAAACCAAAAGCAGACCTTATTATTTCAGTTGTGGTGGTCAGGAGATGTCCTGGGCAGATGATAAAGCCTGAGCTATGCACAGAACTGTTTCACACAGCCTTTTTACAGAGAGAGGAGCTGTGTAGCAGGAGCCCCTGAAATAATTCACAGGTCTTTTATCAGCCTCTGTTACTCACTGTTGGATTGACTGCAGTGGTCATTGTTTCATTCTGCCAGCCAAATCCTTCTCCTCTAAATTAAATAACTAACAAGTGTGCATCCCAGCTTCAGAACCTTGCTCTTACCATACAGCTATACACCCTTCTAGCTCCAATCAGCCTTGTGCCTTGATAGTCCAGGAGCTACTAAAGTCATTGGTATTTTCTCATTAGTGTGGGGTGCCCTACAAAACCCTTCAAGAACTGAATAACATTCAGTAGGCAACATCCAGTGGATCAGGGAGAACCTGGGAGCACAGAAGAAGGGTGAAAGATTCAAGTCTGGCATAAATCTGAGCACGCAGACATGTACTCTAGGGTGGTCACAGGATGTCAGGGGTTGGATGGGACCCAAAGAGATCATCGAGTCCAAACCCCATGCCAGGGCAGGACCAGACAATCTAGCTAAGGTCACACAGGGACACATCCAGACAGGCCTTGAAATTCTCCAGAGAAAGAGACTCCACAGCCTCTCTGGGGAGCCTGTTCCAGTGTTCTGTGACGCTTACAGTAAAGAAGTTTCCCCTCATGTGGAGGTGGAAAGAGCATCACCAATACAAAGAGCATCACCAATACAAAGAGCATCACCAATAGCACGAGAAGAGTCTACCATATGAAATCAGACTCTGTACTCACAGAATAGAGAACTCAAATCCTTACTGTTCCTCGGTTATTTTTAGATGCTGGGATAAAAGCTCAAGAGAGTTTTTGGTTTAGTAGGAGCCAAGGCAGAACACATGAAGAAGTGCAAGTTGCTATTTCCTTAAAGCAATGACAGAGGCTGTTTGTCCAGCCTTTTGCTTTGCCCCAACTCACTCATTCCTGATGCCAAAGGTTTGTTCCTTGCTTAGCTTAGGCATTTCTGGGTAAATGATTTTCCAGCTTTCCATGTCAAATGAAACCCTTCTTGCTCATTATAAACCAACAGACTGTTACCTGCTCTTGTTCATCTACTGCCTTTGTTGCTTGGTCGACTTTACAGAGTGTGCAGAATAAATCCCCCAAAATAACTTCATGGAAAACTGGTTATTGACAGGTGCCAAAGCAGCTCTGTTCGTGCCCATGATGCTTTTTGAGAGGGCTAAGAGATTACCTTTGCCTAAGTCCAACTTTAATGAGACTCAGACATTGCTTAAACTGTGTCGCCTCGGCCCTGGCCTTTCTTGACCCTGATTGTGAAAGTATTTCAACTGATTTCATCCAGGCCTTCCCTCTCACAAGTCCTGCCCTGCCTTTCTGTTTTTGCCAGAGCTGTTAACACCACAGAGAGATACTGTCTCCTGCAGCTCATGCAAAACCTCCCCAGTCATGCCTCCAGCACAGAGAGCCATGAGCTGAGCTGAAGGATCTCACTGGTTTGGAGGATGAATACATGACCTGTGCCAGAAGCACCCGTTTAGAATTCCCCACATGGAGAAGCTCATTGCTGCTCTGTCTGAAACAAGGTGGGGGAGATGGATCCCAGCAGATTTCCACCCCGGTCAGGATCTAGCCATCTAGATGGCTACTCACGCCCCAGCTGAGATCTCTGAACTTACCCAACGTTTTTAGAGAGAGGAATGAGACCTCAGTAATTGGCAATAGGCTGACAGGAGCAGGGAGGAGGCTTCATCTCCTCCACTCTTCAGTGCCAGCTCTCCAGCTCACGCCATTCCCATTTGCACATCAGCTTTTAATATTTAATTGCAAGCCTTGCCAAGGGACTTTGCCTCCTGTTTTGCGAAGAAGTGGGGGGAGAGGAAGGAGTCAGAAGCGTGGTACTGAAAAGCCCCAAGGAGACTATCAAATGGCAGATCCTGGGTGGAGGAAAGCGCTCTAGCATGTAAGTGATTTTACACAAAAACCCTCCCAGATCACAGGAGATGGAATGAATTAATATCAGAAGAATCCTGTAAACCCTTAGCAACTGGGGGATGCTGTGCTGGCTGTGGGAACTGTTCGGGGTGGGCTGAGAAGACTATTTCCATCGACTGCCTGCGCTGTGTTTAAGGAAAAGAGGGGGGATATAAATGGAAAACCAGGGAACATTTCCCTCCTAACAGGCTCATTCTGCCATAGAGCAAATCCCTGGAGGGCTCTTCACCTGGAATTGTTTAATGTTTGACACCACCGCAAAAATGGAAACAATCCCTGGACTGTGGGTGGTGGGAGCCTGTGATCTAACAAACCTGTCTCTTCTCTAACATCAGGGGAAATTACCTGGAAAATAGAAAGAAAAGGAAATTTCTAAAGCAGCTTGTGGGAAACATACCTCCCTCCCTCTGGTCTTGATTTCAGATGTCTTAAAGGCACAAGATGAGAGGCAGAGATTCATAAGGTGCCAAATGACATCCCTATCCCCTGGAAAATCTACACCCTCCTGAGTGGGTATCCAAACATGGGTGGACGGTGGCTCTGGGCACAGTTCAAAACTCAGAGCAGTGCAGTAGGAATATGCATTTTGGAAGCAACCTGGCTTTTAAAATGAGTACTTTCAAATTCTAAATACAATTATCTGAAAATTCCATAGGTCGAATGCCTGTGCCAATAATTAAAGAGCAATTATATACAACTTGTAGGTCCCTGGAGCTTTGGCTGCATTAAGAAAATGAACCCCAGATGGCCTAATGTACTTCCAAGTGTCAGAGCAGTCGGTGCAAATCCAGTGCCTGAGACTTCTGCTGGACATTTCCGAAGTCTGGGAAACAAAAATGTCTTTGGCAGGGGAGGACAAGAGGTGCTTAATTCTCCAGAACGCTCAATTCTCCAGAATTCTCCTGAATGCAGAGCTGACTCAGGTCTATGAAACATTGGAAACAAGGAAATTTCAACCAATGATGCCTGCACAAAGTTTCCATCAAAGAGATTTTATGGGCTGGGTGATAGGTTGGACTGGATGATCTTGGGGGTCTCTTCCACCCTGGCTGATTCGATTCGATTCTATTCGATTCGATTCTATTCTATTCTATTCTATTCTATTCTATTCTATTCTATTCTATTCTATTCTATTCTATTCTATTCCATTCCATCCCATTCCTTTCCTTTCCATTCCATTCCATTCCATTCCATTCCATTCCATTCCATTCTATCCTATTCTGTTCTATCCATTCCATTCCATTCCATTCCATTCCATTCCATTCTACATTATTTGAAGTTAATTATTCTTCAGGCTCTTGTTGTGTCATAGACGTGAACGATCTCTAAGAGAAGCACAACAGTGGCAGGTGACGGTGGGAAGATCCATTGCCTCCATTAGGAGTGGCTTGATTTGTGCCTTTTTTTGACCCTATTTTATTTCTTCAAAAGTGATTTTGTGTGATGAGGTTTGCAGTGAAGACAGCTTTTGATCCACAGCCCTCCACTGATGCACTAACCCTCTGAGTAGAGATGGATGCACAAATCGTCGGCCTCTTTTCCCTGGATCTTCACATCCAGCACCATAACCTTTGCTCTCTCATTCCAGCGCCAGCAGAGAGAGAGAACATGGAAAAAGCTGAGAAGCTGAGCCCAGCTCAGTCCTTTCCTTTGCTGTGCCACTCTCCAAGGAGCAGTCCAGAGCGCAGAGCAGTTCTTCTCAGAAAGTCTGTGTCCGTCTCTGAGCTGGTTGCCAGGTGTGTGTGGTTAATCTGTGGTTGCTTTTCACTTTAGATCTAGGGACTTCCAGGGTGGACTCTCCCTCTCCCACCTCCCTGTCAGAAAAGCCTCTCTCTGTAAGGTATTTCCCAAGCACAGCATCCCAGTGTGTCAGGTCTCAAGATACAGGCAAGTACTTTTCTGCCGTAAGTGCTCTTAGACGTTCTACGCTGCCCACGGGTTATTTAGTCTTGGGAGACAAGTCTTGATTTGAAATCCAGATCCACTCAACAAACTTCCCCACATAAAATGACACAGAGGAATTTGCCCTTGACCCCAATGGTTGGAGCATTCCCAGATGGATAATTAAGGCTTTTAATCTTGGTTGTCTCTAAGGTGCCGCGAGGGAAAGCAAATTCTGGAGAGATGAGTTGATGAGGAGACAAGAGGGCTATGGGCATCTCCTCCTCTCCTGCTTTCTATCAATGTCTCTAGCCAAAATGCTCCAGGGAGAGTCATATTTCAACCCAAGCCCAACCCAGGCCCTTTAAGGGCTAATTTCTCGTCTGGTTACAACTCATAGCTGAGATCAGACTACAATGCTGCCAAGAGTGAGACAAATAAGATTAGCAACAGAACCCACAGTACATATCCCTCAACATATAAGAGTGACAGAGCAGCTGTCATGACTGTCTCTTGAACTTCCCCTTGGGACAGTTCAGTTCCAAATATCCCAGACTTGGTCAGTTTTCACTGTAAATAGTCATGTATATGACAGGGTATTTGGAGTAAGCTGAAAGTGCACTTCACAGAAACACAGAAGCCTTCAGGTTGGAAAAGCCCCTCAGGATCACCAAGTCCAACCTATGACCCTACTCTACAAGGTTCATCCTAAACCAAGCATCACATCCAAACAGCTTTTAAACCCATCTAGAGTTGGTGACTCAACCACCTCCTTCACTTCACACAGCAAGGAAGAGAAGGTCTCAGTCATCACTGGTGTTACATTAGGTTGACTTGAAGAATCCCTGTACATTAGGTTAATGTTAAATAAATAAACAATGCATTGAGCTTCTGGAAATCCTGGCTTCAGCTGCAAGCCACATACCATTCACTGTCATCCAGTAGAACCCCCAGCACATCCCCCACCAGTGGGGAGATGAGGTGCTTCAGGGCCACATCTGCACAAAGCTTGGGAGGAAAGGACTTCACTGAACTAATCCATTAGATCTAAATCCAGTCCCCTTTTTAACATCTCTCTTACTCTTCAAGGCTCCTTTTGAAGCCTGTTGGGTTTGCTGTTTTCCAGAGGGTAGGGAAAGGAAGGAAGAGCCTATCTACCCTATCTACTAGATGCAAAAATGCATTTGGACTAAAAAAAAAAAAATATTAAGGTGCAATCTCTTGTCTTCCCTGAAGGTATCAAAGCATCCTGGACTATGAAAGCAGCATGTCAAAGAAAGAACATCCCAAGGTGAGAACCAAAGGCTCCAGGCTGGGTGGGACAGAAAGGAGGATTCCCTGACTCTTTTGAAACACAATTTCCTAGAGATAGAGGATAGAGAGGGGGATAAAACAGTGATCCAAGATGGAAGAGCACTAATGGTCATATTATTTTCTGCTCCAAGGCTTCCTTGCGTGGCCATGGACAAATGAGGAGGATGCACTAGAAACAGACGAGACAGAAATGTCATCCACATCTATAAACACATAGAGTTTATAGATACTGTGTCCCTGACATTTAGCCCTCTTAGTTCAGAAAGCATAAAGCAGAAAATGATGGAACATTCATCCTAAAAAAGTTGGAAGGTAAGCATGTGATGCTTGGAGTAGAAGAACAGGATACAACAATTTCAGAAGATTTCTTATTTAAGCTAGATATGAGCATGCTGTGATGTTTGTTTGTTTTGTTGTATTTTTTTAGCTCGTGGAGAGAAGACATCAATCTCAGACTATTATCAGTCCAATGGGCAAAAGCTATGCCTTATCTCAAAGCCATCCCAGCAACATACGCTTGAGCAAGTCCATGGAGGATCTTCCCATCCCTAACATCAGTGCTCCAAAAACCAATCTCAAAGGACTCCTGACCATCTTTGACCCTCCTAAAGCCAATCCACGGAGTAAGAGTTTACATTTTGTTCCTCTGAAGACACCATCTCCCAATGACATTTTGAGAAATAGGAAGACTGATACCGGGATCATGGCAACGACCCAACCCCTGAGCATGGAGATTACATCCCATAAAGATCCATCATTTCTTTCCCCTCTTCAAAGTGTTCAGAGAAAGTCACAATGGAGTCCTGATACCCTCAAATGGAAGGAGACTCCTGCAAAGGTTAGTGGGTGCTCTCCTTCAAATGGAGATGGAAGTGCTCTCCTGGAAACATTTCCTTTGAATGTCCAGAGTCACCATTGTAAGTGGTTGAGGTGGTGCTCCATCATCCACTGATGGAGGCTGCCCTGTGGAAACCTCAACTTCCATGGTTAGGAAAGTAGGAACAAGTTTCATGGAGGCTGTGGTGTGACATGAGGGCTACTGTTAGGATAGAGCTTGCTTAAAGATGTGGCAACAGAGCCCACCACAGAAAACCCCTTGGCACATCACCTGCCTGCCAGAGGGAGGCCACTTCTCTGCTGGGCAGACCACCAGCGCCTCTCCTTCAGGACAGGTTTTGCAATGCCACAGCAGGCAGTGGGAAGGGAAACCATGAGCTGTGACAAGGTGAAGAGAGACCTGGCTCTACTCTTCTGTGCTAAGACACCAAAGGAGCTGGAAATGGGTGCCAGTGCCCACTCATGCAAGCAGTTAACAATGACTGGGGCCAGGCAACACCTAAGAGAAAGCACAAATTCATAATGTCAGCTGTGGCTTAAGCTTCTTTTCACTCCTGTTACTGTACAGAGGCACATCAACACATCTCCTTGGCCCAGTTCCCTATCCAAACACACTTCCTTCTTTATGTGCACCCACACAGTTTATCTCTAATGCCATCCAGCTCTGGGTGATATAATGGTGTCAGTGGCATAAGTCATATGTTCAATAAACTATTCCTTGCCATGATTCTTTTTTTTCTGGAAGGAAGGAGTTGAAGGAATGGGCAGCATAGATTGGAAAGAGACATGAATCGAGGAAATAAGGGAGTCTCATGAAGTTGTTATCATCTGGAATATTAATTATGGATGAGATCCTGTCTGAAATGGTCACATCCCTCCCACCACTCCAGGACATTGCCCCAGTGATTACTGCTCCATAGGAGGATCTGATCCCTTCACTGGGTGTACAGAAAGAGGGAACACTAATCACTAGTGGGTTTGAGATACAGAGGTCATTATAGGACCTAATAAACAAATGGCTCACCCTGACCCTGAAAGAGCAGCAATGGTAGCCTTAATACCAAAGATGAGTAGACAAAATGCCATTTAGCTCTGGAAACAAATTGGGGCCCCCAAAGCTGTGAAGCACTGTCCCTGGAGAGAACAGAGCAAAGCCAAACTGGTGTCAGGTCAAGAGAATAAAGGTCCAAACCACAGGTGATAAGTGGAGGCAATATCAGAGCCACCTTTGCCTTTGGAAAGCCTCTGTTGCAGTTTCCTGTCCTTCTGAGTCTTTGTGCAATTGCTCTCCTCTCTTTATGGGAATTTACCTGTTCCCCTGCTGTCACTCCCACGCAGGCAGAGAAGCTGCCCCGTGACAGGCAAGCGACCATCTCCTCCGTGCCGGATGCAGCTGGTGACTCACCTGCAGGCAGAAGCTGTGAGTTGGATTTATTTTGGTTATCAGTCATCATCACTGCTCTGCAGTAGCCAGCTCTGTACTTGGAACTGGGAAGGGTCTACTTGGTCCTTGCACTAAGCTGTATTTGCTGTGTAATCCCATAGCAGAGGGATCCCAGGCGGTCCTGGCAGGAGATCTTGTGGGTACCGCCAGGAGTGGCTGCACAGAAGCATGGCCAAGGACTGGGAGTGCAGGGAACAGGCAACCCTACGACTTCACCTTCCAGCCCTGCTCAGTCTCATTGCATGGAGCTGGCAAATCCCAACGCAGCTGGGATTTGGGCCAGTGATGAGTCCACACAGAGCCATGCTGACTGTCCCTGTGTTGTTATCCCAGCACTTAAAAATAGCTGGGATTAAACACCAAGGCAGAAGTGCATCCATGTTTAGTTTGGGATGAGTAATGCCTCCCTGCACCTCAGCCCTGAGCAGAGGAAAAGGGAGAAGTTCCTTTGCACCTAAGTAAAGAGTCTTGGCTGAACTTTTGGAATGTGGCAGGGGCAGTGTATCAGGCACAGTCATTCTTGGCTTAAGATAGGGCATGTAAGTGATCCCTCACTCTATGATATCACCGGGACTAAATCAGGTCAGGGATATTTCAAGGCAAGAGGCATGTCTGAGCTGAAGCTTTGCATGGGAAAGTGTTGAGCTTTATCAAACTTTACTGTCAGGAAGGTTTCACAGGTTTGAGACAGAAGGAGAAAGCTCTCTATAAATCTCACAAGGACTGAACCAGAGACTGGGGGACCATCCTCACTGTTTTGTGCCTCGACTGGAAATCATAGAATCATAGAATGGTTTAGGTTGGAAGGGACCTCAAAGATCATCCAGTTCCAACCCCCTGCCATAGGCAGGGACACCTCTAACTAGAACAGGTCACTCAAGGCTTCATCCAACCTGGGCTTGAACACCTCCAGGCAGGGAGCAGCCACTGGCTCCCTGCCAACCCACTTCCCTGGGCAACCCATTCCAATGTCTCACCACCCTCACTGAAAAGAACTTTCTCCTAACATCCAATTTAAATCTCCCCTCTGCCATTTTTAACCCATTAGCCATCATTCTGTCTTGTGAACAGTCCCTCCCCAGCCCTCCTGTAGGCACGCTTCAGATACTGGAAGGCTACTCTCAGGTCTCCTGGAAGCCTTCTCTTCTCCAGGCTGAAAAGCCCCAACTCTCTCAGCCTCTCCCTATAGCAGAGGTGCTCCAGCCCTCTGATCATGGATCACATATACCATCCAAATAGGATTTGTTCTTTTCTCTTTCCATTTCTTCCTTTTATTTTCAGACAAATTTAAAAAAAAAAAAAATTACAGCTGTGTATCCTGGATTTGAGGCACTGGAGCTAATTACCCAGCTACATGGGTAAAGAATTCTCTTATCCAAGCAGCTGGGTAAGGTAACTGAAGGAGGTGATGTTTCCACAGCATCGTTGGGCAACTTTTTGTTGCTGTCGCAGCAGGTGGAGTCACCCTGCTGGCTTCCTAAAGCTGATCACAGTGTTACTGCAGCCTGCCTTTTATGGCGTGAGGAGTATCTTCTCCTCTGGCTGGCAAATGATGACTCATGGTCTATCTTAGAGCCTCACACTAGTCTCCAGCCCCTGACTCAAAGCCCTTGCAATAGCAAAGGCTTCATGTCGTCTCCAGCATGGCTTCTTTGGTAGTGCTAGGATACAGGTGGTGTGGGGTCCTTCTAGGGAGGCAATAGCAGCGAGGGAGCTAGGAATAGGAGAGCTAGCTCTGATGTAGGTGCTGGACTTGCTCAGAGGCAGGAGTCGTAATGCTTCCTAAAAAAGTCCAGGAACCAAATGTCCTGTGTCTCTTCTGGGACAAGATGGGTTTGGGGCTATAACTGTACTGTGCTCAACCATTCTCATGGAGTGAGAGAGACATTAATATTCCATGTGTCCCAGTAGCAGCCAGGGCAGATCTTCTGAAGGAGCTTTTTCACCATCACTTGGGGACTTCCCCACAGCCATTCTGCAGGGCTGAGAAGGGGACACCCAGCTGAGGCAGTGACCTGTGGCGTGGAAATCATGTGTCACAGAATCATTGAACCATGGAGATTGGAAGAGACCTTTGAGAGCATCAAGTCCAGCTGCTCACCTGGAGCTTGCAATCCTACCACTACTGCTAAACCAAATAATCTGAAGCCACATAATACAGAAGGGGCAAGCACAGAGGCATGGAGGACAGCAGCATGGCAATGTTTAAGACAGATCTGCTGACAATCATTTGGCTTATCAGCAAATTCATGTCCGTGCAGCAGGTCAGAGCTGAAGGCAAAGCACTGGCTGCTGTGCTTCCCTCCAGACACAGCACAATCACCTCTGAGACACTGCTGGATTCCTGAGCATCGCTCATAGAGGAAGGCTTTAGAAAAGCCCATTCTCAGGTACCTAAACCAGCAGGGCTACATCCCCAGCCATGCTGACTGTATCAGATGAGCCAGAGGAAGCTGCCACCAAAGGCATCACCAAATCTCAACATGAGGCAGCAGTGTGCACTTGCAGCCCAGAAAGCCAACCAGATCCTGGGCTGCATCAGGAGAAGTGTGGCCAGCAGGTCGAGGGAGGTGATTCTCCCCCTCTACTCCACCCTGGTGAGACCTCACCTGGAGTACTGTGTCCAGTTCTGGAGCCCCTGGGACAAGAGGGATGTGGACATGCTGGAGCGTGTCCAGAGAAGGGCCACGAGGATGCTCAGAAGTCTGCAGCACCTCTAATGTGAGGACAGACTGAAAGAGTTGGGGCTGTTCAGTTTGGAGAAGGGGAGGCTCCCAGGTGACCTTACTATGGCCTTCCAGTATCTGAAGGGAGCCTACACAAAAACTGGGGAGGGACTTCTTAGGCTCTCAGGTAGTGACAGGACTAGGGGGAATGGAGCAAAGCTGGAGGTGGGCAGATTCAGATTGGATGTGAGGAGGAAGTTCTTCACCATGAGAGTGGTGAGAGCCTGGAATGGGTTGTCCAGGGGGGTGGTTGGGGCCACTTCCCTGGAGGTGTTTGCAGCCAGGCTGGATGAGTCTCTGTGCAGCCTAATCTAGGCTAGGGTGTCCCTGGGCACGGCAGGGGGGCTGGAACTAGATCATCCTTGTGGTTCCTTCCAATCTTGGCTGATTCTATCATTCTACGGTTCTAAATCACTAATTGAAGGGGTCCAAGTGGCTACAGTTAGCGTAATGAGAGTTAACTGAGCTGTGGAAGATTTACATGGTAGAACAAAATGCTTCCCAGGCAGGAAGCTGGTGAATCAAGGAACATTTTTTCCCCCAAAGAGAGGGTTGAAAGCTGGAGCCCTTTAATATTAAAGAGGAGAAGGCATCAGCTAATTTGCTGCAGGTAGAGTCTCCCGAGTACGCTGAGTTTAAAAATTAACGACTTCTAGATGAATTTTGGCAACGAGAGAGAGGAAAACCGTGGCTAAGAATGAGAAAAGAGGGGTGTGCATGTGGGCCTGCTGCTCCCTCAGCTCCCAGGCATCCACATGTTCCTGCACGTCTGTATTAATACAGCTCCGTTATTCAGTGCTTTCAGCTGAAGGCCACCAGAGGATGTTACCTCGGTGCAGCGCAGAGATGAAACAGCAGCCTGACACGACTGCAAAGCACAGAGCATCCAGACAGACCCCAAAGCGCATTTCATCCCCTCCTTCCTCCACTCCTTTTCTCTTTCGTGCTCGTTTCAGCCTTTACACTCAGTGAAATTTGCAAGCAAGGGGAGGAGGAGAAGGAGAAGGAGAAGGCAGAAGGGAGTGGGTTCCCCTGTTCTGAAGGAGGGAGACCCTGGCTTGGTCGCAAGGTTCGCCGAGCGCAGGGGATGGATTCTTCCATCGCTTGCCGTGCGAGGAGGTGCGATGCCATCTAGCGACAATGAAACCAGCCTGCTCCGGTCCCCAGACTGCTGTCACAGCAGCCACCAGGCACTCTCTCAGCTCCGGCACTGGACCAGGGCTGTCACCTTTGGCCTCTCCACGACCTGCGGTCTTGCAGCCAGCACCTCCCTTCTGTAGCACCCTGCTCGGCAGGCGGGTTTGGAAGAGCATCGCCAGTGAGCCGCAGAGAGCTGAAAGGCAGGGGAGGGGAAAAAGCTGATTTAAGATAAAAGGCTGTGCTTGTGCTGCAGACGGTTGTGAGTTCAAGGCAGCTCTGGCGCTTGCAGTGACAGAGGCTTCTGCTATCAAAATAATCCTTAGAAGCTCATTTCCCTTTCAGCAGTTGCTTTTCACGAGCATGAAAAACAGGAGTTGAAGGTCAGGACTCCTGCAAGTGGCCAATCTTTCCAGCTCTGAGTGCTTTGCCTCTGCACTTCAGCCAGGAGGGAAACTTGGCACAACCACAAGATCCACCTGCCCTCCTGCCCCAAGTACCCCACATCACAGAAGGAAGGGGCAGAAGCAGATGCCATCCGTATACTTCCACCTCTCCCAGGCCCTGCAACAGCAAGTTGGCAATGCTGGGGTCACAGGCATCATTTTGAGGGGCTGCCATGGGACTGCAGCAGTTCCCTGGCAGTTGTGGAGGGAAGCAAACAGCCTCTGATCACATTAGGTCAAGCTATTCCAGGAGCTGGGCTGGCAGCAACCATCACAATGACAGATTAGACCCATCTAGCTGGCTTCTTCTGCAAACCTTTGTCTGTCTGTCTTCTCTGATCTAACCTAAACAGCTTTCTGCCTTGCTGAGTCTCTGCTACCCTCTTCTCTTGGCAACCAACAAGAGCCACCCCCATCTCAGAGCTGCCGTCTGCTCCAGACCCTTGCTGATCTCCCCCTGTAATGCTCTCAGCACCTCTCAGAAGGGCCCAGTGCCACATTGGTTACATTTCTTTTTCATGTCCTGCTTTCTAATTAACTGCTGTCTTCCAGACAGGAGAAAAATCCTTCCCCAGGAGCTGTGCAGAGCTGTCAAATAGCTCAGCTCTTGCAGACTTGCACAGAGTGCTTGCAGGAGCAGTTTGTTGGGACGCTGAGAGTGGGACACACATGGAAGCCACAGCCCACAACAGATCAGATCCTCCACTTAGGGATGGAGAGCGAGCAGGAGAATAAGCAGCCAGCCATGCATGCAGACAGGTATATTGCATGTTGCAGCTAGAAAGACAGACAGACAAATACATACTGCAGACAAAGAAAGAGCTCCACATAGAGAAATATTTGTACCTTGTACACTCCTGCTGGGCACATGCACAGCACAAGGACACACGTTGATGCCCATCTTGAGTTGCTGACTGAGCCAACACACTCTGCCCTTCACCTCCTGCCTTGATGTCCTTGCACCCAGGTGGAATGAATCAGCCTGTTCTGTCCCCTGCCTGCCACTGCGTTTGCTGCCACCTCTGCCACCTCTGCCATGCAGCTCATGCTACCTGAGAGGCTGCGTGTTTGTGTCCCCAGCCCTCTGACTCATAGCCTGGCTGCCGACCAAAGATCTATCACCCTCCTAACAATGCCCCTTGCTTTCCTGCCTCACACCATGGGATACTCAGCACAGACCTCTTTGGCCTGCACTGCCTTGGCTGCTTTGTGCTGCCTTGCTCACAGCTGTCACTCACCATGTAGGGTCTTCCCCTCAGCACGCAGCAGGAACGAGGGTGGCTGTGTTTCACCCTGTCCCCGTTCACACTTCTGCCCAATCTAATTTAGCTTTTTCCTTCGATTCTCTTTTAATGAAGGAAGCAACAAAGAACATGGAGATCACTTCAGAGTACACTTCAGAGTGTACTTCCTAGGTATTGTGCTTGACACAGACAGCAGGAAACTGGTGATTCCTAGCCTTGCGTCTAGGCTACGGCAGGGAGGAGCTGGACATCTCTAGGAACTTCAGTGAGAGCAGATGGTCATCTGGAGCTGGACGTGGTGTGATGCTGAGCTGCAGCCTGGGTGAAGTGTAGCATCCTCTCCAGAGACTGATACCTGCAGACTCCTAGGGAAAACAGAGGGACAGCAGACCCCAAATAATGCTTTAAAACTCCAGCAAAGTTATCTGGGAGAAGGGAATCAAAAGGCTTAAGCCTGGAAAATCAGTTGCAGTGCTGCTGAGATCTTTGTGTCACCAATGAGCTCATCTGAAAGGGAAATGTTCCTGCTCTATACCCTCTACAAGCACATTGCAGAAAGGCTGACAGACCTTAGGAAAATAGCCCTGCCTTGTGTTTCTGATGGTGCATTGGTGCTGAGAAAACTTCTGTGCTGACAAATAAAATAGATCCCTGACAACATCTGGTCCAGCACAGCCCACATTCATGCATCTCTGCCCTGCTGCTGCAGTCTAGCATCAGGTGCTGCAGAATGTGGGTATAGCCTGGGAGTGCACAAAGCAGGGTGAGACCAGCAGGGAGTTTGTGATCCTGAGCACCTCTGAGTGTTTTATCTCAGCTAATGGTGACTTCTGGTACTGGCATAGCCAACCCACATCTACTTTCATGGAATCAAAGAATCACTGGAGAAGACCATTAAGGTCAAGTCAAACAGGTTCATCACTACATGGTGGTTTACTCAAGCATCCTCTGATGATATGAGGAAAGTAAATCAAAGGGAGAACAGCTGGACTTGATTCAAACATTTCTGAGTATCACTGCAGCCATATCACTAGCCCAGCCTGGAGATGGTGGACTGTTAAAATAACCCCCAGAGCCACTGCTTAACTTTGCATTTGTAAAACAGTGTGGCCAAGTCACAAGCCCCAGCTATGGCACACAGTTGAACCCACCATTAATATGACAAACATAGCACCAATTGTTCAGATGAGCTTTGAGGCCATCAAGAGCCCTCTGGAGCTGAGCGCTTTATGGTTATCCCTCTCCCAACACTGCCCAGAGCAGGCATCAAGAGCCCTCTAGAGCTGAGCACTTTATGGTTATCCCTCTCCCAACACTGCCCAGAGCAGGCATCAAGAGCCCTCTAGAGCTGAGCACTTTATGGTTATCCCTCTCCCAACACTGCCCAGAGCAGTGATCTGCAGCACCACATTGCTAAGAGGGGCTGCAAGGATGGGAGTGATCCTCAGCTGACCACAAGGCAGATAGCTCAGCTGTCTTTAGTGGCATAGACACTCCTCCCCACTTCCCTAATTTTTTTTTTTTCCCTTTCTGAATATTCTGAAATATTGGAACTGATGAGGATTTCTGAACCAGCAAAGGCAGCTAACATCTATCCTCTCCTCAGCTTTTCCCTCAAAACTCTGACAGTGGCCAGAGGCAAAGGGGGCCTGGCAGTGCAGATCACAGCCTGAGAACATGACAGTGAGTCAGGGAAATGCTTCTTCCCTGTTACACCAGTGCCTGGAAGCATCCCCAGCCCCGTACCAGGTTACACCAGGGGTATTTTGAATGAAATTCTGAAAACAAGCCAGGCTCCCAGACTTTCCCAGCTCCTAAATGGGATGTTAGGAGAAAGTTCTTCGCAGTGAGGGTGGCAAGACACTGGAACAGGTTGCCCAGGGAGGTTGTGGCTGCTCGCTGCCTGGAGGTGTTGAAGGCCAGGCTGGATGAGGCCTTGAGTGACCTGATCAAGTGGGAGGTGTCCCTGCCTATGGCACAGGGGGGTTGGAACTGGATGATCTTTGAGGTCTCTTCCAACCTAAACCATTCTATGATTCTTTCTCTGCAGGATTGCTCAAACTCCTGGTTGACTCAGGCTGGTGAAAGAGCAACATAATTCTCCCCTAAAAATAGACCAAGTGGTTCATCCTCTGAACATAGCCCAGCACTCAGCGATAAAACCAGCTGCCAGAGACCACTGGGAGGCAGTGAACAGTACCGAGGGTGTGGGGAGTGGAGCAGGGCTCCTCGTAGGATACACCAAGGGCTTGCCTGACTGTGCATTTCACCCAGATTTTCCAGAGGGGCTGTCTTCAGTGTGACACAGCTGTTGAGACTACTGAGACCTCCCTGTAAGTAATTTTTGGGGTAGATCAGAGCGGGGTGAATGTCACTTGAATGCGGAGCTCAGGTTGATGCCAGACTGCAGGGCAAATGAGGATACTTAGTGCCTTGTGCTACCGAAGTGCTGTTGTAGCTCATGAAAAGCCATGGGGTTTGTGTCGTTGGCTCAGAGGTTAGTAAATCCAACCCTCTGCTACAGAAGGTGCTCTCTCTGAGTCCCATGTGTGACGGCTTCAGTCTGGCCCAGCCTCATCTTCTACGGCACTTTGGCATCTTCAAGGTAGAAACAGAGCATTGTGTGTGTGTGCTTTTTGCTGTCCCGAAATACTGAAGTCCCTGACTTTGAGATTTAAATTTGTGGAGCCAAATCTGACTGTCTACTCACACCCCCCCCAAAATGATGCCATTTGCCACAGCTCTGGCAGGAAGAATTTGTATGGGATTCATTTGAGCTGGGTGGATGCTGGGAGTGGAGGAGACATCTTCCAGACCAAAAGCATGTTCAGGACTGGTAGATAGTTGGAAGCAAAATTAGGATTGTGAACTTTGCTTCATCTTGCACCTTTAGGGAATAGGAGGCAGGGTAGGATTAATTAAGGAGGGAATTTAGTCCCTTCCCTCTCTTCTTCTATGCCTCAGGGAAGGCTGAGAAATAATCTTTGTGACCCTGAGCCAAACCAAGGGCTTCAGGGAATCTGTTGGGTTAACCTGTTGGCTTCAGCATGTCCCTACCACTCCTGGTTTGTGCTCAACTATGAGAAGTAGCTCCAAAAATCTCCACAAGTCTATAAGATGGATCAGAAGTCTATTTCTGTGTGTTCATGTGTGTCTACCAAAGCCTTTCAGCTCTAAAGTCTCTGTCATGGCCAGCAGGAGAGAGTTGGGACTCCAGGTTGAGGTCTTGGTGATGTTCCTCAGTCAGTGTGTGATAGGCCAGATCTCAACAGCTTGAGCTCAAAGTATTTTTCATGCATTTGGCAGTGGTTAACACTTCCTCCTGGCATACAGATGCTGCTGGTTGCTGTGAGAATAACAGAAAGTCTTTAACTTCCCCCAGATCCCTCCAGGTCTCCAAAATCTTTACTGGAAAATATCTGAAGCAGCTTCAGGTTTTTTTAATTAGAAAACAGAGATTTGGGGAGAGAGAGGTGGAGCTGATGCCTCAGGTACAGATATGACTGGATGAGAAGAGGCAGAATATGAAGTGTTTTTGCCCAAGAAAAGTGGTTAATAACCACTAGTGGCAATTAAGGGATCCAGTATGGGTGGGAATTCATAGAAACACCCTAAATAAAAGCTGGTTTCAGCCTTTGAATAGATGCAGTACTTTTCAGGATACAAAACTTCCTTTTTTGAGGGGAAACTAAGCAAGGATACCCTAACCTTGCTGCTGGGAGGACAAGCTTATGTTTCTTCAGCATCAGCAAAATCCTCAGATCTGGGTCTGAAGAGGGAAGCAGGAATCCCAGCACTAAGTAGTGTACAAGCTGCTATTTTCCTCTTTCAGCACCAACCATTTCCCTCCTCCCCATATTCCCACTGGCAATTTGCCTCATTCAGAAATAAAAGCCAGGGAAACTCAAGAGCTACAAATAAATAGGCTGAGGTTTTCTCTTCAAAGGGTATTGCTACTTTTTGGTTGATTGGTTGGGTTTTGGTGAGGTTTGGGGTGGGGGGGGGTTGTTGGGGTGGNTTGTTTGGGTTGGGTTTTTTTGTGGGTTTGGGGTTTTTTTGTTTGTTTGTGGTGGTTTTTTTTTGTTTTGTTTTTTTGTTTTTTTGTTTTTTTGTGGCTATGGTTGTTGTTTCTTCCAAAGCAGCATTAAGTTTTCTTGGCTGCCAGTGATAAAGAGCTGACAGCAGCATGGAGACACCACGATAAGAATAGAAAGCAAAGGCAGGGGCTGGGCAGCTCCTCCAAGCCGCCTGGTATCCCTGCAATGCCCTCACGTAACCACCATGGCATGGCAAATAAATGCTTCGAGATGCAGGCCAGAGCCCTGCTCCCGCCTGTGCTCTGCATCCCAGGCAGGATGTGAGACCAGTGATGCTCACATGGCTGGTGCCCACCCAGACATTCCCAAGGTATCTCCTGAGGGGCTTGGAGAGGACTTCCCTTAAAAGGTCTGGTATTTGCAGCATGCCAAGAAGCCCTCTCCCCAGGCAGAGGTTGTTCCAGAGGGGTAGCTCAGTGTTGCTTTCCCAGTGGAAGGGGACTTCAGGGGTAGGCTGTCACAAATAGCCATCCTGCATTTGCAGTTTTCAAGAGCTGAGATGCTGCTCTACCGGAGAATGTAGAGCAGAGGACACAGAGCGTGGCAGAGGGGTTAGGGATAAAACCAGTGCTGCTGCTGGCCAGTGTTCAGGGATCAGTGAAAGGGAGGAAGAGGGAAATAAAAGCAGCTCTCTCTGGACGTCCAGCAGGGTGTTTATCACCATTCCAGTGACACCCCCACTGTATAAATTACAGCTGAAGAGCTGCTGGAGGGCACGAGAATGGTGCTGGTATGAGCAGGGTGTGATGCACAACTGCCAGCATGGCAGAGGGCAGCGGTGGGCACAGAAATCCCAGCGATACACAGCCTGGGGGAGCGATCTATCAAATGTCTGCTCAGCCTTCATTAACCCTTTGTGAACAGCAGAGGAACACGGAGAAGGAGGAAATGCTGAGCAGAGAGTGGAGGTTGCCCCCACCTCATCTACTCACTTTGTATCCTGAACGTGGGCAAGTCGACCCAAGTGATGGTGAAGGCCCTCTCTAAGCAAAGACAACCCCACAGCAGTTGGGAGGGTCACATCCCCAACCAGCAATGCCACTGGCAGCTGTCTCTCAGCAGAGCTTCTTGGCATTTTTTTGGTACCAGGAATAGAGTCCTCCACATTCTTGGATTTTTGCAAACCCAGAAATAGCCCCAAGCTGCCTTGGGGCAGATACTCAGCTCTGCCTGAAGCTAAATTTTCCCAACACTTCTCTTAGGAGCTGTTTAAATTACTTGGGGGTTGTGATTTTGTTCCTTCAGAGGAAGGTCCAGCTGACACCGAGGAGTCAAAAGTATTTGCAGGAGTGACTAAAGATCCTGAATCTTTGGTTTAGAGGTGTTAGAAATTGTAAAGAGATCTGATTATGAAGCTCAAAGCCAGGAAATAAGACACTCTTCAGCTCTCCAGTAGCTGTTTTTTTCTTTCACCCCTTCCCACCCCCTCAGGTGTGCAAATGCAATTTTACACACGTGCAAAATGTTACTTGTTTAACTATAATTTACTAGACCATTCCTAGGGCACAGAACAATATTTTATGTCAGATCTCCTTTCCAACACAACTGCCCTCTACTTATTTTATTTTACTTGTTTGCTTCCTCTGGTTCTGCTACTTTTCTGTCTATTTCTCACCCCTGAATCCATACATGAGCTCTGCACACCTGCTCAAGTGATTGCAATATGTATCTTGCAGACAGCCTAAAACATTTCTTAAATCCTTCCAAAAGAATAATTTGCATTTTTTAATGTGCATTAGTCATTGCATTTATGATTCCACCCCCCACCCCNGAGGTGAGCATGTAAAAATCTCTGCCCTCACTTCTAAAGGTCCATTCCTAGGTCACGTTGTTACAGCAGAAAGGTAACTTGGACCAAACCAGTTAAATAACAGGTGACTTCTTTAAAAAAAAAAAAAAAAAAAAAAAATATTTA
>VWZI01005509.1:2928080-2951846 GCA_013396835.1 Psilopogon haemacephalus
CTATGCAGCCTCATGTCATTTCTCCTTGTGCCTTTTCCAGAGCACTGTGAAGGACAACTTCATTCACTCTCCCCACAGGCAGGAGAAGAGCAAGGTAAAAAAAAAAAAAACAAAACAGTAAAAGATAAGCAATGTTATCTAACCAGATATTTGTGGGCTGTGGTGGAATTGGAATGTGATTTAAATAGCCAAACAAGGCAGGGAGGAGCACTTTCGTACTGGCTATAGCTATCAGCTGCTCCGTTGCCTTTCCCCACTTTCAGAAGTTCTTCAAAGATCAAAAAAAAAAAACAAAAAACCAAAAAAACCCCCCAAAAAACTGAATCCCTTGTTTGAAAAAGTGCATTTGAAGTATGCTGGTGCATGTGACAGGTTTGCATTTTACGCCTGCTGCAGAATAGGCTGGTTTTGGGGCTCTGGGATGTGTCTCTTTACCGTTCCATGCTTATTTTTAGCCCGCGTGTAACAGAGTGAAATAACAGCGTGCGCCGCAGCTTTGAGCCGCCACTAATCACACTGCAGCCATAACTCTGCAGACCTAACTCCACAGGCATGCCAAAGGGTCAGCAGAGCTGTTTGCTGGAAGGAAAGCCACCAGACTGCAGTCTCTTTCAGATAATGATTGTAGGCCCTGGCTACCTTCCCTTTGGACAAATACTAACCCAGCGCAGGTTGCAGGTGTTCAGTGCAGCACTCACCTCCCAGGCCTCCCAAGGTAAGGAGGAGAAACAATGCAGAAAGCAAGGGTCAAAAGTAGCTAAACAACCATGGTTAGCTACAACCACATCATGACCTCTGCTCACTTCTGCACCAATGCTGGTTCTGTATCCATGAGCTGAGCTCAGGCCAGCTGAGTCTAAACAGGTCTAACTTCTGCTGGCCCCAGGTATGGCTGTTACCCTAACCTCTGGTCTCTCAACCTAGCTTCTTCCTAACCAAGTTCAGAATTTGGCCTGCTAAGTCCAGCAGCTTGTAAACTTTAATTAGCCTCATGCTTGTGCAAGCATGCAAATCAAAAGAGCTTTATTTAAGTCTCTGCACACATAACTGTGCGTCTACTCTTGTGCAAATGATGATGTAGGGTACTCTGGCAAGTCCAGCAGACATAAATCAGACAAATGTCCTTTCCCAGACCCTCAGTTCTGTGCAGTGGGCAGCCAAAAAGCCCATCAGGTTAGCTCACTACCCAGAAATAGGCTGTTCCCAACAGCTTAGTTTGACACTTTTATTTGGTTTTATTTTCTTCCTGAGACCTCTTCACAAATAGCTTCTTGACCTTCCTGCACCAGTATCTTATGTTCTCAGACTCTCTGCAGGTCCCCACACTGCCCTGGCCACTTGGGAGCAGGAAGGAGATATTAACTTTTACCTCTCTAAGACAGCCTTCACCACCTTATTCTTGTAGTCACTCTCATGCTGACACAGTCCAAAGTGGGCATCTCTGTTATGCTGGACTGAATCCTGGACTGTAAGCTAACCACCACACCTGCCTGGATTAGAGACCTTGCTTTAGAGCGTGTTGCTGTGGAACCAGAGCTAACCCCAAGCCTGGAGAGTGTGCAGTGGAATGATGCTTAAGGAGTGCTGTGTTGCTACTGAACCAAGGTATGGAGTTTCATAGGTGCATGGATTTCCTATGTTGCCTGGCTTTCCCCTTTACCATGCTCACTATTAACAGCCATGGGGTTGGGGGCTAAGCGATGATGCTGACATTTAAAACTGTTTCCCTAAAGATGTCAGAAGCTCAGAAATCATCTAAAGTTGCCATCAAGAAAATGGAAGATGACTTACCTCCCCCTCCGGCCCCTGGCTCCGTCCAGGTCAACCAGCAAGGGAGCCAGGATCTCAATGCACTGCTTGTGCCTCCTCCAAAGCAGGCCTTCTCCAAGTTCTACCAGCAGCGCCAAGTGAACGAGCTAAAGAGGCTCTACAGACACATGCACCCCGAGCTCAGGAAGAACTTGGAAGAAGCTGTGACTGAAGACCTAACGGAAATGCTTAATAATGAAGATCCCAATGCGCAGGCATCTGTGAACCTGGACAAAGTCCTTCCAGGAGAAGTTCAGTCCATGCGCTGGATTTTTGAGAACTGGGCTCTTGACTCCATTGGGGACCACGCAGCCACAAAGAAGCTGGCAGAAGAGGAAATCATTCCCGGTGGGGATGTGAAAAGTACTTCCTTGATGTTTGAAAGCCAGACCATCAATGGGGACAATCTGTCCACATCAGCCAGGATGTCAGAAATAGAACTTGTCAGGGGGGATGTCCACACTGCCCGTTGGCTCTTTGAAACCCAACCACTAGACTCATTAAACAAATTGTATTCGGACGAAACTGAAGTGCAGGAGGCAGTTCTCAAGGAGCCTGTCCAGGGAGGTGATGTGAAAGGTGCCAGACAGCTCTTCGAAGCACAGTCTTTGGATGCTATAGGACGCTGCTATTCAGTGGAGGAGAAGAGCATCCTACAACTCAAGTCAGAAATCCAGGAGCTAAAAGGTGATGTCAAGAAGACTGTCAGGCTCTTCCAAACAGAGCCCCTCTGTGCCATCAGAGACAAAACTGGGAACATCCACGAAATCAAGTCTGTCTGCAGAGAAGAAATTCAGAGCAACGCAGTCAGAACAGCTCGCTGGCTGTTTGAGACTCAGCCCCTGGATACCATCAACAAGGACACTTCCAAAGTGAAAATAATCCGTGGGATCTCACTGGAAGAAATTGGAAGGCCAGATGTTAGTGGAGCAAGGTGGATATTTGAAACTCAGCCTCTGGATGCCATCAGAGAAATCACAGTCGAAGAACAGGATTTCAAGGCTTCAACAGATTTTGTCACCGGGGCAGATGTCAGCAAGCAGCGAATGCTCTTTGAGACCCAGACTCTTGATTCTCTGAAAGGAGAAGCTTCAGAAAGTGTTGTAGCCAAAGAACAAGTCATTGGAGGCAATGTGAAATCTACACTCTGGCTGTTCGAAACCCAGCCGATGGAAACCCTGAAAGACAACTTTGAGGTGGGGCGTTTAAAGAAAGTGGAGCTTTCAGCAGAGGAGAAGGGAGACGTGAAGCAAAGAAAGCACGTCTTTGAGACCTGCCCCTTTGGCAGCATCTCCAAGGCATTTGAAGAAGAAGCTCCAGCCACCAGCGTGGAAGAGGTAGTGAAAGGGGACGTGAAGTCTTTCAAGACCCTCTTTGAGACTCTCCCCTTAGACAGCATTAAGCAGGCTGATGCTGAGCCTGTTGCCAAAGAAGAGGAGAAGATTCCCGCTGGCAATGTCAAAGCCAACCAAATCCTGTTTGAGACAACACCTCTGTATGCCATCAAGGATAGCTTTGGCAATTTCCATGAAGTCACTTCTGTAAGCAGAGAGCAAATCATCAGTGGTGATGTCAAGAACTACAAATGGATGTTTGAAACCAGGCCCCTGGACCAGTTTGATGAAAGCATCAAGAAAGTGGATATAATACGGGGCATCACAAAACAAGAGGTGGTGGCTGGTGATGTCAGAACAGCCAAGTGGCTCTTCGAAACTCAGCCCATGGATGTCATTCATCACCAAGCCATGCAAGGTGAAGGGCATCCTCCAGTGAAGAGGGAGATCTCCCAGCGGGGGGATGTGAAGACCTGCAGATGGCTTTTTGAGACCCAGCCCATCCACACCCTGTATGAGAAGGCTGAAAAGAAGCAGGAGGAGGACAGTAGTGTCACCCAGGCTGATGTGAAGTCATACACATGGATGTTTGAGACTCAGCCCCTGGACTCTCTGAAAGGTCAGGAGGAGCAGTATTTGCAAGTCAGTAAGGCTTACAGTCAGGAGGAATTACAAGGAGTTGATGTCAAAACTGTCCGGCATCTATTTGAGACTGAACCCTTGGGCAGCACTGGTGCTGGCGAAGCTGACCAGAAAAAAGCTCCAGTGAGGTACTCTAGTCGTGTGGAGATACAGTCTGGGGAAGTGTCCAGAGTGAAAGAGTTCTTTGAAGCTAAACCCTTGGATACAGCCACCAAACCAACATCCCAGAAGGATGATGGGACAATCGAAGCCGGGTCAGTGCACAAGTTCACTTGGCTCTTTGAGAACTACCCCATGGACTCCCTGAAGGACAGCTCTGAGGGCATCCAGGAAATCCCTCCAGAGAAGGATAGCAAGGGGGGAGATGTTAGAGGCAAAAGGTTCGTATTTGAGACATATTCCCTAGACCAAATCCATGACCAAGTGGATGAGACAGAGCTCCAGAAGATCCAGAAAGAAACCATGAGTAAAGCTAATGTCAAGTCTTGCACAATGCTCTTTGAAAGCCAACCCTTATATGTTATCCAGGACAAAGAGGGGGGATACCATGAGGTTACCTCAGTGCAAAAAGAAGAAATCATGAAAGGTGACGTGAAAGGTGCACGGTGGCTGTTTGAAACTAAGCCCCTGGATCAGATCAAGAAGGAAGAAGAAGTGTTTGTGATTAGGGCTGTCACCCAGGAGGACATCAAGAAAGGAGATGTCCAGGCTGCCCGGTGGAGGTTTGAGACAGAGCCTCTTGACTCTTTCTCAGGTGGAAAGACGTCTGTGCCCAGAACAGTAGATGATGTGCAGAGGGGAGATGTTCAGGCCAACAAGCAGCTCTTTGAATCTCAGCAAGTGGGCCAGAAGAAGTATGTGAGGATGGTCAGTGTCAGTGATGTTCAGCGGGGTGATGTGAGGACATCCACTTGGCTTTTTGAAAACCAGCCTGTGGACTCCTTGTATGGGGATGCAGAGAGAGACTCATCCATCAGCACAGTGCAGAGAGAAGACAGCCAGAAAGGGGATGTAAAACGCTGCACCTGGCTGTTTGAAACCCAGCCAATGGACACTCTTAAGGACCCAGAAGCAATGGTCAGTCCTGGGGCCCAAGAAGCAATTCCTCGTGCAGATGTGAAAAGCACAACGTGGCTCTTTGAGAGCACACCCCTGGATAAATTTAGTGCTTCTGAAGGTAGCATAGAAACAGAACTGAAGGAAAGGACAATGAAGGAGACTTTAGAGACGCTCTGCACTTGCCAGGCTATTCAACATGATGGCATCCTCATTGAAGCCAATGATGCAGAGAGTGTGAAGATGGTGAAGTACCAGCTCAGTAGCCCAGGTGCTCCAGAGATCCTAAAAGAGGAGATTGTGGGAGGTCATCTGCAAAGGATCATGTTACAGCTCTTGCACAGAACCGAGGTGGAAGCACAGAGTGTGCTGGTGGAGGAGGACAGAGAAGGCAAGATCAAAGTAAGCCCACTGCAGCTACTGGACCAGAGTGAAGCTGTTAAAGGTAAAGAGGACTTGAGTGGAAATGTGGCTAAGGCTCTGCAGGGCCTCCTCAGTCAAGACACTTCAATCAAAAAAGGGATGGTCTTGCAAGAGACACAGTCAGGATCAGTGAAGATGACTATCTACTCCCTCCTGTTCCATTCTGTCCAACAAAAAGTTGTCAAGGGAGATGTGAAGTCAACAATAGGAAACCTCTTGGCTTCTTCTCAGGAGCAGAAAGCAACAGCAACTATTAAGCGTGAGGACAACGAGAAGGGAAATGTCCAACTTTTTGCCAGCTGCATTGAGAAGGGAGATTTAGACTATCTGAAGAATCTCCAGCAGGAGTCAGAGATACAATCCCTCATCTCTTCACAAGCAGAGGAGGGAGCAGATGAGAGTGTCTCACGGGTTGTGCAGGGGACTAAGGTCCTGGTCTTACCAAAGAAAGAACAAACAGAGAGAGTCATTGCGGAGGGTGAGCCAGAGGCTACAGAGGGAGCAAAAAAGGTATTTGTATGTGAAAGCATGGGCAGAGAGGGTGTGTTAGAGAGAGAGGCTGTGCATGCAGCAGGTGTGGCAGGCACCACTGTGCAATGTCTTGGGAAGCCCCTGCCCACAGTGATGGGAAAGGAGGAAATTCTGTCAGGAGGGCTTAAAGTCACTACGAAGTCAATCCAAAGGGTTGCAGATGTTAGCAAGAAGGCAGAGAAAGAAGAAAACACCACTGCCAGTTTGAAGGAACCCAAAGTTACGGTGCAAGGCAAGTTTACAAACCAAGTGATGGCTCAGAGGGGAGAAGTGGATGGGAAACAGCAGACTTGGGTGACTGGGGAAGCCAACCAGGGGCAGAGAGAAGAAAAGGCCCTTGGGGGTGATCTTCAGGCTGCAATGCAAAGCCTGAGGCTAGCGACGGCAGAAGCAAAAAACATTCAACACCACGTCCAGAGCAAGCTACAGAGGAACAGGGAGGAGGTCCACACAGCCTGCAGGCAGCAGACAGCCAGCACACAGGGGACAGTGACCCTTCAATCAACTGTACACCAGCAAGACTCTTCATCCACTACACAGGAGAGCACCAGCGCTGCCACCAGGACCACCACCACTAGAGTCCGGGAGGCATCCAAGACCCACACAAGCATGTCTCAGAAGAGCATAGCATCACACCAAAAGGTCAGTGCTTCAGAGGAAGTACAGGGAGGACAACTGTTGAGCCAGGAGAGCCAAGTCGTGCCTAGTAGAGATGTTAGCATTAAGGATGGTCTTTATACTGCCACCCCTGTGGAAACCTTTGTGAGCCCTTTTGTTGAGGCTGATAAGAAAGAGCAATCAGAGCAAGAAGGAAGAGATGTTGTTGTCAGAGGGGATGTGCAGACAGCTATCCGCGCGCTGCAGAGCGCCGCCACAGGACAGCGCCTGCTAGAGAAGGAGGACGTGGTCCCAGGTAATTTAAAAGCCACACTTCAGTCGCTGGAAAAGTCTAACGTTAATGTCTCCAGAGGGGACTTTAAAGCCGCTATGATATACAGGAATGCAGGGCAGTCCTATTCTGTGTGTAAAAAGAAAAATGAGGCTCAAATCCTTAGTAACCAGACTGCTGTGGTGGCTTCAGGGTCACAGGCTGATAATGACTTTCCTCCTCCTCCCTCAGTTGCTGTGATGAAAGCAGAACATTGCCCACCCTCAACTAAAGCAACAGGAGAAGGTGCCCTTCCACCACTAACCAGCAAAGATGAAGCCCCAGGATGTTCTGCATCACTCCAGATCCCAGTTCTTGCCCACCCTTCTCTCTCCTGCAAACCCAGTGATCAGAGTCCTGCAGACAAGACTGGGGCTCCTTCAAAGACAGAAATTATTCCCCCAACCAGGAAGAAACCTGTTCCCCCTCCAAAACCTGAGCACCTCTTACACAAGGTACATTCTGCCTCTGCAAATAACAGTATAAGTGGATCCACCAAACCCATCCCTCCACCTCTGCCTCCAAAACCACAAGGCCTGAGAGAGATCAGCAAGCCAAAGCCCCCACTCATGGAGCTGGGATTAAACTGCATGCAAGTACATGAACAATCAGGTCATGAGGAGGTTCAGGCAAAGTGCTGCAGTTTGGAGACATCTGTGAAAAAGTCTGTGACAGCTCAGAGTATCAGTTCTGAAAAAAAGCTTCCAAAAAACACAACCAAAACCCCTCTTCAAATGGCAGAGGAAAGGTACAAGGCCAGCAAAGGACAAGGAAAGCTGGATTTGGTCAGTCCTAAGACTTCAAAGCCAATAAAAAATGGAGTAGTTGGTCTTGAAGTCAAGCAGGGAATGATGAGTGGGAAAGCAGCAGCTCCAAGGACATGCCCAGGTGAGATGGTTCAGAGGCATATAGAGCTATGTCAAGACAAGAATGGATGCTCTTCAATATCACCTCCAGCCTGTCCTGGCATCACAGAGACACTTAATGTGCCAGGACAGACTGAGCCAAGCACCTCCTCTGTGGTCCACACCATTTCTTCAACGAGAGCAGATGATGTTGTACAAAATGCCTCATCCAAGGTGGAAAGGGAAAGTGTGTCTAATTCTTATGGATCGTGGGAGAGCCAGAGAGTTGTGCAGCAAGTGAATGAGAGGAGGCAAATGTGTCATTCAATGTCCTTCCATCAGCAACAAATGAACTCCTTCAAGGAGCATCGCCAGGGGAGTAGTGGGCAATTGAAATGTGCTGATGGAGAGGCAGTGACAGCTGCCCAGGAGAAGCCAGCAGTTGTTATGAGAGAGAAAAACAAGAGAGAAACTGAAGATGAGCGGCGGAAGAGGCTCTCAGAGCACAAAGAAGAGATCATGAAAGGCAATGTCAAGGAGGCTATGGAGATCTTTGAGAACCTCAGAAGACAGGAGGAGCTGCAAGAGATATTGACTCGGGTGAGAGAGTTTGAGGAGGAGACAAGCAAAGTGGATGTGAAAGCCCTGAAGAGCTTCTTTGAGAAGGTCCCTGAGTGGGTTGTTCGTCAGAAGGTCCACCAGGCCAAACAACAGGACAGGGCTGAGACACTGGCAAAGGAGGACACTGATAGTGTTTCCTCCATGGAGCTGGTTTTTGGGGACCTGGAACGAGCAAGTGCTGAGATTATGCACCTGAAGGAGCAGACACTTGCCCGGATCCAGGACATCGAAGAAGCCATCAAGAAAGCTCTTTATTCTGTCTCTAGTCTCAAGTCTGAGTCAGACATTGCAGGTCTCTCAGGGCTGTTCAAGGAGTCTCTGGGGAACACCCAAAGCTCTGTGAGCAGCAGCAATATCCGTAAAATCAGTATTGTCTCAAGCAAAGCCAAGCAAGAGGGAATCACACTGGAGACAGGGGAAGCAGCATCTGTAGAAGGTGCAAAGGTAGCAGAAAAGTCCGAGGTAGCCAAGGCAGAGCTGGAGATCCCTCGCCGTGTTCAGTCTCGTGTCAGCTCTCCCTCCTCACCTTCCTACATCTCCATCGAGTCTGCTGCCAGGAAACCAGCAGAATCACCCAAGACAACACATGCCCCATGCAATGTCCCTTCACCAGACTGTCCTGACACTCAAAAAATGAAGGACACTTCCGCCCATGACAGCTTTAGCTCCTTTAACCATCCATCAGCAGGGTCTTCTAGGCATGACAAGACCCCTCTTGAGAAGAGGTCAGAGCCCATCCAAACAAAAGTTGGGCTGAGCTCGATGAAACAGCAGACAGTTGGCAACGCCAACCATCAGACAAGTGAGAAAGAGAAGGGCTCCCTGGACACCTCCAAAGGTAGCTGCCAGTGTGGGATGAAAGGAGGCTTCTCAGACTACAGCTCCCTGAATGTCTCCAGCCCACAAAATCCGCGAAGGCAAAAAAGCATCTTGGAGCTGCAGACAGGACCCGATGGGTCCAAGCTCTATGGAGCCACCCGGACCATCATGGAGCAATATGAGGAAATGGACCAGTTTGGAAACAAAATCATCACTTCGTCCACCACAGTCACCAAGCAATCTGAGACACAGACATCCTCCACATGCGATGTGGTCTCTCGTCCTCAATACGACGTCTCTGCCTCTCCCATATTTCGGAGGTACTTGAAGAGCCCAGGTGAAGACTTTCGCACAAACGGCAGTTTTCAGGAGCCAGGAGTGGTCTTTGTCACCTTTGGCAACTCCAAGCCAAAGAAATAGGAGATTCTGGAGAGCAAGAGAGAGCTGTGCAAGACAGAGAAGAACGCTCACTCTAAAGCAACCTCCGGGCTCATCCACACTACACACAGGGATTCAACTGCACCCTAAGAATTCTCAGGGTCATCGTCTTGGTGTTTGCATAGAGACAGCACAAATGCCATCTGCACTGACACTAGAGGAGAACAGCCCGCACCTGGCCAGCCCAACTTGGTGCTGCGCCATGCCGTCAGAAGCACAAGGGGACAATCCATCCATGGGCACCTTAGGGTAGCTTCTTCCCTCCTAGAGTGTTTGGGGGTGGGAGGAGGTGGGATGTATCAGGCTTCTCTGAACTAATGCAGAAGAAAGGACAGGCAGGATCAGCTGAAGAACCAATCAAACAAACACCTTCGTGCTGTCTTATTTTTCTAACTTCAATACAGACTTTTCAAGGAGGGCATCCTAAACACACATATGCACACATGCTCATGCTGATGGGTGGGTTGCATAAGTTTTCCTGTTAGCTATTGATGAAAGAAAGGAGGCAACAATAAAATGAAAATTTCAATCTGCTGTCACAGCTGGAGCTGGGGGAAGTATTTCTCCATCCCTGGAAAGTGCTTGACGCCGCTGAAAATTGTCAAGCCAGGACCTACAGCCTCTTGTCAGTGCTGTTCCCCTGATGAGAGAGGCTAGGAGAGATTCTCTTCTTGAGTCAGAATGGTTACTGCTTTCCTTTCTTGATTTTTTTTTTTTAGAATTGTAATTTATTATTCAATATATACCAAACCCTTATTTTAGCTTTTCCATGCTTCCCTACATGTTTACTGTTTAAATCCATCTGAGAGTTTGTAAAGCAGTTTTCTTTTTATTATGACTTTGTTTTGTACATTCTCAACTCAAGGTTTTAGATATTTTGAGATATTTTGTGGCTTTCTTTTTTTTTTAAACTTCTAGTGCTGCATTCTGAAGGTAAACATAACCTCTCAAACAATACTTTGGTCTGGTGGAGTTTTATTGAGTGCTTGTTTCCTTTCCAACTACCTAGGAATCATCTCACAATGAGCAAGCTGAATCACACACTGAGAGCACCCTAAATCATGGCAGGGATTTAATCAATATATTTGTTACAGTGTGGGAGGATTAACAGTTCCTGTGGTAAGCAGCATTTGTACTCTTGTCTCAAATCTGAGCAGAGTCCAGGCTGATACACAACGCCCAACCCAGGACCTTGTCTTAGTAAGCTGCAAGCAGGTTGCTTGGGCAATGAAAACTACTCCACACAAACCCAAATATCCTGCACTACCACTGCTTAAAAATACTGATCTCGTTGCTTGTGCTTCTGCTTTTACAGGCTTTCCAAATGTCTCAAAGAGCCATTTATGAGGCTATGCTTCCTTAGTAGTATTTCCATCAGCCATGAAATATCATGAGGGGACAGACATTGCATTATTTTAGGGCCACATGAGTACTGAAAAAGATGGAGAGGGAAAAAAGAAAAAGAAAAAGAAAAAGAAAAAGAAAAAGAAAAAGAAAAAGAAAAAGAAAAAGAAAAAGAAAAAGAAAAAGAAAAAAAGAGAGGTAAAACAAAAGCAAAGATCTGAAACCCAACTACAAGCTGAAGGGGCAGATCATGTTCTCAGACCTTGCAATAATAAACCAGCAAAGCACATACAAACTCTCAAATCTCAAATGAGTTGCCATAGTTGTTTTTTTTTCTGAGAACTTTGGATACAAGACACACCATTGTTCACCAGCCTTTGCTCTCATGGGTTGCTGTGTTCTGGCTCAGTGTTAGGGAGATGTTTTCAAGAGGAAAATGGTTGGTTAGGAGAATTATTTGGGCCGGTAGCCAAAGGACAGATAGCCTTGTCTGAGCTGTACCTCCTTGAGCGGTCAAAGGACAAATTCAGCTGCAGATTGGGTTCTCCTTCAGCAGCAGGCATGGACTATGCTGCATTTTGAAGTGCCTACATGTGGTACCCTCCCAGCTCCTTTTCAGCTGCTTGTCTCCCTAAGGATGCTCAGTCTTGACATGTATAAACGTGGTGCAGAGGGACATGGTTTAGTGGTGACCTGGCAGTGCTGGATTAACAGTTGGATTCGGTGATCTCTTAAAGATCTCTTCCCAACAAAATGATTCTTAGATCAGAAAGCTTTGTGCTCAGCATCTTCACCACCTGTCAGTAATACAGGCATTTTCAGGCTGATCTCTCCTACAAGAAAGATTCTCCTTCATCTGGGGAAAAAACAACTGATAAACCATAAGTCAGCTGCCACTTTCAGCATGGCAGTGATCAGCACTGCGCTAGAAGAGCCTTCCAGGAACACTCTGTAGCTGCTTTTCACATAAGTCTTCCGATGATTTCTTTGCCCACAGTGCCACTCAATTGCTGCTAATCACTTCTCTATCTTCCACACCACTAGAAAGGCCTATTCCTCAGACTGATAAAAATACCATTGAAGAGCAAGAGTAGTTGCCATGCATCAAACAGCAAGCAGTTAAAACAAATCCCCTGGTGAAACAGGCCTGCATCCCCAGTAAAAGATTACCCCACTTTGGAAACACTCTCCAGTAGTACACATGTTCAGTCCTGGAGTACATAGACACATTCCCAGCTAAGAGTAGCTAAGAGCAGAGAGATCTTGTCTGTTTGCTCAACAGCTCCACTTCCTTCCTTTCTCATGATTAAAGGAAATAATTTTTTTTCTTATTCAAGACAGACAGGCCAACATCCACACTCTCCTTCACCAGGGCACACACCCTTGTGTTGTACAAGGGCTCATCACTGTCACACAAAATGCCTGCCAGAGTAGCCAGATGTAACTGTGATCTGTACTGCCAAATACTGCAAAGCCTATCCATTGGCTTTGATTTATTACCACCAGGACTGTCACTTTGCTCCATCGTCACAGACGTTGCTGTGTTCATGCAGCTGTCCACAACCATTCCCTGCTCCTTGCTGAACAGCCTGCTCTTTTCCTCCAGTGAAATGACTTCCACACCAGAGGCACAGAGCTCAATTTCTCTTGGAGAGACCCACTAGTGTAGCACCACTTCCCATCTGGGTCTGCTGCCTTTTTCCACTTGAAGCATCCATCTGTATTTGCACAAAGGCATATTCCTGCTTCACCTTCACCAGCACTCACCTCCCACTGCAATCAACACAGGTTTGTAGTCAAATTCTTCTTGCCCAACTGACTGATTCTGTCCAGCTACATGAGGGTAGATGTGTCACCTTCTAGATTCCCTTAACTGGATCTCCACTGAGTGTACTGGGAATTTAGACAGCCACTACCAACACAGGCACTTACAGAACCATGCTCTCCTCTCTGTAGAGGAGTGGCACAGCAGAGGTATGCTGAGATCATTGCAGACTGAAGGGCAGACTGGGGCTTTATTTGCATGCTTTCCCCTAGAAAGAAGGAATGAAACTGAAGATGCTGAACTCTCCTACTTGAAAAATGTTGTCATATGAAACAAATCCGACTTGACCTTATTGGTGTGTTCAGCCAAAATGAAGGTAATTAAAAAACCTGATCCCCCAGCTGTCTATTGCAAATAAAAGGCAGGGTTCTTGTCCCCTCAGTTCATCTCTTGAGATACAGAAATACTTTTCACATTTCATAGAATCACAGAACGGTCTGGGCTGAAAGGACCTTAAGGATCACCTAGTTCCAACTCCCCTGCCATGGGCAGGGACACCTTCCACTAAAACAGGTTGCTCAAAGTCCCATCCAACCTGGCCGTGAAGACCTCCAGTGAAAGGGCATCCACAGCTTCTCTGGGCAGCCTGTTTCCTCTGGTAAAAGCTAAAAACCTGGCCCTCACCTTGTGACAGGTTAGAGCAGAGAGCAGCTTGTCTGAGCTGACAACAGTGTAAATCAGGGTGAGCACATAGTCAACAAAAAGCCAGAGGGATCAGAGAGCACTAGAAAAACTCTATCAAACCACACCATGGCAAATTGCTCCCAATAAAGAGGCAAAGATGTTTTCTTGTGAGGGAGTATCAGTACTCAGAGCACTGTCTTGGTGACTCAGAGCACTGTCTTGGTGACTCAGAGTTAGGGTAGACTCAAGTGTGCCCTAGACCTGTCTTACAGATGGACTCAACAGAGAAGCTAAGCCTCTGCTTCATACCACAGTGAAAAGGAGTGCACAGAGACACCCACATTGCCCCCAGCATCCTCTGGGTTACTTGTCCGTGAAGGCAACCTGGGGCTTTCTGCAGCTACACTGATGTCCCAACTTCTTGTCTGCACTGATAAAATGGCTGATGTTGGCAATGCCTTCCAGAGGCATTCCCTGGGCTCTTCACATGAAGTGGTGTTTGAGGAATCGAGTCATGGCACAAAGTACAGTCCACGGAGCAAACACACTGGAGTGAATCACTGTGTTTATGGATGGTGGGGAGCTTTAAGATTGAGATGTGCTGTATTTTAGGGTTTGGGCTATGAGGGCTGTGTGAGCAGCCAGATGATAGCAGTGATTTCAGGAGTAGCCAGCCCGCTGTTTTTTTTTAGTTAGAGATGCTGGGCAACGTTTCTTGTCTCTCTCAAGGTTTTTAAATTATTCAAGTGAACCATTTGCTCTCAATCACATTAATAATTACTCTCCTCAGGGCTCCAAGGGTGTCTTGTCTTTCTGTCCTGACTGAAAATTAAAGCAGACCTATCCAAGATGACAAGTAAACTGAGTCAGACTGGAATCCGAAGTCTCACAACAGATCTGCAAAAGAACATCAACAAGAAGAGCCAACACAAGCAGAAGACACAGCAAATTGCTTTGCATTTGAATTTGTAAGTGCTCATAATTCAGAGTAATTTAACTTCAGTTTCTGCTTCTTCTTCAGCCCATGTTGAAAGAAGTGTGTGCCTCATGCCTGCAGCCTGTCTACTCCATGGAGCGTGTGGCCACTGACAAAGTCTGTGTGCACTGCTCACGTTTCTGCTGCCAGGTCTGCGGGAGGAAGCTGAGGTGAGTGGTAGGACACTTCTAAAGGATGTCCAAGTAGCCTTCATCACAACAGTCAAAGGATAAGGCAAGGCTTCAGGAAATGAGGAGGAGTCAGCAGCTTATTTAAAACAACCTGCCCCTCCATCATCAGAATCTCAGGACTGCTCCTCTCACCTTGTAGACACCTGCAGAGAAGAAATCTGTGTGGTGGTGAAAGGCTGAGCTGAAAATACTGGAAATAGTTATAGTTTGGGAACGCTGACATGGAATTTAAATAGAAGAGTAATTTGGGTGCCTCACACAGAGTCAGGCAGGTTGGAAGATACCTGTGGAAGTGCACACTCCCCTGGGGAGGGCAGATAGCTGAGGAATATGTCCAGGAGAGCTGTAAAGGGCTCCAGTGATGGAGATTCCAGAGTGTTTCAGTCAGAGCCCCTCTTTCAATGCTTAACCATCAGCAAAAACGTTTCTTGTTATCACTCATCACAATTTTCCATGTTACAATCTGTTTCCATTGCCTCTGCCCTCAAGAACATTCCAACCCTGCCTTCCATCACATAGACATACACAACACTGAGTCCCTCCCTCTTAACCTTCTCTTAACTAACCCAGCTCTCAGCCTCTCCTCGGGTGGCACACGGCAGGCTTGGTTTCAGCTTGGCAGTCACCGAGACACCACAGTCCTTCTCTGCAGGGCTGATTGCCATCCTCTTGGCCACACAGCTCCACGCACACCTTCTCCCATCAGGTGCCCTCGGTATCAGGGCAGCCTCCTGCAGCTTTGCCATGTGGTCCACGCTGTGCATGCAGAGGGAGGTGCAGTGCTGGTGTGAAGCCTGTGGAGGAGACAGGGGCTGCACACAACCTGGGCTACGGCTCCCACAGCTATTGCAAGGAAATGTTTCGTTTCCCACGTGCCTTGCTTCTGGAAAGAAAAATCAAACATATCCTCAGAAAAACGACACTAATTTGAAAGGTTTCATTCTTCTACCCCTCCCTTCCCCGACACTTTCCACTGCAGAACAATCTTGCTGAAAACCTCCCCATCGGTGCTGCTGTTAATCCTCCCCTCCCACACAGCCACTAACAGCTCTGCCAATCTCTCTTCTCCAGCTTGCAAAACTATGCTGCCCTCCGTGGGGGCTTTTACTGCCAAGTCCACTACAAGCAGATGGCTGCAGCTGAAAGCAGAAGTCAGAAGCAAAGGCTGCAGCACCGGCGAGGGGAACTGCAGCTTCAAAGCACGGCACTGGCAGGCGGAGGACCACAGCCTCAGGGCTGGTATCACAGGGCCAAAAAGGAGACTGCAGCAGGAGACAAACCCACAGCCTTCAATGCACGCTGCGGCTGGAGCCTGGCTGAGCCCAGGCAGGACCTGAGCAGCAGCTCTCTCCTCTTAGGGAAGCAGCTCAGAGCAGGCTGGCCACCCTCAGAGACAGCCTGCTTGGATGCAGGTGGGAAAGCTGGAAATCTGGGAGCATGTTCCTGGAAAAAGCCCACACTGAGCCAGCAAAGCTATCGGGCTGTGGGCAGCAGGGCAGGCAGGGTGGTGCTCCAGGATCAGGACAGAAAATCAGCAGCAGAGGTAGCAGCAGAGAAGGGAAAGCTCTTAACTGGTGTCTCCTGTACCAAGAAGCAAGTGTGCTCCTGGCCCAAGACCAGAGGACAGAGAGGCAGTGAAAAGATTGGGGATGGAGACATGCTCCGAGGGAAGCAAGGGGGCAAGGTGTCACAGCAAGTGGCTGCAATCCAGCAGGGCAAAGCCCAGCTTAAGAAGGGACCTGTCTCTGCCTTCTCCCCTCTAGTACAGAAGCCTGTGAAATCCCTGCCTCAGGGCTCGCTTGTCCCCCATTCCACATGGCAAAGCACTAAACCCACCAACTGGATGTACCTGAGATGCACAGACAGCTGCATCCCCTCGGCTGCACAGCTCCCACTGAAGGAAGATGAGGTCTGTGGGTCTTTAAGCACAGGCAGCGAAGGAGGCACAATGTCTGCCGTGACAGATGACAAGCCTGACCTGACCATAGCCACCCCAACTACTGCAGCAGACAGGAATCATCTTGGAGAAAGGATGAACAGCACAGAGACCATCTGTGTGCCAGGAGAACCCAAAACCAGAAACATCACAAATACAGAGCTAAAATGTAGAGCTGAAGGTGTTGATCCCCCTGAAAATGCAGCTGAAGAAGCCCATTGCCTCTCCGAAGCATCAAGGACCCCTTTTGTATCTTCTGACTCCCTGGAGCCAGGAGGGCTGAGTGTATCACCTGAGATTGCTGAGTTAGCAAAGGAGAAGTCCAAGGCAAACACAAATGAGTCGCTCGAGGAAGAGATCCTCCTAACTTTGGGGGAAGATGTGCAGCCACCCAGCATGAGTCATTTGCCTGGAATCGAGAGCAAAGAGGCAGCATCTGAAAAGATAAAAGAAGTTAAACCAATAAGCACATCAGGGTTTCTGGAAGACCCCAGTCCTGAGCATAGATCTCAGAAGAACAAAGCAGAGAAGAGCGGAGTCTCCTCACCTGGTTTGCCAGATAAGACAGATGACCACAGTGTGTCCTGTCTGCAAGAATCAGAAGCTCAGGGCACATGTAGCTCACTGAAATCTAACCCTCACGAGGAGATTTTGAGACCTGACACAAAATCACCTGGCAAAGAGTTTCCAGCACCAACAGACACACCTCCAAAAGGAACCTGTGCCCCTTGGCCCTCGCACGATGAAGTCGACAGCTCCAAGTCAGAGGATCCCAGAAAAGTTCAGAGTGGAAACATCTTTCATGATTCTGAGCAACCAGCCAAGACATTAGATTCTTCCAAAGCAAATACATCCTTGGACAAACCCAGCAGTTATCCAGTGAGTGAAGAAGGATCAGTTCTGATCCCCCCAGGGGAAAGCAGTGTGTACCTGTCAAGGCCTGGTGCCCAGAGGAAAGAGAGTGAAGATGGTCAAGCCTGCAGAGAGATGTTAGGGAAAGGTTTCAGGTTTGGGAAAAGCCCCTTCACTATGCTCTTTGGTTCTGAAGACAAAGGCAGTGCTCCCAAGAACAAAAGGACGACACAAAGGAAACCCACTAAGCCCCAGGCAGCCCTTGTCACTTTATTTGGTTCCTCCTCAGAGAAGAAGCAAAGTCGACCAGAAAAGCCTGCAAGATCCTCAGAACAAACAAGTACTGACAGGCCAGAAAAACCTCAGGACCTTCTCAGCTTCTCCAACCAAACAAAACAAAAGGCTTCCAAAAGTGATCAGCTGCCAAAGCCAGGGAAGATGGAGGTCTCCTCTAAACCTATCGAGGAGACTTCTGGAGAATTCTTAGACTCTGCTGAGAGCAAGGAGACCAACATCCTGCTCTTAGCTCCTGGCACAAATATTTCATGTGATGACAAACATGAGAGAACAGAGCTTGACATTCACAACCAAATGCCATTAAGTACTCAGGTTTGGGAGCAATGGGACAGCTGCTGGCCCTCTATCATGCCAGCACAAGAAATTGAGAAAGAGGCTGCAGTAATCTCAGAAGGTGGAACAAACTCTCTGCATCCTCCCTCAGAGCTTATTCCTGCAGCTGATAACAGCACAAATCTTATCAGGGAAGCAAATCATCACGATGCTCATCTACTAGAAATTCAAAACCCTCTGAGTTTGGATGTCCAGGACACAGTGATGGAGGAAGAGGTATTTGTTTTACCAGGCAATCCAGAAAAGTTACCCAAGGGAGCTGAGCTGCAGTTAGATTTTGTAGAGGACAATAGCTTGCTCTTTTCTGGAGGGCAGGATTTTCACAGCACAGAGAGTAAAACCCCACATTCAGTTTTGGAAAATTCAGAGGTTGATACTCAAGCTTGGTTTGATCCAAACCTTTCAAGATTATTCCAGAAAGTCCCAGCAGAAACAAAGGCCCAACTAGCACAGTGGGACACCTCCAGTCTCTCACTTCTTACTGGACACAATGAGATTAATACTGGAGACCCAGAAGGGATTCAAAGCTGTGTGCTGTTGCAGCAATTGGATCCACAGCGCCAGGCTGCAGAAGATACATTTGAATCTGGTCTCAGTGCTGAAGGCTCAACAAATGAATGTTCCTCTGCACGGGAAGACAGTTTTCCCCCAATGCACACAGTCACCAGCCATGCTTCTGAAACTTTTAACCAGGATATCTTTGATCCTTTCCATCTTGATTCATCCAAAATGGGCCAGGAGGCTCCTGAAGAAATGAGCAGGAGCAGAGGAACACCAGGAGTTAAAGATTATGAAAGTCACTCTTCTGCAGACTCAGATGCACTAGCTGATGGCTCTTCAGATCAGGAGTTCTTTATATAACTGGGGGAGGGAGGAAAATAAGATTTAAAAAAAAAGCACCCACGCTTTATGCAGCACAGGTTAGCTGATACGGGACAAAAATTGATTCATTAAATCAGTTTAGAAATCTCTCAATCCTCTGGCAGAAGACAAATTCAGCTGTGCGTAGTCTGATTTATTAATGGATTAAGGGAGATAAATTTAAGGTCCCTATCTTGGTCATAGTGGGTCAGCATTCCATTCCTTAAAAAGAACATTGCAAGACATAACTTTGTGGTGAGGAACCTTTAAGGCGAGACCAAGCAGCACACAGTTCTCTGCAACCAGGGGTGTTCTGCAGAAGAGGTCTTCTGCACAAACTACTCCTGAGTTCCCTCAGAGGATATCTGCATGGCCACAGCAGCACGAGAGAATGGTGAAAGATCTCCAAAAAGGTCCAACCAGCCAGCAGCATGGAGCAATAGGCTGATTAAAGCACATGAGAAGAGACTGACCTTAAGAGGAAGGAACTGAATCCCTGGCCACAAGTGGGCAAGTAAAGCAAAATGGGCAAAGGTAGAGCTGAAGGGGACAGGATGAAAATGTGTCTCTGAATTAGGTTTAGGTGTCTGCAATATCAGCATTCCAGGTGCTTAAACTAATGTCATAGTCAACAGAGGTTTAGTTAGTATAGTCTGGGGACTATACTAAGGCAGACAACTGCATTCAAAAGCTAACAGCCCTCTTAACTGGGCCACCCCATCTCCACTAGCTGCAGTGCAACAGCAGGGGTCTGTTGCATAGAAACAACTATGCTAAAACATCCAAAGGTTAATCTAACCCAAAAGGTCAGACATCTTTTCACCACACAGCTTGCCTACACTTCATGGTAATATCTCACACCCTTCATGATATTTTTCCTGCAGTAGACTGGAAAAAAATCTGCTTTAAAAAGGAGATGGTCATTATCAGCCTTTTTGGATGATGATGATGATGATGGGCAAAGATTAGCACAATGGCCTGGCTACGGTCACCCAGTCAAAAGGGCAGAGGAAGAAGGGGAACCCAGGTCTCTTGAAGTCTTGGGGCACAGGGACATTGCTATAGTGATCAGCTATACTGTAGACACAGGCTGACTCTCCCTGCCTGTCCTTTGCTGCCATAACATAAAACAACTCTGCTAATGATAAACAATTGTGACAGTTTCTAACAAGCTTGGATTCATTTGTCAATGCAAATAGTTAAGTAGCTGAGTGGTATGAATCTGGCACAGCTACACCAGATCCTTAACCGCCTGATCTAGACTCCCAGGAATGGGAATTCCGATATTCCAACTTAGGCATTTTAAAAAGTAGGTATTATACAGGAAGGCTGCAGAGGGACTTTTCATAAGGGTATCTAGCAGTAAGACAAGGAGTAATGGTGTTAAGATGAGAGAGAGTGGGTTTGGACTGGATCTTAGAAAGAAGTTGTTCAATGTGAGGGTGGAGACTCTGGAATAGGTTGCTTAGGGAGGTTGTGGATGTCTCCTCCCTGGCAGCGTTCGAAGTCAGAGTGCATGAGCAGCCAAGTCAAGCTGTGAGGTGTCCATGCCTATGGCAGGGATGTTGGAGTGGATGATCTTCTATAGTCATTTTATATGCCTGGGAGTGGCCACAGTAGCTCTGGAAATGGCCACACCTTGTCAGCCTCTCCTGAGAAAGCTGCCTGCTCCCCTCTGCTCTCTCCACTCTCTACTGTTTCTCTAACAAAGGAAAACTACAAAAACCCTGTGGGCTGCAGGCCAGGCTGGCTCCAGAGCAGCTACCCTTGGTTACTGGCTGAACTCTCTCACTCCCCTCATCATATTCTTCCTTCAGTAGGCTGCACAATAGCTTTACATAGAAGGCCACCACCATAGGCCTCATTATAAATGATGAGCAAAGAGAAGTGCAATGACCTTGCCAAGGTCACCCAGTCAGAAGAGCAGATAAAGAAAGAGAATCCATGGCTCTTGAAGTCTTGGGGCACAGGGACACTGCTATATTGATCTCTCTGTGTAGCTGCAGTCTGACCCTCCCTGCTTGCCCTTTGCTGCCATAACATAAAACATTATGGAGCTAACAATTGTTAATGATAAATTGCTAATGATAAGCAGAAACACAAGAAACCTCAGAGTTTCAAAGCAAGAACACGTGTGGTATGGAAACCATCGTGGAGCAAGTATCTTGCTTCTCCCTGCCTCACCAGTGCCAAAAAGAGCCTATTCTCTGGCAGCTGTGCTGGAGGAGGAAAGCTGCTTAGGGACTTCTTCTGCACCAAGCAGTGTGTCAGTGCTCAGAGCAGGCAGACTGCTCAGTCATCATCAGTCAGGGAAACAGAGATGTCCTTCAAAGTGACATGACTCAGGAGATGCTGAAGTCTGTCCCACCTTGGCCACCACACAGCCCTGTCTGAATGCTGATCAAGCTGTGTTTAGAGATGGAGCAATGAGACCCAAAGGCTTGCAGGGATCAAGCACCATTCACTGAAGCAGTGGGAAGAGGGTGGCCTCTTACCTGGGCCAAAGACACTCTGAGCAACACCCCAGGCACTAGTGCACATAGCACCTGTAAACCTGACCTCTCCTCTGCCACCTCTAAGAGAGAGAGGAAAATGCAGGAGCAGAGCAGGTGAGTACAATTCCATTCTGGACACAGTTCACCCTGTGCTTGTTTTGGCTGGGACAGAGTTCATTTTCCTCACAGTGCCTGGTATGGGCTGAGTTTGGGCTTGTGCTGAAAACAGTGCTGGCAACACAGGGATATTTTAGTTACTGCTGAGCAGAGCTCACACAAAGTTAGGGCCTTTTCTGCTCCTCACACCACCCCACCAGTGAGTAAGCTATGGGTGCACAAGTCATTGGGAAGAGACACATCTGGGACAGCTGACCCCAACTGACCAAAGGAGTATTCCATGCCAAATGACACCATGCTCTGCAATGCAACCTGGGGAAAGAAGGAGGAAGGAGTGGACATTCAAAGTTATGGCATCCACCTTCCCAAATAGCCATGACACGTGATGGAGCTCTGCTTTCCTGGGAATGCCTGCCTGTTGGTGGGAAGTGGTGAATAAATTCCTCTTTTACTTTGTCTGTACGTGTGGCCTTTGCTTTTCCTCTTAACCTCTCTTCATCTCAAACCAGGAGTTTTCTGATTCTCTCCCTCATCCCACTGGCGAGGAGCAAAGGAGTCACTGGAGCTTAGTTTCCAGCTGGGGTTAAACCTCAGTAAGCATTTTTGGTATCCAAGGTGAAGTTCGAAGGGTTTGAGATAACAAGAGATTTGACTGGAATGTAGCAGGTCAAATTTATAGCTGTTATTGCAATTTAGATCTTTAATTGACAGGTTCACATGCTGCTAGCTTACTGTGTCGTAAAGTCTAATGCTCCTTAGTGGTCATTTTTTGCTCACACTGCTCCCAGCACCACCTCACCCTGGAACATTTTGATAACAGCAGCAGTGATGTGCCTAGGCTGGCAGTTGGCCAGGACATCACTGCTCTTTCTCTGCTGCTGTGTGGAACAGACTGGAAGGCCAATGTGACCTTCAGTCAAGGAGCTGTCACCTCTGAAAGAGACCACATGGGAGCAGGACACTTTGAGGTGGCAGTGCAAAAGCCCATGCCAGAGTGAGTGTGTCTCAAAGAGCCTGTGTCCATGGTTATGTGCAAATAACATGTAGATGTGGCACTTTGGGGCACAGTTTAGTGGGCATGGTTGGATTTTATGATCTTAGAAGTCTTTTCCAACCATCATGATACACTATTGGTATGACTCTATGCCTGTGCCACAGCAGGTATAACCAGGGGTAAGTCCACAATGGGGAAGGTACACCCTGAAGCATCTATGGATGTGGATAAAGCCATGCTGAAGGAGATATATCTTGAAGTGTCAGTAGTGAGAATGAGGTCATGCTGGAGCACCTCAAAGCAAATGTCCATGGATAAGCCTAAAACGGAGCAGGTACAGCCCTGGAGGGATTCAGATGTGGGTAAGTGTGGTGTGAGATAGTGAGGAAGCCAACCTTGGCTCTCATGGGTTGAGGATGGCTGCCTGGCATAGGCTTCTGGTTTCCCATAACAGCAGCTGCCTCCCACAGGAGTAAAGAGATAAGGGAAACATCTGGTCAGGATTCGCATGTTGTCATGAATATTAATGAATGGGATTGTGCTTGATTGTATCAGCTGATTAGTATGCTTCTGGATGGACAGCATCCTACAGACCAATCAGATTTGGGCACGTTAAGCTAAAGCATTAAAAAAGCATCACCTTGTCTCTAATAATGTTGAACAATACTTCAATCACATTGATTCAGCAGTATTGATTCCATGCTCCTTCATAATAGGTAAGGCTCTAGTGGAAAGAGGTTCTTAAGAAATAAGTAGCAAATGCAAACACTAAAACTGGAAAGAAGTTCATAAGAAATAAGTAGCAAATACAAACATTAAAACTGGAAAGAGGTTCTTAGTTTCAAATATACCTCTTGCTCATCAGGGCACTCAAGAGGCTCCTGCCTGCTACTAACGCAGAAAGGCACAACAGAATCTAGTGACAGAATTTCTTAGAGAGAGGCTTTGAAATATTTACTCACAGTATAGTATCAGACAGCACCCAAAGCTTGGAGGGAATTCTGTTGGTATCTTGAAGGTTGTGCAGGCAGAGCATGTGGCAGGGCAGAGCAGGCAAATCAAAAGTAAAAGCGAAAGCCCAAAAAGCATGTGGCAGAAGCCTGTTAATGGTATTGCCCGAATTTTAATGGCCATCCTGGTCACACAGATTCACCAGTCAGAATGACACTTTGCCAAACCTCACCATATCAGGTGAAGTCACAGAATCACAGAATCATTGAGGCTGGAAAAGACCTCTGAGATCACCAAGTCCAGCCGATGACCTAACACCACAATGTCAGCTAAACCACGCCAAAAAGTGCCACATACAGTCTTTTCTTACAGACCTCCAGGGATGGTGACTCCACCACCTCTCTTTCCTCTATCTCAGAGGATAAAGCAGCCTTTGCTTTACCTATTGAAACGTCTTCATCTCAACCCATGAGTTTTCTGTTTTACCCCTCCAATTCTTAGCCCCATCCCATTGTGGAGCACTG